>CM060984.1:96642487-97194987 GCA_030765065.1 Deroplatys truncata | reverse complement strand
GGACCACCGGCTCTACTTCCCTTCCCAAGAAAACCATGCTAATTGTAAGGATTTTTACGTCCAAAGAAATCAATCGTCCTCCGCCGGGTTTGAAGCCCCCACCTCGGGGTGGTGATAACCACTAAACCATAGATTTTATTTGTGGAGTATTCAAAGGAAAAAGTACACTTAACAAATCTTCACACATTATAAGTGCTCATGGAATACATGGGAACTAAAATCAGAAACATTACAATCGTCCAACTAAATCGTATCAATCAAAATATGTTTACCCGGAACACTATGTTTAGCTAAGGGAGAACGATTTTTCCAGTATAGTTGTAAGCAGGCTAAGGATATTTAATTAAACAAACAATGTATGTGCAACCTTGCTACAGAGTTCCGCAAACGCAGTACTATTGGTGTAAACAAAGGCGCCAATGTGCTGCTTTGTCGTGCTGCGTGGTCTGGGGGTAGCATGTTAGCCTTTAGTTCTCGACTAACCGTATCACACTACAGGCTAGGGAACTAGGAATACAATACAAGCCTCTAGGTTGCAGGTTCGAATCTGGAAGGTGATGCTGTTTTTTCGGGCGTAAAAATCCTTTCTTCGAAAGGAAAATAGGTGGTGGGTGGTCCCACGTCGTAGATTACGGCACTTAAAAGAACCTCAAGCCTGATAAAGAGACCTCTGAGGAAAATTTCAGGTCTTTCACGCCCAATATAGAATGGGACAATAAGAACCATAGCAGTTAATGGGTGTCCATAAATAAAACTCTAATTTAATTTTAATGCGCTGCCTTGTTTGTTACTGTAAACACTACAACTTAGTGAATGGAGGAAAATTAAGTGGCACCTCATACCTCACACGTTGCCATCTTCTTTGGTGATGTTGAAGGCGATATCGTTGCAGTGAACAATCATGCACATACTTATGTTTCGTACTGTGAAGCTTTTGCATAAGTTTTTTATATAGTGCTGACTTTGTATCTATGTAGAACGTTCACACGTTATAGTCACCACCTTTAATTTACGTTTAATCCTCTTTTTATATGCTATACTATTGCAGTTTTTCCACAGCCCGCGTGTTTCTTACATTTAGTTTGACTTCACACACCTTACACACAAGCTTCCCAGTATTTATTTCAACGACATCACTTCCGAATGTATTGATGGCACTCTTCAATTCGGCGCGAATTGTTTTTCGTCGACATTGTAACATTTAAAAGACACTTTCACTGCATAAACATACAGTAATTTACTGTAGGTATATTGAGACACTGTTATACTAGGATACTTGCATCTAGTTCGAAAACACTGTTCACTATGAACTGAAAATGTACTGTGATGGCCTGGGTTCGTTTCGGAGCTAGAGACAGAAGTGTTTTGTACCGTTGTCACGAATCGGATTGTACACGGACTCACAAGTAAACAAAACCCCAATGTGCCACCTTATTCCACCCTACTCGATGCACAATATACTTCACTTCGCTCTTATGTTGTCCCGGATCATTAGCCTGGTTATAAGGTAAGATATTATACAGCGTCTTGAGAAGCGAAGTCAGAGTAAATGCGCGTCCGTCGGTGGCATGTCCGGCACCGAAACGCCAAATCTTGTATGAGCGGTAACGACGCGTTCTGGAAGACCTATATTGATTCCCAGGGGACATCCCTTCTTGTAATGATATTCAGTTGTGTAACAAAAGCATCATTAATGGTAATGTATTAATTAAATAAACTGACCACGAGCTTTTGTGATTTTATTAGATCTAATTTAATTTAAAATTTATTTTGGTGACACAACACGGGAGATATTCGTAATATATAACTGAAGACTGCTACCAAGAACTAAACATCCTTAAAACTAAAATCACTAGAAAAATACAGGATACTTAACCACGAATTTTATAATATATTATTGTACGTAATGAAATTAATTTACAAACTACACTGACTTTCAGATTTTGCCCAAATATCTCACGTAAAAATATAAAATAAATATAAAAATCTGATGTGTTACACTCACATGACTTTCTCTACTCTTGTACAAACTATGTTTACAAACGCTTATTCTCCATCTACTTCATGTTAATCGAGATAAACATTTGCAGACTCTATCTTATTGCTAATTTTCTTGTAGATGTAAGGGGAATGTATATTTACAAGGGCAATTTGGAAATACAGTAGCCTTTAAGCACATACATATCTCTTAATAGCTGGTTGCTAGGTGCAGCACCATTCTCTTTCCCACAGATTAATACTCTTTGCATATCCAAGACAAAAAAAATGAATAACGAATTCCCATTTGGGAAAATAAGTATTGAAAAATTTAAGGGAATAACGAGTAATATCTCGAAAATGGTTCACAACAAAAAAAAATGTATATGACATAAATTGTGTATTTTAATGCGATCTACATTTTTGTGTAGTAAAATTTTGTCTATCTCTTATGGTTTACGAGTTATGCAAAAGTCGTTCACAATAAAGAATACTTTTGGAGACATTCCCAGGAAATTCGAAATATACATTTCATTTACCATGAAAATATCTTAAACATATGATATTTTAATCAAAATCGTTAGAGCCAGTTTTGAGAAAATTAAAATTTTCGAAAAATGTTCCATGTAAAGGGTAATCTGGTGTGGGGGGATTTTCTTGAAAACCTTCGTGTCGCATCCTTGGAAGATACTGAACCTAAATACCAAGTTTGGTGTTTATCCGACATTTCGTTTCTGAGTTATGCTGTTCACAGACAGACACACAGACACACACACACGGACATGTTTCCAAAAATGCTTTTTTGGATTCAGGAGGTCTCAAAATATGTATTTCCGGTGAAATCTCGGTATCGAATTTTTGGGTCGAATACAATACTTCCCCTACTTACTATACGTAGTAGAAAAAGTAAAAATGTCTGTTGAGTGTATATATTTCTTGCACTTGCGTATTTAAGACAAGCAAGAATGTATGGCATAAATGGCTAATTCTTGTGTCAATTATCATTGCATAATTATATTGATTATTTAAGATTTAACACTGAAACAAATATTTTATTGCAGTGAAAAACATATTACTTCTGTAAAGCATTATAAACGAAATATTATATTGCCTTTTTATCCTAGTGCATGGAAGATTTCAATATTTCATTATGTAAGTATTAGGCATATTTTATACATTTTCATTGAATTATTTTTTTATTTTCAAAGTGAATGATTATATTGTTTCTTGTACTAAAAAGATGAATATGTGCCTTTAACCACATTTTGGCGATTATACGGAGTACTAATTATGAAAAATAAAAATTCCATCCGACACAGACCGAAAGTTACTTTAATATTAATCTAAAATATTTTTTCATAAACGTTATTTATTACGCGTGTGTATTCGTACTGGTCTTATTTTGCTATTGTCTACACAGTACCACATAATGCTTCTTTGATCAGTGGCCCCCAAATTTCCCCACCTTTGTGAGCTGAGTTAGCACGCCCACACTACGACTTTTCAAATAGATTTTCTCACAAACAGTTATACATGAGAATAAACTCAAGTCTTTCAAAATGCATAGCAGTACAGTAAGTAATTTTAACACAAGTTGCAAGTAATTGGCTGGAACAAGAATTTTAATTGCAATTTATAAACGTAATCATGTCAGTCAATTTTAAATACCTAACAAATTCGCAATTTAAAATCCAAAGTTACCGCCTAAAAAGAATTTTAAGTAAACCTGTAACTAAATTAATTACCTCATGTCCAATTAATTCACCTGAAAATTATTAAGCCCTTTTCGTTACAATTGTCGCTTATTATAATTTATCATGTTTTTCACTTGTCAAAAAGCAATAATGCAAAGCCCACCTTCACAAAGTGAATACAGGGTGCCTGCCTACCGTCGAAGTCCCGAGTTTGAATCTTGATAGTGTGAGTTACCTGAATAGGGGCTTTCTCTTATCCGCAAAAGTCGAACACCAGGAAACTCTCAGCTTAGTGGGTTCCGGGGTCAGAACATCATTTCATCCGTTTCAACATTCACCATACAACATGACCAACCGGTTTAAAGGACGTAGAAAGGATGCAACCAAAAAGCAATGATGAAATGCATATATCTAGAGTATACATAATCTTACTCTGAAGTCTTCTGCAATTAATAAGGACCCTTAAATTGTTGTGGAGCATTTTTTTCCCCGCAAGGAGCAGAGGAGGATTTAAGCACTGCGACCAGAGGACTATTGTGCCGTGTGCAACCTCCGGAGGAAGGATGAGATATAAGATCAGAAGGATGGTTGCCCGGACTAAGTAGCGGCAAGTACGGGCGTTGCGGGGTCCCTAAAGTTCACAGATGGAAACACTTCCGCAAGCACCCCCCCCCAGCGTTCCTCCTGACGAACACGTCCGAACTGCCCTGGTCCCGTACCGTGCACTTGTGAAGCATTTAGTCATAAACTTATAAGTCCAAGGTTGAAGTGCGTCCGGAGTAGTGGCACATTTTCCAAAACAGGGAAACATTTTAAGAGATAATTAAGATAATACATATTTTCCAAGTTCCATACTATACTATTTCATACAAACTGGAATTAATGTTTATTTTCAATCTAGTTTAGTGTGAAGTATGCATTAACAATCTTAGTAATCTTGAATGAAGTTTATTATTAACTATAGAAATAATATTTCTATGTATCACTCTCATGCTTTTATATTTCCCACATTTTTGTCTGCGCCCCAATGGGGAATATTTCTACAAATAAAAGGAAATTAGGGATATTTTTACAAATATTTCCAGATGGCAACCCGCTAGTTTATTTGAACATGTTTGTTTGCTGCAACAACCGAATTAACATAACCCTCTTAAAAACAGTAAAACCCACTGCACTTGAACGGCACGAAAATGCGTATTTTTTGAGGCTGTTTATTGGATTTCAATATTTGCAAAGGTAACTCTGGCACAAAGAAAGAGGTAAAGAAAGCAGATAACAATGAAATCCGGGATGCATTTGTGGTTATCTGACCAGAAGTATTTAATGAAGCCCTTTATTGATTTGAAACGAACCTGGGCTGTATCTATCCACTCCACTGCACTGCACTGCACTAGTTTGCAAGGGCACCTGGCAGGACCCTTGTGCACTATGCTCATCAGACGGCGAACGTAGTACCTGTATAGTGTAACTGTAATAGTTACCAGCTAAAGCTATCAATGGGACCTCAGAACGTCGAGGTCATGTTGAAAATGTTTGAGCGTATGAGTGTCATATTTCTTACTTTATAATGTTGTGGCACAATTAAAGTAAGACTGTTTACACCGAGCAAAATGGCTCCGAGGTAACGTGTGAGGCTCGCATTAGGGAGGTCCCAGGTTAGATTGCCGTCGAACGCCCACTCTGACCTTGGACTTTTCGTAGTTTTGCTGGTCGGTAAGCGAATGTTGGAATATTTTCTCGTTTACCACTGTTTCCTTTCCTGTTTCCCTTCCATTCCGTTTCCTTCTCATCTTTTAGGTGTTCTTCTAGGATTCGTGGAGTATGGAAGTGCCGGAAATGTTGCGGATGCTTGCTCAAAAGAAATAGTGCTTCCCTTGGACATTACAGGGCTGCGTGGTCGACGGGACGTTCATCACTCTCTCTAGGCAGTTTCAGCAATGGGACGGGTCTTCGAACCTGGAACCGTTAGAAACTTCCGCGCGTCTCTGTGACCTACCTGCTTGCAACCTGTAGCCTTCCGTGATTCTTCCACTTCATTCCTTCCTCCTGAGCGGTGGTAGCCACAATGGATCCATGTAGGTGGCATTGCCCGAGGCTTCCCCCTCCGTTGTATAATCTATATTTAAGACTCAAAATATACATGGTGGACCCTTTAAGTTGAGACTGTACAATATTTCCAAAACTAAGCGTTGTAGAAAGAAATGTGTTTAATAAAAGTTGATATTATGGGGGAAAGTAAATGCTATTAGTCGTGTTTTATTTGGAGGACGTTGTGATGGTCATTTTAGGGTCAATGTAGGTTCCCATTTAAAAAAAATCTGATGTGTTACACTCACATAACTTTCTCTATACTCTTGCACAAAATATTTTTACAAACGATTATTCTCCATTTATTTTATGGTAATGGATATAAAAATTTGCAGAATTTATCGTATTCCTAATTTTCTTGTAGTTGCAACAGAAATATAGTAGGCTTTAAGCGATAGTCGAATCTTTTAAGAGCTGGTTGCTATGTGGAGAATTCCGTTCTCTTTGCATGTTCAGGACATAAAAAAACAATAACGAATTCCCATTTGAGAAAAAGTAAGTATTGGAAAATTCAAACTAATATAAAGGAATATCTCGGCAATGGTTCACTCGACAAAAAAGAAAAAAGTATATAACATAAATTGTATGTTTTAACGAGATTTGTACTTTAATGTAGTAAAATTTTGTCTATTTCTTACGGTTTACCAATTATGCAAAATTTATAAAGAATGAAGACGACTTTTGGGGACATTCCCAGAAAATTCAAAACATACATTTCATTTGCCATAAAAGTATCTTAAACATATGATATTGTAATCAAAATCGTTTGAGCCATTTTTGAGAAAATCAAAATGTTCGAAAAATGTTCCATGTAAAGAGTATTATGGGGTGGGGGGATTTTTTGAAAATCTTCGTGTCGTATCTTTGAAAGATACAGAACTAAATACCAAGTTTGGAATGTATGCGACTTTTCGTTTTTTAGTTATGTTGTTCACAGACACATAGACACATCCACACAGACGCACGCACCCACCTTTTTTGGTCAGGAGGCCTCAAAACATGTATTTCCGGTGAAATCTTGATATCAATTTTTTTGTGGATTGTAATACTTCTACTTACTATACGTAGTAGAGAAAGTAACAATTGAATTGACCCTAAAATGACCATCACAACGTCCTCCAAACAAAACACGATTAATGGCCTTTACTTCCACCCATAATATCAAGCAACTTTTATTAGCCATTTCGTTCTAAAACGCTTAGTTTAGGAGATATTGTACAGTCTCAACTTAAATGGCCCACCCTGTATAATTATATCAAGTGACAATCAGAGATCGAAATGCTTTGGTTGTGGACAAATCTCAACTGTTTATCTCACAGTTTTATAGTTTTCAGTTTATTTTCTCGACGTGTAATTGTGTTATCAGGCGCTGCATTTTAATTTCCATGTTCATTTTTTCGGTTGTTAAGATTCTGAACTACTGTAGTACCATGAGAGCTGATATTTAATCCATAATTTAATTTAGAATAAGAATTCTTGCTATGACAATTATAAGAGGGGGATTAAGTAAGAATTATAATGCGAGAATCATGTCATCTTCTTTCTTGTTGCTTTTAATATGATCACTGAACGTAATTTGTTTCGGCGCAAAATTCTGAAAATAGATTCCATACCATCTTTCGGTTCCTTTTCGTATTATGCGGTAGATCCTCTATCGCTTCTTTCATATTCTGAACTCGCAGGTCTCAAAATCTCGCCAGTTCAGTTTCAACCAACGCCAATAATGAATATGCATGAGAATAGGGTTCCTAGGTAAAACTATTCAGTTATTAGATTTTGAGCACCACGCTTTAAAACTATTGAATAAGTGCGATTCTGACTGGTGGATTAGGCATCGATAAGATGTGCATTGCCTGAAAGGTGCTCGCGTGCTATTATTATTGTGATCATTAATATTATGAGTATTTTATGGCTTTATTGCTTTATTTGTATGGTGTTTGTGAAATAATGAGCTATGGACTCTCTCAAGATAAATGCTTAAGCTTTTGTTATATTATTACACGTAATATTATGCTCTTCACATACTGGAAGCTGCTTAAATTATATTTGTTACAAAAATATTTTACCCAGTAAGACGGCTTACAGCATACATTCGGAGGAATTTAATTTTAAAGCTATAGTTCCAACCAGTCTAAATATATTTAATCATTTTTCCAAGCAGGATAAGTGAATGCTGGGTAGGTATAAGCTTTCCACTACCCTTTTAAGTCCAAGGAGCAATAAAACAGCCAAAAAATTTTAAACCTGAAAAGTAATTGCAGTTAAACAGATAATAGAAGGTAGCTCTGACCTCATCTTCACGCAAAACGCACAATGCTACCAATATAAATTAAAATATATATATATATATATATATATATATAGATGTTGCAACGTAACCTAAGAAGTTAAAGCAGCAACAAGTAAGCTAAATTAAAGGAGGATACTCCGCTGATGTCTACATTTGCATTCAGAAACATAGAATATTATGTCTTACTTTCACATGAAATTCTCAACCCACTATCGTTTATTTTTATATAGCTTCTACAAACTATTCTTAAGAAAGCTTATTCTTTTATTTTACGTTAGTTGAGAAAAATCTTTGAAGAAATGGTCCCATTACACATTTCATTGTAGGTTCAAGGGGAATAGAGAAAACCGAATCGATAGTCAGATGTTTATAAGCGAGTCGCTGTATGCTGGCCTCCAGATACCATACTCTTTACATGACATCCGAGAAACAGCTGAATAGCGACAGTACTTTAAGAAAAATAACAAATTAGTGAGAATTTTCAACCAATAACAAGGGACATCTCAGAAATGGTTAATGCCACAAAACAGAACAAAGAAACAGGATACTTAAAACAAACTGCCTGTTGAGATGTACATTTTGTCCAGTAAGCTTTTATCTATGTCCTTTACCTTATTCGTTATACAAAATTATACAAAATTCCTTCCGTGTGATGAGGACTTCACTCCAAGAAAATTTAAGATATACATTTTATTTGTCATGTAAATGCCTTAAATATATAGTGTCTTAATCAAAATCGTTAAAGCCATTTTTGAGAATATAAAAATTATCATAAATTATTTCATGTAAAGGGTAGTTCGGTTCGCATCTTTGGAAGATACTGAACTTATATACCAAGTTTGATATATACCCGACACTTCGTTTTTGACTTACGCGTTCACAGACACAGGAAGTGAGTGAAAGTGAGAGATTTTAACTAAAAATACTTTTTTATTCAGGAAACCTCAAAATATGTATTTCTGATGAAATCTCGGTATCCAATTTTTTGATGAAAGACAATACTTTCTCTAATTGCTAAGTACGCGCTAGAAAATGTAAAAAGAGTAATTAAAACAAGTACATAGATATGCCGAAATCAGAAAAAATTACCCAGTTTATTAATTACAAATTTCAGGTGACATTAAAACGTTAAGGACATTTAAGTTGGCAGAACCGGCTAGGATAGACGTGTTTATTATTTTCTCTTAAAAGAAGGCATCTGTTTCAATTCAAGTGTATAACCAGGACTAAGAATAAGCTGAAATATGCGTCCGACTGCATACTGCCTTTTCCTACGGGTTTCCGATCCGATCTCTGATCTCCCTTCCTTCCGAGGCAACACTTGTATCAAAAACAGTAACTCCACAAAGTATTCGTCTCCACTTTGAGACATTAACAGAGCCAAATTAACACAGAGAAAATTGTCGTTCTTAATATATAGAAAGAACAAAGGCGGCGCCGTGGCAGAGAGGTTAGACCGCTCGCCTCCCACCAATTCCGGCCTGGATTCAATCCCACGGACCCGCGTGTGAAATTTGTGGACGAAACGGCGTCTGGACGGGTTTCTCTCGATGTCATTCCACCAATTGCTCCATCATTACCCTTTCTTTCATCCCTTTTGCCTTCATTTCATATTATTTTCTTCCCTCACTCTCATACCTGGCCACGAGCTGACCCCCTGTTCCGGGTTCTTCATTCTCTGATTCAATGTTCGCCTGCTCCTCTACACACCTCTGGCCCTAGGCATATCCTAGGGGTGTAAACCCTACATACGAGGAGGATAAGCCGCCTAAGTAAGTAAGAAAGAAAATACAAAATGATGATACAGTTAATGTGTTTTCCTAGATTTTGCATATTATTGATTTTATAATATTTTGAAAATTGTATTGTATTTGAAAATTCAGAACAATAACAAAGAATATCTCAGACATGGTTAATTCCACAAAAAATATTTTGCATAAAAGGTGTGCTTTAAGATATCTATATTTAGTGTAGTAAGATTTTGTGTATCTTTTATGATTTACCAATTATACTCAAGTCATTCAGAGTTAAGAGGCATTCTCAGAAAATTCAAGATCTACATTATTTGTCATGAAAATATCTTAGCCATATCTAATGGCTCAAAATCATTAGAGTCATTTTTGAGAAAATCAAAAATAATGAAATGGTTTCCATGTAAATGGTGGCATCTTTGGAAGATACAGATCTTAAATACCAAGTTTGGTATTTATCGTACTTTTCGTTTTTGAATCTCGGTATCGAATTTTTGGGTGGAATACAATCTTCATCTATTTACAGTAAGTACGTAATAGAGAAAGTAAAAATGAGAATAGTTTCTCCTTTAATTTGTCTGTTAGAATTTTTTGAATTGAAGACAAATACTTTCTGAGTCACTATAGGTACTTTTACCAGAAATTAGGTAGAAATTCCCACTTTTAATGTCTGCTGATAAATTCTTCTTCAAGAAATAGCTTGTCAAAACGTCCTGCTTTGACATGACGAGGTACAGTAAAGAAAACATAAATAATGCATGTCCGCGTGCGACGCACAATAAACAAAGCATGCACGATACGAAAGGAAGACCGGCAAATAAAAATCAGGCTTCGGAAACATAAAAAGCAAAGGGCATGACGTCAGTTACAAATCTACATATTCGCGTAGAGAACGTAACAGCTGGCAAACCTGCAACTTTGAATTCATATCAATCACACCGGCAGATGGGGAAACAGCTTACATCTCAAATATAAATAAATATACATAAGTAACTGAATAAATAATCAGATAAATAATTCATGAATTAATCGCATCCCAAGCGTTAAGCCTGTTACGGGGAACACGAATCAAACCTAGATAATGCATATACACAATGTGGCAATATCTCACACAGGTGCATGGAAATAGAAATATTACTGCAATGGTACACAAATTACGAGTTATAAGCGAAGGCAAAGTGAAAAACTCTTGTCTTACATTCACTTGACTTTCTCCAGCTACTATCTTTTGTTTTTATACAGCTTCTACAAACTCCTCTTAGGAAAGCTTATCTTCTATCTACTTCAGGTTAGTCTACATAAGCCTTTGTAGAAACAGAATCATTACATATTTCGTGGAGGCAAAAAGGGACAGAGGAAAATGAATCGATATATGTATGTTTGAAGACGTTGTCGCTATATGCTGGCCTCTAAAATCCATGCTCGATCCATGATATCGCAAGAAATAACTAAAATGCCACAGAGTAAAATAACAATAGTATTGAAAATTCTAAATAACAATAACGGTATCTCGGAAAGGACTGATTATTTCCACCAAATTTTGTGTTTATAAGAGACCTACATTTTTGTAGCATGTCTTTGTCTCTTACGATTTACCAGTTGTAGGAAACTATACAAAATTCCTTTCGAATCAAGAGGTCTTCACAGGCTATTCCAATAAAATTCAAGATAGACACTTTATTTGTCATGTAAATATCTTAAATATAAGATATTTTAATCAAAACGTGAGAACCATTTTTGGTAAAATCGAAGATTTTGAAATATTTTCCATTTAAGAGATGGTTTGGCATAGGTGTAATTGTTGGAAATTTTCGTGTTGTATACTTAGAAGATTCCGACTTTTCGTTTTAGAGTTATGCTATTCTCTGACACACAGGGATTATTTTTCTAAAAATTTGATGTGTTACATCCACATAGCTTTCTCTACCCTTCATCGTTTATTAATAAGTACACAAACTATTGTTATGAAAGCTTATCTCACTGCCTACTTCTTTTTAACTGGGATAAACCTTAGCAGAAACAGTTACATTATATATTTTCTGATAGATACAAAGGCAATAGCGATAGTCAAATATTTAAGAATTGGACGCTACGAGTGTATGCTGGCCTTAAACTTCCATACTCTTTTTATGCTATCGCGAAACACTACTGAATATCGATAGGACTTTAAAAGAATGATGAAGTATCGAACAATTCGAAATAATGGATATCTCGGAAATGGCTTATATCACAAAAAAGTTTTTCGAAATAATTGTGTGTTTTAAAGATATCTGTATTTTTTGTGCAGTCCGTTTTCATCTAACGCATAACATATACCAGATATACAAGATTATGCAAAATTCCTTCCAAATGAAGAGGAATTCGCAGGCTATTGCCAAAAAATTCAAGATATACATTGTATTTGTCATCTTTAGTATGTGGTGTTTTTATCAAAATCGTTAGCCATTTTTTATAAAAATGTTGAAAACTTTTTCATATAACTTTTTTTCAAACTTTTGGGTTTGGGGAATTTTCTTAAAAATATTTTAGTTGCATCTTTGGACGATACTGAAGTTAAATACCAAGTTTAATATCACACACACACACACATATATATATATATATATTAACACACATTTTTATATATATATACACGCGGGCGTTTGTCTAAAAATGTTTTCTTTGTATTCAGGAAGCCTCAAAACAGGTATTTCTAGTGACAGATGGATATCGAATTTTTGGGTGGTATGCAATACCTTCTATGCGTATTACGCACGTGGACTAATAATTAAAAATGTAGTTTAAATGTCTATTGCAGCTTTAGTATACCATGCTACTTTCGCAGAAAACCACCTATGGTCCTCTGTGGCTACCAGTTTATTATTTTATCATTAGTACCTCCCTAACAAAATATATATTAACTAAATTGTTGCAGTGCGTGAAATGTACAAAAATGCCAAAATGCGTGGATGACAGCATAATCTGTTTTAAAAACAGTTAACTAGATCAATAAGGCTATTATTGAGGACAATATCAAACTGCGCAACAAAAATGTCAACTTTGTGACGCAGCCACGCTACATCCTCCAACCACTGAAGCAATACCTTTGCCTCACGGTTGCTGCGTTTCTCCTCCTAGTTGTTTTTTATACTTTGCCACGGCTGCTCGAGCATGAGATCTTAATCACTGAGTATGCGTGGATGTGTACAGAGAAACACGAACGCTTTCTTGGAACACTTTTATTTTCACCATTTAAAATAAAACTTAAGGTTTGCCGATCACTTTTAAATGCATACGATGCTACTGTGTCTTTACCAAGACCGAAGATTATTAACTACAGCTGAACGTTCTACCCTCTTGCATGTTCGCCGCCAATGTTCACAACTCGACGAGAATGTCGTCCCGCTCTCATCGATCGCTCAGGACAGACTGACTTTCACCACCGCTCTACAAAGAGGAAAAACTCCTAACTTCCCCTCTATCCCCTCAAAACTCTCCCCAAAATTAGCGTCATGAAGCCTCTAATGACCTTCACATCCCGGCCAGTGCAACTGCACCCACTAATTCCAAGAGAAACTGGCTTCAGCTATTTTACCCTTTATACCTGGGTCTGGTCCCTAATTAGCTAAACTGTGCCTGTCTGGTGTTTCTGTCGCTTTTAACAGGCAACAATTTTCACAATGCTTCTGCTTTTTATACATACACTGAAATTAAATATTTTATTATTTATTTTATATCACTATCCTTCTCAGATTATTATGATAATTATTGACTTCATAATTTTGGCTTCATTTGTATCAAACTCCGCAATTCTCCCTCTTCATCAGTTACCCCACTCTTTCACCGTGTAGTCATATCAATACTATGCAAATGTTGTAATCTTCACATCAGCAGTTATAAAATTATTGATATTAATATAGTTTATTCGTTTCTGGCCTTAGCCTAGCAGCATATGTCTTTATATCGGTCAATGCTGCCGGTACGTTTAAAAATTGATTACTGCTGATGTTAAAAACAATCAGGACAAAGCTATCGTACGCCTCTGAAAATGTCCTTACTAACTTAGGAACTTACTTTTTATAAAGATGTGAAACACGCTGTAAGTATTGTAACATTGTTATCTGCTGTCTTATGGTAGACCCGTCGTAATTCTTATAGATATTGTTTTCTCTTTGTATTTAATGTTTACAGTTTGTTTGAAAGTGTTATCACCCTTCCTTTTTAACATCAACATCTCCTGTACGGTTCAAAGAGCTTGAGTGTATACAAATGTATTGGGTTGTGGTCTAATAAAAGCTTCTGAAAATGTGCATGAAAAGATTCACACCAATCCTGGTGCTGTCACTATTTAAACATTCTGATGCACCTTCATCTCTGTTCTTCTTTGTTCTTGTAAATACTTCCTGTATTTATATTCATCCAGAGTTAGTTCCTTCCAACTTTTATTGTAGATTTTAATCATATTGGCTGTTGTTGCTGCAGACCGAGGTACGTATTAAATGAAGAGTGCGACAGCTGTGGAGCGAGTTTCGCGCGAAGTAATCAGTGCTGCACGCGCACACGGAAAATAGTCCCCGAGCATTCACAGTGATTGAAATAAAAAGAGGCGTATTACAGGGTTCACCTATATCTCCTATTCTTTACAATTTAGCAACTGATTTCATTCTGGAGGAGCTCAGTGAGTCATCTTTGTCTGAAGAATATGGTTACTCGTTGGCTTCAAATTGTCAGAATTCAACAATTAAGAGTTTCGCAGATGATACTGTGGTCATTGGAAAAAGATTTGGAAACAGCAAAAGAATTAACTAAATTAGCAATGCAACGTTTTCAAGAAATCGGCCTCACCATGAATACATCGAAATCTGTTTGTTTGTCCATTAGAAATGGAAAATATTCTCCTAAGAGTATGATTATTTCTGAAGATAATGAATTTCACTGTCAACACCCTGATGAGAAAGTACCTTACCTAGACATCAACTTAAAAGATGAAATAGTTTTTGACAGTCTTAAGACAAACTTAAGAAAAGTTACGTAAAAAACCTGAAACTTTAGAAAGTTCACCCCTGTTACAAGCAGACCAGAAATTTATTATTCTAAACTCATCCATCTCAATGACATTAATTTATTCGTTTCAAGTTATTCCAATGGAGAACATGTCACAAAAAGTTTAACTGTTGCTGACAAAATCTTAAAATGCACTTTAAAAAAAAACATTCTACAGTTACCAACGGACGTTCCAGACCATATGGTATACACTGAAAGAAAATGTAAAGGCTTTGGTCTATTCTGCGCCTCATGAGAAGTTGGACTCCAACATGTAAGCATCTGCTTCAACGGCCCACTTGTTAACACTAAAAGATTTTGATCAAGAAACTCAAAACTGTTTACGTCTCCTCAACATCATTCAAAACGACATCAGAGATCCTGTAAGTTTTCTCCCAGATGCAAGGAAAGTAAGACGACATCTGAAAGAAAAAGAATTCCAACTTTGGAGCGAATTACCGCACAAAGGAAGAGTTAAAATGTTCAGTGATTATACACCTGCTAATAAATGGATCCGAGATCATCGCGGACTTTCTTGCTCTGAATGGGGAGATGCCATCAAAATGACTGCTGGAGTTATTGCTGTACGCTCCTTACCAGGAAAGAAAAGTGCTGGGAAACAGCAGACATGACAAAATAAGCTTGATTGCAGCAGGTATGAAGGAAAAAGGTTTTCAGTTCCACGAGGAGGTATATAGATTATCCAACAGTGATAGCAGCAGGCGCATCGACATCATCTGACAGTAGTGAGTTAATCATTGATCCTACTGTGTGCTTTGAATCCCACTGTCAACAGCCCGAAGAAGTAGACGCAGAGAAAAAGGTAATTTATGAACCCAATATCTCAAGGATAAATATAATTTAAATAAAATCTCAATCACAGGATTGATGATAGGAGCTAGAGGGACAATACCCGAAAATCTACACAAGTTTTGAGTAGATTATGGCCTAGAAAAACACCTACTTTACAGCAATCATGGCTATTAGAGGATCAATTCTCATCCTCAGAAACCATTTGTACTCAATATAATATCAATACACACTTTACAAATCATTGAAATTATTATATATTTTATATGTATTTATTTATTTTAACTGCATAATAGGATTATTTTATATTACTTTTCTGTCCCGATTTAAATTCATTTGTATTTCTATTTTAAGTTGATTTTCATTATTTGATATCTTAACTATAAACCGTCATTATTATTGTTAATTTAAATTTAAATTTGTTAATTGTATACTATACTTCGTCTATATGGTAGCCCTTAATTGAGGGAAGTGTTATAATAAAATAAAAAAAGGGAAAACGGGTGACCGAGAAACATTTTTGCGCAGTTTGAATATGTATTTGCGCAGCTTGATAACGCCGGTCACAGACTTCTCTTGGTTTTTAATAGTTTCCCAAAAACGGTGAAAATGATCGAACTTCATTGGCTGGTTGTAGTTCTGCTTAGCGATTACAGTGAATTAGAATGTTTATTGCGCTGGGAAAGGTTGTGTCTACTAATCTTTGTCTACTTTGTTTCAGTTGCGAAACAGTTTAATTAAATCCCGTTGGAGTTTTTATTTTCATCAGATAACTTTAATCCTGATTTCATCATTGACAAATCTTCGAGAAAAAAATCAAAGCATTTACTGAAAGTTTTACTGATTATCAATTTAAAGCTACAAGTCTAATAATAATTGCTTTCTCAATCATTTCGGGGAAAAGGCACTGGAGGTTAAGGGTGTTATTTGTAGAAGTTGCATTCGACTCAAAATTCTATATCGCTATTTCTTCAGGAATATATTGTTGCAGTTTCTCTGAACGAAGTATGACAAAAATCCCTCTGAATGTGCGTGTAAGTAATTTAGCTCAAAAACAATAAATTTTATGAATACCAAATTTCGCATTTAAGGAGAGACATCATAAAATTAGGTCCTAAATGACGAAATGCAAGCTCAGAATTACCCTAGAACAGTACCGTTCATAACATGGTCTTCATTTTTATCTCTGAGCATTAATACATTGCACAATTTGACAGTTTAAATGTCTATGCAAAGGGGCATAAACGTTTATTTAAATTAAAATTGTGTCTTCCCTCGTTTAAGCATTTTTACACATTTTAAAATCAGTTATGATGCAATTTTCAAACAATAAGCTTGAACGTTCTATCATAACTAATTAAAAAAACAAACAAATGAAGTATGAGAGTATTTCAATTTTTAAAAAGATAACTAGAAATTTATTCAAAAATGGTTTTAAAATTGCAATTAAATAAACTAAACTTAATAATAATAATATATTTTGTAGTAAAATATTTTAAACTATTTATAACATTTAACCTCAAATTTGTGTATGTTCATTCTGGGTATATTATGAATATTTTGGAGAACCAGAGCATTTACTTTAGAAAACCTGAAAAACAGTAGCAAGTAATTTTAAAGCCAGAAAATAGCGACGCTTTTAAGCATTTAACTATCATTATCCCCTTTGTATCTATAATCAAATGTGTGATGAAGCTACTTATGCAAAACTTTATCACAATTAATTTTAAGTACATAGAAGAATAAGCTTTTGCAAGAATATTTTATATTTTATAACACTACAAACTATTTCACTGTGTACCAATTTCCGAAATGACACATTGCGAAACCATAGTGAACTGCTGATTTCGATTATGCTAACACTTGTTTCGTTTTATACGGAATTCACTACACTGCAACCTAAAACAAAATGGATGCACTATCGATTAAACTACGCTCAGTTCGCAGGGTTATTATTGTTTGTAATTGGCAGATGTAAATCGGCGACATCCATAGCTGCAGTAGGTTCGTTTCCTTGACGTGTGCGAGGCAAGGGTTGCGTGAGTACGAATATAGCAGGACCAAGCAGCAGTCACGAAACGTGCGTGCATCCTCCATAGTATTAGATAAAGACTTGAGTGCATTTCCTACTGTTCGATCCCCTGCGGTTTTCCCTACGTCTAATGCAGGGTCGAGCTGACGTCACACGTCCACAGGCATTTTTAATTGGGTTAGGGAGCTAAGTAATGTCTACTTCTGAATTCTACTATTCCTTAGTGTGGCATTTTTATTCTTCTGGCTGTTTTTTCTGTAATATTTGTTCCTTCTGTTTTGGAATTTATCCCCAATACTTTCTTTATTGTTTCAACCAATCTATAATCAGTTCTATTCTTGCTTATATACCTACTTATTTACTCAAACAACCAGTGTTTTCCGCACACACAGATACTTCATTATCATTCATTAATAGGTATGTAAACTTATCTTGAGAAACTTTATTTTTCTGTCTCTTTCATTTTAATCGTTGTACAAATAGCTACACTACACATTTCGTTATAAATGTAAAGGGAATAGCGAAAGTCAAATGTTTTACAACTGGACGCTATATGCTGGCCCTATATACTCCTTCAATGCAGTCGCGAGAAACAACTGAATGTCGACAGGACTTCAAAACAATGACAAAGTATTGAACAATTCAAACCATTAATGACGGCTATCTCCGAAATGCTACAAACGTTATTTGAAATAAATTGTGTGTTAAATAAACTACTTTTTTTGTGTAGTGCGTTTTGTCCTTCATTTAACGATTACCAGTTATACAAGATTAAACAAAATTCGTTCGGAAGTTTTGTACTGAATGAAGAGGACTTCACAGGCTATTCCTAGAGAATTCAAAATATACATTTTATTTGTCATATAAATATCTTTAATATATGGTATTTTAATCAAAGTATTTACAACCATTTTTTATAAAATAAAAAATTTCGAAAAAATTTTCATGTAAACGATAGTTAAGAGTGGGGGGATTTTCTTGAAAATGTTCCATGTCGCATTTTTGCAAGGTACTAAACATAAATAGGTGCCAAGCTTGGTATTTACCCGACTTTTAGTTTTTGAGTTCGCGCGTGCGTGGATCTTTTTCCTAAACATTCTTTTTTGGGTTCAAGGGTCTCACAACATGTATTTTCGGCGAAATCTCGGCATGGAATTTTTGGGTGAAATGCAATATCTTCTCTACCTAAGTACTATGACCGTAGTAGAGAAAGTGATATCAACTCTCCCATATTTACTTCCTTTCTGCTTCACCCCACAAGCACTTAACATGTCCTTTGTCTGATAGCGTTTTCTACTCCAAAACTTTTCACAATTTACCTCTTCTTTCACTACATAACTTAGGAAGCAATATTTACTTTCTCTATCATGTGTGTGTGTTTTTATGAATAGCATAACTAAAAAATAGATAAGTACTATTTACATTCAGCATCTTATGAAAATGCGACAAGAAGAGTTTCAAAAAAATCTCCTTACTGAAACTTCCCATAACATGGAATAATTGTGTTCATTTTATATCCTTAAACGATAGTTACAATGCCATTGTTTAAAACATTTAATGAAAAACTAAATGCATATACTGAAAATTATAGAAATAGCCTATGAAGTCCTCTTCATTCGGAATGAAGTTTGTATAATATCTCTTTATATATCTCTTATAAGTAGTAATCCATTAAACATACAAGTACACAAAAGCTTACTCAACAAAACAAAAGTAGATCTCTTTAAACCACACAAAGTATAGGGTGTCTCAATAAAATTTTATATTCATTACTTCAGAACATTTTATCGGGTGATGTTATCAATACAAAATCGATGTTAATTGTCCGCCCATTTTATGCCATTGTTGTAGTGGGGATGTGGTCTGCAGCTCAACGTGCCACAGCTGTAGAATTGCTTTATAGGAACAATGATAGTCCAATTGATGCAAGAAGAGCATTCCGGCGTCATTAAAATCTTGGACGACATGATGTGGTGTCGTCAGCATATGCCATCACCACATTGG
Organism: Deroplatys truncata; assembly: GCA_030765065.1. Classification (NCBI taxonomy): domain Eukaryota; kingdom Metazoa; phylum Arthropoda; class Insecta; order Mantodea; family Mantidae; genus Deroplatys; species Deroplatys truncata. Next base: position 97,175,319 of record CM060984.1, on the reverse strand, counting down.
TGAGAAATTTTGAACAAGCAGGTAAGGAGAATCCGCAGGTAAGCAGAGAAACATTAGAACACAAGAAAACATTGAGACTGTAGAACTGTTGTTCTAAGCTTCATGGCATTCAGCGCTATTGAACATATTCCGTGCCAATATTCACAGAATATTGAGAAAGGACTTGCACTTTTATCCATACAAGATGTTGATTGTCCACCAATTAAAAGCTATAGACAAAATTAATTGAATTGAATTCTGCGACCAGTTTTCAGCCAAATTTGATGAAGATAACCAATTTCTAAGCGAACTATGGATTTCAGACGAGCCCACTTTCACCTAAGAGGTTTTGTAAATAAACAAAAAGTTTATTACTGCTACCCAGAAAATGCTCAAAAATTACACAAGAGACCTTTACACAGTCAGAAGGTAACAGTGTGGTATGCAATCTCTTCACAAAGGGCTATTGGCTCCTATTTATTTGAAGATGAAGAGCGAACAACAACAACAACGAGTTTTAATCGATGTGATCACATGCTTGAGACTTTTCTCACATCGGAACTTTCAAGATTTCCCTTGGAGGAGCCAACATGGTTCCAGTAAAACGACGCTACAGCAAACAGCTAGAATTTCTATGCCAGCTATGCATCAACTTACGAAACACGTAACCTCTAAATAAGGGGATATTGCTGGCCTCCCAAATCTCCAGATCTGTCTGTGTGCGACTACTTTGTATGTGGATATCTGAAGAGCAGGGTAAATTCTAATCATATACAAAATCTTGAACTAAAAGAAAGGATTCCAGATAAATCATTGCTATTCCTATTGAAATCCTACAACATTATTTCACAATCTGCATAGGAGCCTGGCGGAATGTCATCGCAGAAATGGAGGCAATTTGAAGGACATAATCTTCAAAGAATAAAATAATGACCTTTATAAGATAAAATGTCATACTGTTTACATTAATGTTTTATATTTCTTATTTTCATTATTTAATATTTAACAAGTATTTAATACTTGATTCGACTTTTCAGTGCTTATTATTTTAAGTACTGTTATCATTAAGTTGTTTCTCGTGATGTTACGAAAATCTAGCATATATACTGATCAGCTTTTTAAAGATTTGACTAATGCTTCAGACTCCTGTATCCCCTATACAACATCTGGAATAAAACTATTTCTGCAAACATCGATCTCAATTAACATGAAGTAGAAAAAAAATAAACTTTCTACAGAACAGCTGTCTAAAAATAGTCATCTGAATTTACGAGATATTTTTTCTCCTACAACGTTTCAAGTAGCATACTTTCCAACTTCTAACACAGCTTTAGAGCTTAATTTGTCTGTTCATTTCAGATACCACATTCTGAGATACTTTCGAACATGTGACGCGAGAGACGCAGAAATTTTCAGTAAAAGGTTCTCCAATGCGCATGCGCAAGCAGACTGAAACGACCGATGACTATTAGTTTTATTGCTTCTAGCATAGCAGCCAACATGTGCTTCATTTGTTACAACCGTAGCCAACCTCTGAAAAAAATCTTATGTGTTTTACACTCGCATGACTTTCTCTACTCTTGTTAAAACTATTTTTACAAACTCTTATTCTCCATCTATTTCATATTAAGCGAGATAAACATTTACAGAAACGATCTTTTGACATGCAAAGAGAATTACATTTTACACATAGTGACCAGTTCTAAAAATATTTGACTATCGCTTAAGGCCTACTATGTTCCCCTTGTTTTGAATTTGTAAGGGGAATATAGAAATACAGTAGCCTTTAAGCATAGACATATATCTTAACAGCTGGTTGCAATGTGCAGCACCATTCTCTTTGCCACAAATTAATACTCTTTGCATATCCAAGACAAAAAAATTAATAACGAATTCCTATTTGAAAAAATTATTGAAAAATTTGAGGAAATAACAAGCAATATCTCGAAAATGGTTCACTCAACAAAAAAATGTGTATTTTAACGCGATCAACATTTTTGGTATAGTAAACTTTTGTCTATCTCTTATGGTTTACCAGTTATGCAAAAGTCGTTCACAATGAAGAATACTTTTGGAAGCATTCTCAGAAAATTCAAGATATAAATTTTATTTGTCATGAAAATATCTTAAAAATATGATAGTTTAATCAAAATCGTTAGTGCCATTTGAGAAAATTAAAATTTTCGAGAAATGTTCCATGTAAAGGGTAATCTGGGGTGGAGGGATTTTCTTGAAAACCTTTGTGTCGCATCTCTGGAAGATACTGAACCTAAATAGCAAGTTTGGTGCTTATCCGACTGTTCGTTTCTGAGTTATGCTGTTCACAGACAGACAGACAGACAGACAGACAGACATACATACATACACACACACGGACATGTTTCCAAAAATGCTTTTTTTTATTCAGGGGGTCTCAAAACATTTATTTCCGGTGAAATCTCGGTATCGAATTTTTGGGTGGAATACAATACTTCCCCAACTTACTTTACGTAGTAAAGTAAAAATCCCCCTACATGTGCACAACAACCTGGAAGCGAGTAGCATCCGGTCACTTTTGAAAATTCCTGACCATGCTTTCTCTCGGGTTTTATTGCTTTACAATCACGGTCATGTAGTGAAGTAGAATTTATTGTAGTGTGAGAAGCCAGGTTTGTTTGTTCTTGGAGATATTCTTGCAAATAATAAAACTTTTAGAAATGGCTGGTCCGATTAATAAGACGGATCTATCGGATTACCTCAATGACACAGAGAACACCTAGATGCTTACATTTGTCAGTATTTGTGGCATCCTGACACCAAAACCGTATGGCAGACCCTTTCCTTTCAGGAACTAATAGAAGACATTAGGCAGGTCTAACCTGTGGTGTAGTGATTAGGTGTAGTTAAACTATAGGCTAGGCGTAGTAAAATTAACGAGTTAGTGTTTAGTGTACATAGCTAGTGAGCATAATTTAGGAACAATGTATATAATTATATAGTTACTGTAATTAAGGGACAAAAAAGTGTTGACTGCATTACTTTGAGTGATGCAATATGGAGAATTTGGCTCCCTGCACTCTTCTATATGGCTACCGGCGCAGTAAGTAAATAAATAAATAATTATAAGGCTTAAATTATGTTAATAAAACATTTTCCAACAAGAAATCGTGCAAATAAATAATTCTAAATGCATATACATCTAAGAATGTGAAGCTGTATCTCGAAGAAATATGCCATAGACGTTGGACGAAGAAAAAAAAATCTCGCGTCACATGTAAAATTCATATGCATGCTTCAAAATGTTTCCAGTTGGTTTGTTTCACTTTCTCACACGTTTATGTTTCCAAAACACTCAAAGCTATACTCCATATTATTTCTTCACTAACGTCTTTCTTAGCCGTTTCGTCTCATTTTCTATTAAAAGGTTCCTTTGCTAGTGTTAACTCTCTATATACCTTCTTGGCAGCAGCTCATGTTATTACAACTTATGCTAATTAGCTACTTACACGAATACCAATTGGGAAGTTCTCTTCTTTTTATGTATTTTGTCGTTTAAACATTGTTAACATACACTCTCAAACAATGCCAGTTCGCTTTTTACTTTTCCTAAACCTATAATAGGTAGAGAAAGAACTGTATTCCATCGATAAATTGGATATCAAAGTGTCAAATACACATTTGAGACAGAACACAAAAATTCACTTTTAAGAAACTATCCGCCTGCGCGTGTTTGTGTGTGTGTGTGTGTGTGTGTGTGTGTGTGTGTGTGTGTGTGTGTGTGTGGCATAATTCGGAAACGTCGGATGAATTCTAAACTAATATTTAAGACCAGCTCATTCCAAGCACACACCACCCCAGCTTTACATGGAAAGCTTTTAGTTTTCATTTCATTTTCTAAAAAAAAGAACGCTTTTAATGATTTGTATTATAGGTATATACCTACATCGATCTATTGTGGCTATCACCCCCCCAGAAGTAAGGGATGAAGTGACGGAACCACAGGAGGCTACAGGCCGTAAGCAGACAGGTCACAGAGATGCGCGGAGGTCCCTAACTTTTCCAGGCTCGAAGATACGTCCCACTGATGGAGCTACATAGAGAGGGTGATGAACGACCCTCGATCAAGCAATGTCCACGGGGAGTAGTCTTTCCTTGAGCATGCATCCGCGCCTCTGGCCGTACCGCCATACACCAAGAAACCTAGAAGCACGTCTGATAGATGAGAAGGGAACGAAATGAAAGGGAAATGATGGAAAGGAAATCGTGTAGATGAGAAACAATCCCAGCATTCGCCCTCCGAGCTAGAAAACCACGAAAAACCCAAGGTTAGATTGGCGGTCAACGGAAATCGAACCAAGGACCTCCCTAATATGACCTCGCACCTTACCGCGAATCTATTTTGCAGAGTATGATTTTTATTAAAGTACCGTGTGTTTAAACGATCTGTACGACATATATTTTGGAAACTGACCTTTTCTTTGAATAAACTATGAATTTCTATTTTGTCCGAATGGACTATGTATACTGGTACACCATAAACCTAAAACATATAGAGCTCATCGAAATACCTATTAATATCGAATAACTTTTTACTTTCTCTACTACGTATAGTAAGTAGGGGAAGTATTGCATTCCACCCAAAAATTCGATACCGAGATTTCAACGGAAATATATGTTTTGAGACCTCCTGAATCCAAAAAAAAGCATTTTTGGAAACATGTCCGTGTGTGTGTCTGTGTGTGTGTCTGTGTGTGTGTGTCTGTGTGTGTGTGTGTGTCTGTGAACAGCATAACTCAAAAACGAACAGTCAGATAAACACCAAACTTGGTATTTAGATTCAGTATCTTTCAGAGATGCGACACGAAGGTTTTCAAGAAAATCCCCCCACCCCAGAGTACCCTTTACATGGAAGATTTTTCGAAAATATTAATTTTCTCAAAAATGGCTCTAACGATTTTGATGAAAATATCATATGTTTAAGATAATGTCATGAGAAATGAAATGTATATCTCGAATTTTCTGGGAATGTCCCCAAAAGTATTCTTCATTGTGAACGACTTTTGCATAACTGGTAAACCATAAGAGATAGACAACATTTTACTACACAAAAAATGTAGATCGCGTTAAAATACACAACTTATGTCAAACATTTCTTTTGTTGAGTGAACCGTTTTCGAGATATTGCTTGTTATTTCCTTAAAATTTCCAATACTTATACTTTTTCTCAAATTCGTTATTCATTTTTTTTGTCTTGGACATACAAAGAGAATGGAATGCGCCACATAGCAACCAGCGTTAAAATATTTGACTATCGCTTAAAAGCTACCATATTCCCCTTGCACCTACAAGAAAATTACCATTAAGGTTGACATCTCGATATCTGATTAACATGAAGCATATGGAGAATAGGCGTTTGTAAAAATAGATTGTACAACAGTAGAGAAAGTCATGTGAGTGTAACACATCAGATTTTTCTGTTAAGTTACCCATTTTTGAAATATTCTGTTGATACAATTTTAAGTTTTCCTTGGTTGAAGTTCATGCGGCGTCTATAAAGCGTCTAACTCGATTCTTCTTTTTTCCCACATAGGTTCATTATTAACATAAACTAATAGTAACATACGATATGCGAAGAGCTGTGTTTTGTTTCTTCCGTATTGTGTATGCAACTAGGTCCGTACTGCTTACACGATATTACTTTCTCTACTATGTATAGTAAGTAGAAGTATTGTATTCCACCCAAAAATTCGATACCGAGATTTCACCGGAAATGTATGTTTTGAGACCCCCTGAATCCAAAAAAAGCATTTTTGGAAACATGTCCGTGTGTGTGAGTGTGTGTCTGTGAAGAGTATAACTCGGAAACGAACAGTCGGATAAACACCAAACTTGGTATTTAGGTTCAGTATCTTCCAGAGATACGACACAAAGGTTTTCAAGAAAATCCCCCACCCGATTACCCTTTACATGGAAAATGTTTTGAAAATTTTTAATTCTCTCAAAAATGGCTCGAACGTTTTTGATTAAAATATCATATGTTTAAGATATTTTTATGAAAAATAAAATGTACATCTTGAATTTTCTGGGAATGTCTCCAAAAGTATTCTTCATTGTGAACGACTTTTGCATAACTGGTAAACCATAAGAGATAGACAAAATTTTACTACACAAAGAATGTAGATCGCGTTAAAAATACACAATTTATGTCATATAAAATTTGTTTGTTGAGTGAACAATTTTCGAGATATTGCTTGTTATTCCCTTAAATTGCTCAATAGTTATTTTCTCAAATGGGAATTCGTTATTCATTATTTTTGTCTTGGATATGCAAAGAGTATTAATCTGTAGCATAGCAACCAGCTATTAAGAGATATGTCTGTGCTTATATTGCCCTTGCAAATACAAAACAAGGGGAACATATTACGCCTTAAGCGATAGTCAAATATTTTTAGAACTGGTCGCTATGTGTAAAATGTAATTCTTTTTGCATGTCAAAAGATCGTTTCTACAAATGTTTATCTCGATTAATATGAAATAGATGGAGAATAAGAATTTGTAAAAATAGTTTGTACAAGATTAGAGAAAGTCGTGTGAGAGTAACACGTCAGATTTTTTTTATGTTCTGGACATGCAAAGAGAATGGAATGCGCCACATAGCAACCAGCGCTTAAAAGATTTGACTATAGCTTAAAAGCTACCATATTCCCCTTGCATCTACAAGAAAATTTGCAATAAGATCAACATCTCAATTAACATGAAGCATAAGGAGAATAAGCGTTTGTAAAAATAGTTTGTACATGAGTAGAGAAAGTCATGTGAGTGTAACACATCAGATATTTTTATCAAGCAACTACCCTCCTCTGACTTATCGTTACGAAGTTGAGTGTCTTTATTAGCAACACTTGCTCACTGGTGCATCATGTAACAGGTCAAGCAACAACAGAGGACAGTTCACTATGGAAGGTGTGCAAAGTGTTTACCCTGAACACGATTACATTCACTGTACCGTCGTAACAAAGTTTGTAGTACACGTTCGAACAACTCAGGCGTATGTCGATTTTCCTCAAAGGCAGCGACAATTCGCAAAATCAATTCTTACCTGTTTGGAACTGGGATGACGTACACGACACTCTTGGCATGCCCCCACAGAAAGAAATCTAGTGGGCTTGTCAGGTGATCGAGTTGGCCATGCACAGGTCCCCCTCTTCCTATCCACTGCTCCCCGAAGGCTTTTTTTAGATGTCTTTGTATAACCTGGCTTAAGTGTCAGGAAATCGCTCTTGGTAGATACGGAGATCATCTTTGCCGTTTCCAACAGCCTGTCCTTAACACATCATCATGTCGGTAAGCTCAGTAAATCAAAGTCAGGCATACTCTATGAATGATTGTTAACCGCTGCTTATGGGATGGCAGAGAGGTAACGGACAAGAAGAAGCCGACATCACGTGGTTCGACCTTGTTCGTAAACAAACAGTGAGTTAAATTGTGTTGTGCGTCTCAGACCTACCAAACCGAAACAGACGTAAGGGACAAGAAAGAGACGATGTCACTTGATCCAGCGGTTGTAAACAGAGAGCGAAAGTGTACTGGCTGTGCCTCTCAAACCTATCCTACCGGATACGCTTCAAACGGGCCAATAACTTTGTAGCGATGCGTCAGAGGAAGGTGGTAGTTTGACAAAAAATGTTCCCTTTTGTGAGATATATCAATCCTCTCCTGAAACATCCTGTATAATGTAATACATTATATATTGTGTTCTTATATAATATATTCATTAATTATAATGTAATATATTAATTTATATTAAATTGTAAATGTGACACTCAGATTTTTTTTCACTTGAAAGCGTAATATTTTAGGAAACAAGTTAGAGCTATAAACGATAGTGCACTGTTTACATTTTTTAAAATTGGGAAGCTTTTAAAAACGTTGCTAATTTATAATATTCTACTCCTTAAAACTAAATATTATGAGAAACTATTGGATTTAACAGTTAGTATGTTTCTATATTGTGAGATTCATTAACTAAGCCCTTTCTATGCCTATGTTAAAGCCTATTTTGCCTGGCTTTTCTGCTGTTTTGATGCCCAAATATCAGCGGATTAGTTGTAAATGAGGAAAAGTCACCCATCCAATTAGTGTACATGTTCATTGAGGCTTACATTTCCAGCTAATAGATTCGTTATTTCAAAAGGCAGAGTGTAAGTGAAATGCTAAATAAAACGCTTATGACAGAGACTACCGTCAAACATTTGGTGATAGAATTCTGCCCGGGGTTCAATAGAGGCAAATGATGACATCAATTAACTGCTGTTGCCAACAGCGATTTTATTCCGCAGGATCGGTCCCAGAAGCGTTTTGTGTATGTGCGAGCCAAGTTTGAGAGCTGTCGACGAAATTCCCTTGCTATGAATTATAAAAACGGTGCCATCGTTTAATAAGTAAAGCAACGTTACACTTTGGTGGAGTCATCTACTGCAGTATTCACACAAAAAATCACACGACAACAAAACAACAGTTCGCCGCGTTACCGTTGGAAAACCCATCACTATTTTAGGAGCAGTTATAAATCATAGGAATGGCTTTCCTTGCATGAACTGCATTATGTATTTCCTTTCCAGGCTGCGTCATGCAACACGAAGATCTTTCTTTCTCTGCAAACTGACACACGGAGAAATGTTGAGTGGTGTTCTCAGCGAAATAAGTTTCGAAATACTAAATGCACAAAAACGGCTTAGGAAAGAGTTGCATTAAATTCATGCTTTCCCAAAAGTTATATACAATCCTCAAATATTTAATGTTATTAAACCTCCTACAACTAATCCTATATGAGATACAGATGAATAAGCAATTAATGTTTATATATCTACTTGACGTAAACTATTAAACTGGTTTGAGAAATATAAGATAGGTTAATTATAGATGTTATTAGAATAATAGAGGTGATACGTTCTATTCCCAATAAATTAGAGGGGTAATCGTTTTAATTATATTCATCGCTATTTTATTTTTTGATACGGCTAAAAACTTATGCAGCCCATTAGCGCCGGGTAGAAACCTATAAGATAGGCATTTAAACAGGAGAAAGCACGAATTATTTTCTATGCTGAAAGGCAATATTACTGGAAATGCACAGTTTCAGAGAAAATCAATAAGAAAAACCCTTGACGCCTTTAAATTCGACAACTGTTTTGCGTGATCTGTACGGCGAAAATGTAGTTCAAGAGCTGTCCGCGCAAATGGGTACAGATACATAAAACTAAAACATTTGTTTATGTAGTATAAATCCACACCTCGCACAACATAACGACAAATTGTTGCACTCAATCGTTGACTCAAAGTGTAACAGATTAGCTTGTAATTTGATATTCTGCCGCGTTTGTATGAAACTTTTTACTTTCTCTACTACGTATAGTAAGTAGGGGAAGTATTGTATTCCACCCAAAAATTCGATACCGATATTTCACCGGAAATACATGTTTTGAGTCCTCATGAATCAAAAAATAGCATTTTTGGAAACATTTCCGTGTGTGTGTCTGTGTGTCTGTCTGTGAACAGCATAACTCAGAAACGAACAGTTCGATAAACACCAAACTTGGTATTTAGGTTCAGTATCTTCCAGAGATGCGACACGAAGGTTTTCAAGAAAATCCCCCCACCCCAGACTACCCTTTACATGGAAGATTTTTCGAAAATTTTAATTTTCTCAAAAATGGCTCTAACGATTTTGATGAAAATATCATATGTTTAAGATAAGGTCATGAGAAATGAAATGTATATCTCGAATTTTCTGGGAATGTTTCCAAAAGTATTCTTCATTGTGAACGACTTTTGCATAACTGGTAAACCGTAAGAGATAGATAGAATTTTACTACACAAAAAATGTAGATCGCGTTAAACTACACAACTTATGTCATATACATTTCTTTTGTTGAGTGAACCGTTTTCGAGATATTGCTTGTTATTTCCTTAAATTTTCCAATACTTATACTTTTTCTCAAATTCGTTATTCATTTTTTATGTCCTGGACATGCAAAGAGAATAAAATGCGCCACATAGCAACCAGCGTTAAAATATTTGACTATCGCTTAAAAGCTACCATATTCCCCTTGCATCTACAAGAAAATTACCAATAAGATTGACATCTCGATATTTCAATTAACATGAAGCATATGGAGAATAGGCGTTTGTAAAAATAGATTGTACAAGAGTATAGAAAGTCATGTGAGTGTAGCACATCAGATTTTTTTTGTGAATTACCTACACCTGTCAATGAAATACTAATCCTTCGTCCTCTGCTTTGTTGTACATTTAAATAAAACGAAACAAAGGATTCAGCATAATCGTATACTTAATCTACTATAGTAATAACAAGTCTCTATGATGCTCAAACATTACCAACGTAAGAATAACAAATAAATCGAAATTAATTATGAAACCTATTGATGCATTCGGTGAAGGATTATTTTAAATTGCTTGTGTTATTTCATTTCAATACACAACATTCTATCTCTCTCTCTCTCTCTCTAATTTTATTCATTAAGAATAGCGAACACACAGTCATATACCAGGGGTCCCAGCATTCAGCGGACACAATTGGAGGAATTGCAGAGGAAACCGAGACACGCATTTTGAATTAGAGAACTTTGGTATACGGATTCAAAATACAACACTTCTCCTTTAATTGATTACCCTCCTCACTGTAGGACTTACGTCCCCAAGCAGTTACAAGCCAATGTGTTGGGTCAGTAGCACAATACAACACATAGCTTAAAATGTGTTACAGGTCAACACACCACTGACTCAACGTCAATAGTCGTCCTCCGTGGTGTAGTGGTTACCATGCTAGGCCCTAGTTCCCAAGTTCGCGGGTTCAAACCCGGCGGAGGGCGATGAATTTTTTCGGGCGTAAAAATCCTTAACATGGCTTCCTTCGGAAAGTGCAATGGATACGCGGGATCAAGGAAACAACGTTCCCTAATTTTGAACCACCCGATCCCTGCTGCCGTGTACGAAATACGTTCACTTCTTGGAGTCCCGGTAAACGAAAAGGGAAGCCCTAACGGATGCCAAAAATGTTTGGAGACTAACACTGAGTAAACGGTAGGACTAGGGAATACCTGCAATAACTGGTGCCCGCTTACTAAAAGAACTTAAACAATAAGAGAAGAGAAGAGAACAAACGTATAAATTTCAAATGACTTTATTTCCCCCAAAAAAACATCTACTAGACCACAAATCCTGTTGAGCAACAAATGCACAATATCAGCTGTCCAAAAACACACAATATATTAGCATCAAGAAAATGTAATTACAAAAGGCAAGTGCACTTAAGCTGTCATTAACAATAAATTTTAAATTTATTTGAACAGGAGAAAAAAAACAAAAGATTGTTTAAATATGAAAATAATGAAAAATAGAAAAATAAAACTAAGTGCAATAAAGCAATAGCATTAATTGAAAGCAATCAAAGGCAAAAAGCGAATTAAAATAGTCAATATATTGAATAATATTGAATCAAGGCTCAGTGACACACAGTTCAAAAACAGTTTTCAATACGAAATCCAAACTTCAGTTTGTTTCAGGTTGGCTTAAACACTATTATAAAAACCAACTGTAATAGTAAAGCACAGTTGGGGTAAGAGTAAACTAATACATTTACCTGTATTAAAGCTATCCAAGAAAAAAAATTACTATAGCATTAAAGAGGAAAGAAGTTGAAATAAAAATACAAACAAAATTTTATCATAATTTCTTAAAGGCGAAAACAAATAACCGCATGAACTATATAACAAAAGCTAAAGTGAAATTAGCTGGCCAATTCAAACCTGAAACCACTAAGTTTCGCCATTAAACATGCAAGCCAAAACAAATAAAGGAAAATAAGTGAGCAAAAATTATCTCAGTAATAGTAATGCAGTTAAATTTGTCTTACACCTGCCCCCAAAAATACATTTAATTAGCAAAAGTTTTTATCACAATAGAGTTCGGATATACCAAAGTACTTTCATAAGAAATAGAGTTGCCCAAAATAAATCCAATACAGGCCATAAGCACACTTAAAGGGCGATAAGACCTTCAGGAAAGCTTTTCATAAACTTCAGAAGGAATCTAATTTCAAACTATAAATTCTGAAACTATCCCCAATGGAAAAATAATCTGTACATATACAGTGCAAGTACAAAGGAATTAGCTATTAAAAGGTTTTACAATTATAACAACTAATCCTTTGAGAGACAGAGGTTAATTGGGCAATGTCTACAATGTGATACAAACTCTTTACATTAGCCCTTAAATATGACGAAATTTTGAAATGCCAGAAATGAATTCCACAATGTCCAAATAATTTAAGTATGCACTTCCTCATGGGCCCAAAGTAGTATGTCCAAACTATCAAAATTCAAAGCGTAAGTACAATAAAGCAAAAAGAATATCTGAACTGTCTAGCGTGTTGTTACAGTGAAATGGGGAAACGCCTAGTATATTTCAATCACACTCATTCGTCGGTTTAGAACATTCAAAAACAGGTGACTTGGAAGTTAAACCCAATTATCTTTATACGCCAGCATAAAAGTTTAAACTTTATTCCCCGATTTACACACCATTTAGACAACAGGCGAAATTACCCAATTTCAAAAATTCTGGAAAACCCAACAACACATTTATATTTAACCTGCCTTTCAGTTGCTACGAAATAAAAATACTAGTAGGGCTTGAATCCACAAAACCTGAAAACTTTACCAGCAAAGCACCATCACAAGTTTAAATTTGCCTTATGACCAACATACCCTCAGCCACTCACGAACACCATTTTTCATGGTTTAGCTTTAACAGCAATTATAAAACAGCCCGCTCACACTTTTCAAATCAAACAGGGTTAAATGCAAAAACAATTTCCTACCTTTAGCAGAAATTCACTGCAGAAGTAGAGTTATCTTCACAATTAAAACGGTCTACTGCAGAATGCAATGGCAGAATCAATCTAGCAGACAAAAGACCGAAAACATTATGTCCTCTTTCAACTCGCTTGCACTTTACATGGAAAGAAGGTCTCCCATCTCACTTCGCTCAAACGCCGACTTCAACTGCCATGAGGAGCCGGTCCCACTCGCCCACTTCCATGGAAGTAGCAAGAGAGAGGATTAACGAGGGCAAACATAGAGATATAAAAAAAACGTGTGTGACTGAAGGTACGCAGGAAATGGTGTAAAACTTTTACAATTTTGCTGTTATTAGCACAAAAGGAAGTAAAGCCAATGGTCCCGTGTCGTAGAATTACGGGACGCAAAAGAACCTCAAGCCTGATAAAGAGACCTCCGAGCAAAACTATCGGTCTTTCACGCCTAATATAGAATGGGAGGGTAAGGACCACAGCAGTTAAAGAGTGTCCATAAATAAATAAAAAAAAACCTCAACGCAATGTCAATATGATGTGGCAGGAATGAGCCATTTTTACTTTTTCCATTCTGTACATAGTAGGTGGAGAAGTAATTGCATTCCATCCAAAAATTCTATTCCGCCATTTCACTCAAAATACAAGTTTTGAGGCCCCTGAACCCCTAAAAAGATTTTTAAAAGAAGATCCGTTAGTATGTCTGTGTGTCGCGTATGTTGTTTGTGTGTGTCTGTGAGCAGTATAATTCAAAAACGAAAAGTCGGATGAATACCAAATTTCGCATTTAAGTTCAGTATCTTCTAAGGATGCGACACAAAGACTTTCAAGAAAATCATCCACCCCAAACTAACCTTTACATGGAACATTTTTCGAATATTTTTAATTTCTAAAAATGGCTCTAACGAGTTTAAATAAAATACCATATATTAAAGATATTTACATGACAAATAAAATGTATTTTTTTAATTTTCTGGGAATAGCCTTCATTCCGAAGTAATTTTGTATAATCTTATACAATTGTTGGTAAATGTTAAGCAATAGGCGAAAACGACTAAAAAAATCTGATGTGTTACACTCACATGACTTTCTCTACTCTTGTACAATCTAATTTTACAAACGCTTATTCTCCATATGCTTCATGTTAATCGAGATATCGAGATGTCAATCTTATTGGTAATTTTCTTTTAGATGCAAGGGAAATATGGTAGCTTTTAAGCGATAGTCAAATATTTTAACGGTGGTTGCTATGTGGCGCATTCCATTCTCTTTGCATGTCCAGAACATAAAAAAAATGAATAACGAATTTGAGAAAAAGTAAAAGTATTGTAAAATTTAAGGAAATAACAAGCAATATCTCGAAAACGGTTCACTCAACAAAAGAAATGTATATGACATAAGTTGTGTATTTTAACGCGATCTACATTTTTTGTGTAGTAAAATTTTGTCTATCTCTTATGGTTTACCAGTTATGCAAAAGTCGTTCACAATGAAGAATACTTTTGGAGACATTCCCAGGAAATTCAAGATATACATTTTATTTGTCATAAAAATATCTTAAACATATGATATTTTAATCAAAATCGTTAGAGCCATTTTTGAGAAAATTAAAATTTTCGAAAAATCTTCCATGTAAAGGGTAGTCTGGGGTGGGGGGATTTTCTTGAAAACCTTCGTGTCGCATCTCTGGAAGATACTGAACCTAAATACCAAGTTTGGTGCTTATCCGATTGTTCGTTTTTGAGTTATGCTGTTCACACACACACAGACACACACACACACACACACAGACACACAGACACACACACGGACATGTTTCTAAAAATGCTTTTTTTGGATTCAGGAGGTCTCAAAACGTGTATTTCCGGTGAAATCTCGGTATCGAATTTTTGGGTGGAATGCAATACTTTCCCTACTTACTATACGTAGTAGAGAAAGTAAAAATGTAGATATTTTTAGAGCACAAAATTTAGTCCAAATAAGCTTTTCTGTAGCATAAGCCGTCCGTTTCTGAGATATCTGCTATTATAGGTTCGAATTGTCAATACTTGTCATCCTTTCAAAGTCCCAATGATTTGTAGTTGTTTCTCGCGATTGCATGGAAACAGTATGGAATTTTAAGACGAGTGTATAGCGTCCAGTTCTTAAACATTTGACTATCGCTGTTCTCTTTGTATTTATAACGAAATGTGTAATGTAACTGTTTTTGCAAAGGTTTATTTGTATCAAATGTAGTAGATAGAAAAATAAGCTTTAGTAAGAAGGGTGAATTTATCAGTTAACATGAATTTCGGAAACAATTGTAAGCTTAAAGGAGTGGCACCATTTTGTGTAGTTTTAAACCTTTTTTTACTTATGATTTAGTTTAACATCAGAAAAAGAATTTTACTACCAGTTTTCAAAACATCACAGTGCACGCAATATGCGGAGACCAGAGGAAAGGAGATGTAAAAAAAATCTATATATATATATATATGTAGAGAGAGAGAGAGAGAGAGAGAGAGAGAGAGAGAGATGGAAGAATCGGTTACAAAGAGAAGCAGTGAGAAAACGGGAGTAGGAAAAATACGAAAAAGAATCTCTACGCTTAACTCAGTAATGCAATTACAGTTGAGCGTTCTGCTACTATATATGTACACTATGTGATCAAAAGTATCCGGACACCCCCACAAACATACGTTTTTCATCTTAGATGCATTGTGCTGCCACCTACTACCTGGTATTCATTATCCGCGACCTCAGTAGTCATTAGACATCGTGAAACAGCAGAATGGGACGCTCCGTAGAACTCACAGACTTCGAACGTGGTCAGGTGATTGGGTGTCACTTGTGTCAGAAGCTGTACGCGAGATTTCCACACTCCTAAACATCCCTAGGTCCACTGTTTCTGATGTGATAGTGAAGTGGAAACGTGAAGGGACGTGACCGCCGACATTTGAAGAGGGTCGTAAAGAGTAATAGGCAGACATTTTATCCAGACCATCACACAGGTATTCCAAACTGCATCGGGATCCACTCCAAATACTATGACAGTTAGACGTGAGGTGAGAAACCTTGGATTCCATGGTCGAACGGCTGCTCATAAGCCACACATCACGCAGGAAAATGCCAAACGACTCCTCGCTTGGTGTAAGGAATGTCAACATTACACGATTGAACAGTAGCAAAAGGTTGTGTGGAGTGACGAATCACGGTACACAATGTGGCAATCCGATGGCAGGGTGTGGGTATGGAAAATGCCCGGTGAACGTCATCTGCCAGCGTGTGTAGTGCCAGTAGTGAAATTCGGAGGTGGTGGTGCTTCGGTGTGGTCGTGTTTTTCCTAGAGGGGGCTTGTACCCCTTGTTGCTTTGCGTGGAACGATCACAGCGCAGACCTACATTGATATTTTAAGCACCTTCTTGCTTCCCACTGTTGAAGAGCAATTCGGGGATGGCGATTGCATCTTTCAACACGATCGAGCACCTATTCATACTGCACGGGCTGTGGCGGAGTGGTTACACGACAATAACATCCCTGCAATGCACTGGCCTGCACAGAGTCCTGAATTGAATCCTATAGAACACCTTTGGAATGTTTTGGAACCTCGACTTCGTGCCAGGCCTCGCCGACCTACATCGATACCTCTCCTCAGTTCCGCACTCCGTGAAGAATGGGCTGCCATTCCCCAAGAAGCCTTCCAGTACCTGATTGAAAGATGCCTGCGAGAGTGAACGCTGTCATCTAAGGGTGGGCCAACACCATATTGACTTCCAGCATTACAGATGGAGGGCGCCACAAACTTGTACGTCATTTTCAGCCAGGGTCCGGATACTTTTGATCACGTAGTGTATTATTATAGAATAAGTTAATGAATTTCAGTATCTAGGATGTGGTATAACTTAAGATTACGATAAATAATTGATGGAAACATAAATAAATTCCAAGTACAATCATATATTAATAAAATAAATATAATTAAACTTTTATTGTCGTTTTACTATGTATAAAAAATTTAAATGTTTTAATAAGACTCAATCCTGTTATATAAAGATTTTAAGGTGTCAGATGTTGCACATAAGCAAACGTTGATGTTTTATCCAATTTAAATATTCTTCCAGGAAAAAACAAAACAAAGGATTGCGTAAAAATAATTTGTAAAATATGAAGAAAACTAAACCACGAAAGAAACATTAAATTTAAAATCTGATGTGTTACATACATACAACTTCCCCTACCCCCAATATTTATTAATGGCCATAAAGGCTATTCTTACGGAAGATTATTTTCTATGTACTTCAATTTAATCTTGTGCAAAAATAGCTACATGATACAATTCGTTATAAATGCAAAGAGATTTACAATAGTCAAATTTTTAAGAACTGGACAGTATATGCTGGTCTCACTCTTTCTGTGCAATCGTGAGAAACAACTAAATGTCTACAGAACTTCAAAACAATGATAAAGAATTGATCAGTTCGAGAACGACTATCTCGGAAACGCTTATGCCATAAAAAACTTATATGAAATAAATTATGTGTATTATTAAAGAGAACTAAATTTTTGGTGCTGTGCGTTTTCATCTATCCTTAACGTTTACCAGTTATATACGACTACACAAAATTCCTTTCGAATGAAGAGGACTTCGCAGACTAGTCCCAGAAAATTGAAGATATGCATTTTATTTGTAATGAAAATATCTTTAAATAGCTTGTCAAGAAAATATCATGGCTCTAACGATTAATAAAAATCATTAGAGCTAATTTTAAGCAAATAAACAATTTCCAAAAATGTTCCATATAAAGGGTAGCTCCATATAAAGGGTAGCTGTAGAGGGAGAATATTCTTGAAAATCTTCGTGTCGCATCTTTGAAAGATACTGAACTAAAATAAGTTTTATTTATCCGACTTTTTGGTTTTTTGAGTTACACAGACACACAAACAAGTGCGTGCATGCACGCACACGCACACACACATACACACACAGACGTTTCTTTTTTCTAAAAATTCTTGTTTTGGATTAGGAGGCCTCGAACATGTTATTGCGATGAAATAGCGGCATAGAATTTTTGTGTGAAATGCATACCTTCTCTACTTACTATGTACACTAATGTGTATAAAAAGTGGCCCATTCCCCTGGTTCGCAATAGTGTTTTTCCCTCCAAAGGTTTGCGCCCTCAGGTAATCAACCTCTGACTCTACTAGACCATAACACTTCAGATACAAAAACAAATCAATGAACGATGTTATAATCAATGTGAAATGAAGGGGTGATTCGGATACCGCCTCTATGAAAGGGTTTCGCTACGGGTGGTACTAAAGGAAACACTACACCAATAGGACATAATTCGGCCTTCTAAAGGAAGAGGTGACGAATTATTTGCGTATGTCGTTAAACTGAACGAGAGTTTTCATCCGCAACATGAAAAGTAGGTTAAGCTGTTGCTGCTAACAAACGGCAATAAGAAAACCGCCATTAAGAAAGCGATAGCGTGGCATAAAAATATAAAATTTAAGTTATAATGGCAGTTCGGCCATTCTTTGGGGGAAGTAAATTACCCTGACAATCACCGAGCGGGATGGCTCAGGCGGTTGCGTCTGTGGCCAACATTCGGGAGGTCCTGGGGTCAATCACCGGCGACCGCCCATTCTGGCGCATGAGTTTTTCGTTGTTTCTCCGAGTCGCCAGGTGAATGCTGCGATGGTTCATCTTCTTCTCACTTCCTGTACGCATCATTTTCCTGTCATGTGTTTCAGGGTTGTAGGACCAGATGACGGTGTTCTGCGAGTTGCGGCTGGGCGGTGGCTTGCGCTCTGTAAAGGTTTCTTCCCTGGCGTCACGCGGTACCGCTCAGTTGCGTCTCTTCTCGGAGTGGTGCTCCGCTCCGGAGGACTCTGGAGGTTGGTGGCTTGTGGGCGGCGTCGGATGCGTTCTATCTGGAACGTTAGGAACCCCGTCCATGTTTGCGCCCGTCGGCATCAGGATCTGGTCGCCCTTCGGGTCTCTCCGCTCATCGTTCCCTCCCAGGTGTCACGTTGGAGGCACAATGGCCTGCGTGAGGTGCTCGGCCCCGGTTCTGAGGGCCTCTCTGAGATACGTACCTTTTACCTTTACCCTGACAATCCATTGGCTAGAATTATACTCGAAAAACAGAGGTGGTCAGGTTGGTAGGGGGTGGGATTGGAGTTTGTCAGTACCAACATAAACAGCTGCGTTCCATTATGGCCCACATTTTATGTATACGTGGTAGAAAAAGTAAAAATAGAGCGATTATTCAGATGGAATGCCACCTAAAGTGAAAGTATAATAGCTCTCGTATCTAAACCTTGAATGATGATAATTGCTGTCTTATCTGGTTCAGTATGGGTGCAATTTTACTTTCTCAGCCGCTTAGGTGCGCGCATGCACTAATACACAGGATTTTTATTCAAAGGACCTCAAAACGTGTATTTTCGATGAAATTCCAAATGTTGGGTGGATTACAACATTTCCTCTACCTGCCATCGATAAGCAATAAGTAAAACAAAGGGGACTATAAAAGGCGCGTCTTGATCATGAATCTGTAACAAAAGGCGTCGTGTCATTTGGATAGAAAGCTTGTTGGAAGTTTGTTACTTTTATCCTGTGCCTTGATGCAGATGATTGCCCACAGAGCTAGAAATACCCATGTCAACTCTCCGGTATGTACACAAAGGCAGAGGACACGACTGTGTCACATAGACTGAAAAAAATAATTAGTAAAATACACGTATGTGTCGGGAGTGCATCCAATTAACTAAATAACCTGGCGGGCAGGGTGCAGAAATCTGCAGTTCAGGCTTTTTATAGTGACTGGCTTTCTGTGAAAAGTTACTCTCTGGCATTGAAGCGCAACTGTGATGAAGAGTTGCCAACATACGTATTAAGCTACTAACATGAAACTACTCGTGAGTTTAAAAGGGATTTCCAAGGCAACAGACTTGTTAGAAATCAGACATTTAAAACACACATAGGCATTTGTCTTATAAAATAATAATCAGAAATAAAATTACTTATGTATAAACACCTGGAAACCACAGGTCTAGTGGAGGTTATACACAAATTCAAAGCCAACTAAACTGCTCAAAAAATCACTATAAATATAGTAGTGTGAAATGGGTTAAGATAACTTTACACTATTATGTGACGAGCTACTTCACCATGACCTTCTCTAAACACTTCTGCACAGAATATTCTTACAAAAGCGTATTACTTTCTCTACCAAGTACATAGTAGAAGAGAAGGTATTGCATTCCATAAAAAAATTCGATACCGAGATTTCACCTAAAATACATGTTTTGAAGTCCCTTGAATAACAAAAATTTTAGAAAAAGGTCCGTGTATATTTTGTGAAAAGCATAACACAAAAACAAAAAGTCGGATAGTACCAAACTTGATATTTAGGTTGATTACATTCCAAAGATGCGACACGAAGATGTTCAAGAAAACCCCATAACAAACTACCCTTAACATGGAACATTTTTCGAAATTTTTAATTTTCTAAAAGATGGTTGCAACGATTCTGATTAATATACAAAATATTCACATGATAAATAAAAGGCATATCTTGAATTTTCTGGGAATAACGTGTAAGTCCTCTTTATTCAGAAGAAATTGTGTATAATATTGTATAACAGGTAAATGATAAGCGATAGAAGAAAACGTACTTAACAAAAAATGTAGATATCTTTAAAACACACAATTTACTTCAAATACCTTTTTTGTGACATAAATATTTCCGATATATCCGTTATTAATGGTTCGAATTGTTCAATACTTTAGCATTATTTTTACCCCTGTCGATTTTCAGTTGTTTCTCGCGATTGCATGGTAACCGTGTGGAATTTTAAGGCCAGCATATAGCGTACAGTTTTTAAACATTTGACTACCGCTGTTCTCTTTGTATCCTAACGAAATCTGTAATATAGCTATTTTTGAAAATGCTTATATCGTTTAAAATGAAGTAGATAGAAATATAAACTTTCGTAAGAACAATTTATCCTATCCACTAATAAACAACAGAGGAAAAAGAGAAGGTTAGGTAAATGTAACACAATTTTATTTAATGTTAATCGAAATAAATGAAGTGATAATTAAATGCTTAAAACTCTGGACGCCCTATTCTGGCTGTAAAATTTCACTCTTTGCATGGCCCGGAGAAACAAATGAATGGCGACTAGCCTGCGAGATTTGTAAATTCTGTATATTTCTTCAGCAATTACTCTGATCTTAACAGACCTTTAAGTTATATTCTGTAACAAACTTCCAAATCTTCAAATCACTTCTTAAATAGTTTCGGAGAAAAACATTTTTTTTTTCTACTTTTAAATGATATTGTGTCACAATTTTTAAAGTTTTAAACCTAACTGCACGGAAAAACCACACAGACGTACCCAATCTCCCACAGGTATCGGGAACCACTGCCCCGTCAAGACCAACCCAATCCAAACAGCTCCCCAACGGGAGGGACTCGAATGTTCCGCCCCAGTATTTCTAGCAACATCAGGACCACGAGGGCTAGGGGTCCGCAGCGCCCGCACCACGGCACACAGGGGGAGGAGTCCGGTGCATCAGCAAGCACCCTGGGAGTCCAAATCTGTAAATGGTAGGGACCCTGCCCTCTGCCTGTCGTGCCTCCTGGTCCGGCCGCCCTGTGTCTCCTCTCACCTCATCCCTCCCTCCCGGGGGCACCCCGTCAGGGGCCTAGGTAGAAAAGATCTGCGTAGGTCGAGGTTGTTAAGTCCCCTTCTGCTTCTATTCCAATCCTATTCTATCCTACACCGCACCCTACACCAAAGAGGCGGACTCTTCATTTCTAGTGTCATAAGTTTTTGTCAATCTCTTGTGGTTTACCCTTAAACAAAATTAGGTACACAAAATTCATTCAGATAAAACGCTTTCACAGACTATTCACAGAAAATTAAGATATATATACTTTATTTTTCATGCAGATACCTTAAATGTATGACATTTTAATAAAATTATTAGAGCCGTAATTGAGCTATTAAAAATTAATGAATCCTTTCACGTAAAGGAAAATACTGGATTGGGGGGTTTTTCTCAAAATAGGACAGGCCGGACCAGAAGGCATGACAGGTAGAGGACAGGGTCCTTACCATTTATAGTTCTGAACTCACCGGGTCGTGGCTGGTGCAGCCGGCTCCCTGGCTCTGCGGTGGAGCCGGGACCGGGAGACCCTCCCAATTCGAGGGACGAAGGTTTACTCTGAGCATGTTTCCCCTGTCATGCACGCGCCGAGACCTCCTGCCGACACTTGCAACTTGAAAGAAACCAAGCAGATGAGAGATGAAGTGAAATGAGAATGGAGATGAAATTCGGGGATGTAATGATCCTTGGCGACCCGGTGAAACCCCGAAAAAAACTCATGGGTCAGGAAGGTCGGCCACCGGAATTGAGCCCACTATCTCTCAAATGCGGGCCACAGACGTTGCCGCCTGAACCATTTCTCTTGGTTTGAAGGATACTGAACTAAAAGCACACACACAAGCATCTTTTTAAACAATGTTTTATTTTGGGTGAGGGGTTCAGGATTACAAAATTAGTTTATGATTACTGCTAATGTTGCTTTTACTTTCGCGCTGTACCATTTGCATGTTTGGTATAAAACTACAAAAACGCATAAAAATTGTTTAGTTCTTGGATAGTTTGTAAGGTGTGCTAAATTAAAGGCAAACGAGAACGAAACAAAATGATATGGGTTAACGACTTTCTAAATATTCAAAGGAAGCTTTTGTTTTTTCAAAGAAAACCAGAAAAAATTGTCCCTTATAACAGGCATAGAAAAGCTAATCTTAACGCCGAAAACGGGCCGATCACAAAGTTATCGGAATGACAGAGTAGTTTTCTGACAGATATTTGATACTTCATTATTTCTGAGGTAATATTTTCTCCGGGAGCTTGAACTAATGCAGTAAAACCTGCGTTCAACGAACCCCAAACGGAAATCTGACTTAAAAGGAAATATTTCATGGTCTCATGAATTTTGGGATGAAAAACATGCTAAATTCCCTTTATTAAACGGAAACTGTCTTACACGGACAACGGAAATCAAAGTACGGCTTTTAACGGAAACTTTTCAGTTCCGGAATGCAGAGTTTAGAAAATTTTCAGGCACCTTGTAAAAGCCTGCGTTGTCTGCTCTAAGTATGTGATGCTTAAGTTGAAACAAGACCATTTTGCTACTACCTGATCAGTCTAGGAGGGGATTACGCTAATGACGGTCGGAATATTGAGAACACTGCCACACTCATCCTTCACTGCATAGTTCAATTAACAATAAGCATGGCTGATTGTCTTTTATTGTTGTCTCTTCCCTTTCCATATCCTGCTCTAATGACTTGTCAGACAGCATACAATACACCTCTAAATTAACATAGGTGATGATTTAATTCAGCAATAGTCACCATTGCTACAAAAACAGAGTTGTGCTACATCTTAACACGAGAGTAAAAGTGATTTATGCTATTGAACCTGATAAAGATCATGAAAGTGTTCAACGTAGACAAAACTCAAGTTTACGAGATTCTAAAGAATAAAACAGAAATTCTGAAGCGGTGGGAAAATTGTGCCAATGGAAAAATAAAGAGAGAACTTAAGAAAACTGAAAACCAGGACATTAATGAAACAGCGTGGGAGTGGTTCGTTAGTGTTAGGGCAAAAAATAACCGCATATCGGGGCCTATGTTACAGGAATATGCTAAAAAGGTAGCTGAAAAACTGAGTAAGGCTGAATTCAAAGCATCTATTGGATGGTTGGAGGGTTTCCGTAAAAGACATCAGATAGTTTTTAACGAACTTTGTGGTGAATCGAATGACGTTAATATTGAAACCATCGCTGATTGGATTAATAAAACTACCTTCAATAAACGAAGGATACGAACCTGAAAACGTAGCAAATGCGACGAGACGGGACTGTTCTTCCGCGCATTATCGGATAGTTCATTGTGTTTAAAGGGTGAGAATACGTGTATATTTATGGTTTAATTTTGTTAATAACCTAGACCTACCTTCGTTACTCGGAAATCTATCTTTAACGGAAATGTTTGACAGCTCCGTTCAATTCCGCTGAAGGCAGGGTTTACTCTATAAGTATTTAGCACATTTCTAAACCACAGTGCTAGAAACAATATTTCTTATTTTATTATATTTCATGAATTTAAAACGCCATACGAAAATTGACGCGAAGAGGAACAATTTTATTCAAAACATTTTAATGCTTTCAATAAATATGAAAAAATAATTATTGTATAACTTTGGAACACATAATCACGCTCAGTCACTTATAGACCCAGCTTCATAGAATTCTAGTAATAAATAAAAAACATTGCTTAAGTTTCATTGCTTCAGTTTCACGAGGGAGGAAACATCCCCCTGAAATCAATATTCATCAGAAACAGGGGGGAAAGCAACTTTGCACACATTATTATTATTATTGTATACATCCTTTTTAAATTTTGTAAATCTCCTACATTTAAAAAATCTGATGTGTTACACTCACATGACTTTCTCTACTCTTGTACAAACTATTTTTACAAACGCTTATTCTCCATATGCTTCATGTTAATGGAGATATCGAGATGTCAATCTTATTGATAATTTTCTTGTAGATGCAAGGGGAATTGGTAGGTTTTAAGCGATAGTCAAATATTTTAACGCTGGTTGCCATGTGGCGCATTCCATTCTCTTTGCATGTCCAGGACATAAAAAAATCTGATGTGTTACACTCACATGACTTTCTCTACTCTTGTACAATCTATCTTTACAAACGCCTATTCTCCATATGCTTCATATTAATCGAGATATCGAGATGTCAATCTTATTTGTAATTTTCTTGTAGATGCAAGGGGAATATGGTAGCTTTTAAGCGATAGTCAAATATTTTATCGCTGGTTGCTATGTGGCGCATTCCATTCTCTTTGCATGTCCAGGACATAAAAAAATGAATAACGAATTTGAGAAAAAGTATAAGTATTGGAAAATTTAAGGAAATAACAAGCAATATCTCGAAAACGGTTCACTCAACAAAAAAAATGTATATGATATAAGTTGTGTATTTTAACGCGATCTACATTTTTTGTGTAGTAAAATTTTGTCTATCTCTTATGGTTTACCAGTTATGCAAAAGTCGTTCATAATGAAGAATACTTTTGGAGACATTCCCAGAAATTTCGAGATATACATTTCATTTCTCATGAATTATGTTAAACATATGATATTTTCATCAAAATCGTTAGAGCCATTTTTGAGAAAATTAAAATTTTCGAAAAATGTTCCATGTAAAGGGTAGTCTGGGGTGGGGGGATTTTCTTGAAAACCTTCGTGTCGCATCTCTGGAAGATACTGAACGTAAATACCACGTTTGGTGTTTATCCGACTGTTAGTTTTTGAGTTATGCTGTTCACAGACACACACACACACACAGACACACACACACAGACACACACACGGACATGTTTCCAAAAATGCTTTTTTTGGATTCAGGAGGTCTCAAAACATGTATTTCCGGTGAAATCTCGGTATCGAATTTTTGGGTGGAATGCAATACTTCCCCTACTTACTATACGTAGTAGAGAAAGTAAAAATGAATAACGAATTTGAGAAAAAGTATAAGTATTGGAAAATTTAAGGGAATAACAAGCAATATCTCGCAAACGGTTCACTCAACAAAAGAAATGTATATGACATAAGTTGTGTATTTTAACGCGATCTACATTTTTTGTGTAGTAAAATTTTGTCTATCTCTTATGGTTTACCAGTTATGAAAAAGTCGTTCATAACGAAGAATACTTTTGGAGACATTCCCAGAAAATTCGAGATATACATTTTATTTGTCATGACAATATCTTAAACATATGATATTGTAATCAAAATCGTTAGAGCCGTTTTTGAGAAAATTAAAATTTTCGAAAAATGTTCCATGTAAAGGGTAGTCTGGGGTGGGGGGATTTTCTTGAAAACCTTCGTGTCGCATCTCTGAAAGATACTGAACCAAAATACCAAGTTTGGTGTTTATCCGACTCTTCGTTTTTGAGTTATTCTGTTCACAGACACACAGACACACACACGGACATGTTTCCAAAAATGCTTTTTTTGGATTCAGTGAGTCTCAAAACATGTATTTCCGGTGAAATCTCGGTATCGAAATTTTGGGTGGAATACAATACTTCCCCTACTTACTATACGTAGTAGAGAAAGTAAAAATGCACTTGTGCTCGTGTGTACAAAGTATCTCACTTTATTGTATTACTGAATATAATTTACTATTGTTTTATTCTGTCTTCTTTCTTTATATTTTATGACTTCTTTCTTTTTTATTTTCTATTTTTCTTTAACCTTCAACTCCGAGTGTTTTCGTGTGCAACACGAGCTTATTCATTAAACGTAATGAACGGCTACGGAAACTTGTAAAGAGCCCGAGAGATAATTACTGGATGATTAGGTTAAGTTTTGTGGCTACGTGATTGCACGGCATAGGTCGCCTAGCATCGAACTCCTGCCCTAGCCTACAGCGAAGGGGATGTGAAAGATCCGGGTAGCGATAGTGCGACAAATGCATAGCAAGGCTAAATGGCGCCGAGGCACGCAAACGCTCTTTTTTTAATCAAGAATTTACGTCGTTACGCCACTAGAGGCAAATGAAGGCGTCTAAGCTCCTCTACAAACCCTTCGCGAGTTCTTGATTGCGTGAGCTGGATCCAAATTGCGACCCTCAGTTCCTGGTGCGTCGCAGACTACCAAGCAAAATACAGGCCATGCTATCAGAAATACTGTACTTAAGATCTTACATGTACAGGGCTTATCGATAGCGTTCCGGCTTCAAACATATTAAAATTGGAAAAATAAAGCTTCAATAACCTGGTGAGGCGCACTGAAACATGCTTTGTAAAACAAGGTACAGAATAATATACGAATGTCTGAATCGCATACAATAACAGACTTGTTTTCAGATACTTTTACTCCGCGAAAAATGAATAAGCGTACCATAAGGGTATTTCTGATAAAATAGCTGTTATGATAATATTATTACTAGTCGTCGTCGTAGTAGTAGTAGTAGTAGTAGTAGTAGTAGTAGTAGTAGTAGTAGTAGTAGTAGTAGTAGTAGTAGTAGTAGTAGCATAAAAAGGGAGGGATTTAAGTTGGTAGTGACTTGTAGCTCCGCCCTCTCCAACCGTCACCCTTCTACCTCCTTGGAGAATTCTAGACACTTGATTGGCAAGTTGTTTACGTCATCCCAAAAGAAAAGCAGAGCGACACACTTCCAATGAGATTGTTAAGTTAATAATAATAATAATAATAATAATAATAATAATTACTCTTGTGGTGCTACTCCAAGGAGGGTTTAGTCCCGCCAGCCCGACTGCCGACCTCACGCCCACGTGCGCACGTCAGAGGTGGACGATCATCCAACAGATACGGGGAGGTGATGTGGCTAGCATCAGGCATCTCCCAACCAAAATTTGACCTTCGTGGCCGGTATCGCTGCCTGTCGCAGATCCTCACGATGCTGCGTGGGCACCGCTCCTATACCTAGATTTAAAATCCGCATGGGAGGGATCGAACTCGGGCACATTCCATGGCTGGGAACCAGAGCTGCACGCTCTTGCCCACAGCGCCATGGCGCAGGGAAATAATAATAGTAAGCCTGACGATAATAGTCCATTTATTTAACGACGATTGTTTACTGTCACGGTCACGCCATAATGCAATAATAATAATAATAATAATAATAAATACACGTGCTTATAGACGTGACTGAAAGTGACAAATACATCAAAATAGTACGTTCTCCACCCCTCCGTCTACAGGTTGAGTCACTATGTTACACTGGGCTAGCCAACTCTACTTGTTTACACGAATCAGAGTTTACTTTATTTGCAGGCCCGTTTTTCGTTTCCCAGTATACCTTCGCTGAGTGGTTCAAATTTGTTTCTTGGGATTTGTTTCAAGCAAGTCATAGAGAGGTGCAATAAGGGCTCGATGGAAACAGTATTAGTTAAATAAATGTGGGAACTCTACGGAAGAAAAAAAACACTACTTCGATCTAAGGGAATGGACTACTTTATCTGCTCCAAAGTGTCACTTACAGGATTTTATCTACCCATGACAGATTCACTTATATGACATATTATGTTTATTAGGGTATTCACATAAAAAAACGGTTCCTCTGTACGCGTTAGGCTATTCGTGATACATTTTTGCTTAGAATTGATGTCATATTTAGCAATAAATGCTAAGTTATTTAAAACAAGTTGAAAAATAATTCAAATGTTAATACTACAAGTAATGGAGAGATAAATTTCCACCTAATAATCAGTTCTTGCAAACAAGAATCCGTGCTTTATCAGCTCTGCTTTGAGGCAGTATTTTATATCACAACACTGTGAATACCAGAGTGATTGTAGTGTAAATTAACATTATTGTATGACAATGATTTTAGATGTTTGTTAGCCATAAGCATTGTTAGGAAATAAGTTTACACGGCCTCACTGAAACTGACAATGGTGTGGGTAACAATGAAGCGATGGGGTGAGTTGTTTATCACTTAGAAGAGACAAACAAATGACGTCAGGGTTGCGTGCCTTTCTTTAGAAATGGAGGGAATATCTTCCCTAGAGCATATGTGTTTGTAATTATGATTGGCTGACAAAATAGACGCTAATGTTGGCGCGATTTGGTAACCAATAGCAGCTCTATTATAATGTTTAGGCATATCGGGGTGAGGGAGTATAAATTCTTGAGCCAAAAGCAAGTATCGCGGAGTTCTAAGAAATCTCTCTCGCGAGGTACACGTCAGGCAGTTCTAAAGAATCATTCGCGAGTTACAGATAACGCAATTCTCAGCAATCTCTCGCGAGGTACACATTACGCAGTTCTCAGCAATCTCTCGCGTCGTAAAGTTAGTTACAAAATCTGAAGTACGCGACAGCTATTACGACAGTAATTACATTCGGAAATATAACAGTTTCAGTCAGGCGTGTATAAAGATTACAGATGTGAACTATTAATTAAGTGTGACGGCAATAAAAGTGCAAAAACAAATTCTTTCATCAGTGTTGTCTTTTACTACTCCTTTCCGTTTACACGCCCTGCTCAGAGATATTTGTTCGACTGAGTAATAATAGCTAGCCGAGGACAAAGAACCCAAAATTCAAAATAGTAAAACAATAACAGGCGCTCAGTAAAAAAAGATAACACGACAGATTACTGCGACAGCTTCAGTTGCTGCTTTGTATTCGTGTTGTAAAGAGATTTGTGCAATGTGCATCTCAAAGGTGAAAGTTTATTTAAGATCAATGCATTGTGTGAGATTTGCTTAAGAGTGTTTATGTCTTATTATTAATCCACTGAAATATCTGCCGACAAATTCACGCTTGAACAACGAATTTTTATATACGATAGGTGCATAAAAACGAATCATGTAGACAGGTGTGCAGATAATTTCAGGGGATATTTCCTGGTATGTCAATTTCACGTAGAGAAACTGCTAGATATCTGGTTAATAAGTTTATGACAATGGGATCCTTGTCCTAAACGCTAAGCGCTAAACCTAAGTAGCGAAAACGAGATGTTCTAACGGAGGAAAAAACTTGACGAAATTGATGCATCTAATTGAGGAGAACCCTAAAAAATAAAGTTTATAGGAACAATCCCCACACCGCAGACGAAATTAAGTACAACAAAAAACAGAAGTCATGAACATTACGCAAGACGAACTTATGCATGTGAATGGAAATTTCATCCGAAGATGTCAGGAATGTCTTCACGCAGATTGACACCACCTATAACAAGGTTAGTACTCATTATAGCGCATGCTACTATCACTCGTGAGTAAGTAACGTGTGAGTTATGGAACGAAAAAACTCCAGGTAATATATAGTGTGCGGAGCACGCATAGGTGCGATCAGTGGCCTCGCCATAAAATAACCGGACTGTACTTTGCAGATTATTTATAAAAAATTAAAGATATACACATTCTCTTCACCAGTATCTCAAACGTATATTTTAGTTCAAATCATTATAGTTTTACAAAATAAAACATGATAGTTTTCCATATACAGTGTAGTTTGGAATAGGGGAGGATTTCGTGAAAATCTTCACAATGTATTCCTGAACGATGACTTAAATCATTCACGCATCTTTTCGTTCTTCAGATATATTGTCCACAGTTCTTTTTAAAGGGTTACCCTCATCCTTGTAGGGCTTACACCCCCAAGGACTTACAAGCCAATGTCTTGGGTCAATAGCCTATCGAGTAGGTATATTCACGATGAGAGATCAGTCCAAAGCCTAGCATAGCGGTGAAAGAGAAGGAAAATGAAACGTAGTGACGAAAGGATGATACGAAAGTTTGCAGATCAACTTATGCAACCCAACATTCGCCTAACAGTCGCGGAAAACCGCGAAAAAATTGGTCAAAGTGGTCGGCGCCGGACGTTTGAACCCGGAACTTCCCGAATGCGGACCACAGGCGCTACCGTCTGAGCCATCCCACTCAGTCTATAGGCATACACACACAAATATTATACGAAGACAAAAAAATTGCTTAAATTAAATAATAACCAGACGTAAATTGTGTTCGAGTGGTGAGAGTTCCAGCTTGCCAACCCAGAGGTACGAGTTGGATTCCCGGCTGCTGCTGGAATGGCTAGAGAAAGTCATGTTAATGCAACAATATACCAGGTGAGTCAGCTGTGCCTATTTATTTTTTAATTTATGTAACGTGCTAAGCAACATATGTGACTTACGCTTTTCTTGAATTCCTTCTAAAGGCTGATTTGATAAAACTTTATAGAGGAGGGATAGATAACTCAGTGCATAAGTGTTTTACGGGCCAGAATGCTGTCGTTCATATAAGTCGATGTCAAAAACATCCCACCCTGACACTGGGAGCTTCAGTGGCACTTTAAGCTGATTTTACAAACTTTTATTCTTTAGCATACATTGATACACACCTTTGAAAACGCCCCTGAAGGAACAACTTATCACATGCATCGGTTGACAAAACTATTTGAAAACAAAATCGAAGATCTAGCAGTGCGACCAATTGCATTTAAGCCGTCAGCCAACAAAGGTTCGTTGTACAGCCTTGTCAAAAAATGCTACGCATTAGGTAGATAATTTCTCTGCTGTCACAAACTATGGCATATTTCAGTTCATAAAGTAATTGAAATGGCTGATGCAGTTTGTTTATTTTAGTTAAAGTTACCAAAATGACCTCCAAATGCTGTATGAAGTTGCAAAAAGCATGTAAATATTTGAGGTGGGGTTGAGTTCTGTTATTATTAATTCGTATAGAAACGCCTCCTCGCAATGTAGCATTGGCCGAACCGTATTATCATAGTTACTTTACCGCTGTGTCGCTTTAGTGCAGGTTCAAATCCGTCGTGTTAAGTTCAAAAATTTTATTACCTTTTGTTTTATTTCTTTTGGACTATAATTTGATATTATGATACAAAGAACACATTTTATAACATTATAAGTATGTACAAAATAGAATAATTACCATGCTTTTTCTACCGTAAAGAAGAAGAACCGCAAAGCCCAAATCATTTCCGGGCACTCATACGTGAAGAATGCAGGTAGATTACACCGGGCATGTTACAAAATGCAAGAAGGTCCTTCTGACAAAGTACATAAATGTGCATTGATGAAAGGGGTCGTCATTTTGAACATTTACTTCGTTGATGAAATCCACGCTCTTCAACAATTTATTGTTCTGTTTACCCGTGAAATTAGCACATTTCACTCCTTTGTCAGTAGAAGTGAAACATAAGGTTTAAACATGAAACAAATACTGTTAGATTTAATATCGTCGATATGTGCCCAAAAGAATAAAAGCTAACTACGTGACACGGTTTACAACACCAGATAGGTACAGATTATTATCGTAAACATGATGCACAATTATCTGATTGTAATTCTTGTGTCTTTGGCTCACAGAAGAGCCAATAACAAAAATAAATAGATTAGTATACTAAAATACAGAAAATAAACGCAAGAGAAAGAAAAAAAAATAACCAAAACAATTTGATGCTTGTATTACATTCGAACTTCCGAAGCTAACCGTTGCTTTACCACATCCCGGCAGCTAATCCACTCGGCTAGAACACACGTGTTGCCTCCTGTTCTTCGGGAAAACATACCTCTATCTCCTTGCGAGCATTATATCCATGAAAACCGTCTTTTTAGAGCATTTCGCTGCTCCTTGGCTCATTCAGGCCTTTAATCCTTAATGGTGGTTGTGTAAAGTATCGAATAGAAGGACAGAGCTACAATAAAAGTTTGTTTGATAAAAGGGCCAATGTTTTCACATTAGTCTATAAACTGCGTGTTGCATAGATACGAATACCTAGGGGCACTGACTTGCCTGGTATTTTCAGATATGTGTGTGTGTGTGTGTGTGTGTGTGTGTGTGTATTTAGTCTCATTCTTTTCTTAGTGAATTTAGGTAACGTGTAATAATTGAAATCTGCCTCTATGCCACATTTAAACAACCACCACCATCAACCCACCAACAAATATTTCTTCCATAAAGTGGAAGGAGAATTTGCTTGTGCATATGAGCCAAAAACTCAGGGTGAGTTGTAAATAATTGTTTATGAATTGTGCAAGAATCCCAACAAGTCATAAATGGTTACATTATCTATATTTAATAGCAGTTAATGCTATTGAGACTTTGAGAGCTGTATTTTTAATTATATATACACCATTCGGTGTATGCTTCAAAAGACTAAAACCCAGTCATGTGCGTGTTTGTTCTTTTTTTCATGAAAACTAAGGATCATAGGCTAAAGCTCTTTCTATGCGGATCGATACAGTACTTAAATTTATAATTTTACAAAAAAAATAAAAATTAATATCTAAAGTGTTCTTTCTCGATCGAAGTTATTAGCAGTATTTGATGTGATGCAATGTAAATAAATGTTAGTTATATTATCATAATGATCACCTGGATGTTGCCGTCCATAACACACGCAGAGGGAAACAGGCAGTACTAAAATAATCTAAATTTTATTAAATTATTTCTTAAATGTTTCCGTGGTCACATTTTTAAGGAGTCGAGTGCTACCAGTTAATAAGTGCATGTTTAATGGTCTGTGAAAATTCGATCACAGCACAATAACTCTATTGTTATGCTGGTATTGCTTACTCAGGAGTTATTTCCAAAGCACATACATGTGCTGGGAAATTTCGGTGAGGCACCGGCTATCCAGTATTAATGAGTCATCAGAATTTCATTCCCTTGTGTTCAATACAGAGCAGGAAATGCTAATGATATTAACCTTCATTTCCTAACTCCCTGGTGTGACCTACCGTTACACATAAACAAAGCTGGTAGCCTACATTTCATGGAGTTAATCCATCACGACTTACTAGGAAGACAGGCGACTGATGTAGGTAATTAGTTAATCATCACTTTATAGCACGAAATGTTTTCTCCCGAACTGGAACAAATTTCTCCACAAAGAGGGAGTGTATCACAGTAATAATGGGTACTAGCAGAACCCGCAGACTCTACTTGCGTTATTCATGAATGTTAACTGCGGAAACACTCTCTCTCTTTCACACATATACACACTCAATCTCCCTTTCCTTCTCTACTTTTATCACACTAACAATCTTCCCCCTTCTCTCTCTCTCTCTCTCTCTCTCTCTCTCTCTCTCTCTCTCTCTGTGCAATTTAGTGTGGTGTGATGTTTTCAAAATCGGTAGAAGCTATTTTTCTTTCTCTACTACGTATAGTAAGTAGGGGAAGTATTGTATTCCACCCAATAATTCGATACCGAGATTTCACCGGAAATATATATTTTGACACCCCCGGAATCCAAAAAAGCATTTTTGGAAACATGTCCATGTGTGTGTCTGTGTGTCTGTCTGTGTGTCTGTGAACAGCATAACTCAGAAATGAACAGTCGGATAAACACCAAACTTGGTATTTAGGTTCAGTATCTTCCAGAGATGCGTCACGAAGGTTTTCAAGAAAATCCCCCACCCCAGATTACCTTTTACATGGAACATTTTTCGAAAATTTTTATTTTCTCAAAAATAGCTCTAAACATTTTTAATAAAATAGCATAAGTTTAAGACATTTTTATGGCAAATGAATTGTATATCTCGAATTTTCTGCTGAATGTCTCCAAAAGTGTTCATTGTGAACGACTTTTGCATAACTGGTAAACCATAAGATATAGACAAAATTTTACTACACAAAAAAATGTAGATCGCGTTAAAACACACAATTTACGTCATATACATTTTTTGTTGTTGAGAGAACCATTTTCGAGATATTGCTTGTTATTTTCTTAAACTTTCCAATACTTATTACTTTTTCTCAAATGGGAATTTGTTATTCTTTTTTTTTTTTTTTTTGTTCTGGTAATGCAAAGAGAATGGAATACTCCAAATAGCAACCAGCTCTTAAAATATTTGACTATCGCTTAAAGCCTACCAATTTCCCTTGCATCTACAAGAAAATTAGCAATAAGATTAGCATCTCGATATCTCGATTAACATGAAGCATATGGAGAATAAGCGTTTGTAAAAATAGTTTGTAGATGAGTAGAGAAAGTCAAGTGAGTGTAACACAACAGAATTTTTGGAGTGTTTACTAATTAAAATATATATAAGTAAAAGGCTTAATGGTACACAAATATACGCATTCTGCTTAAATTTGTTATGCATTCGAAACTATATTGTTTCCCAGTGAGAAATCCAATGACAAGTGTATGGGAGTTAACCCATCGCCGATAGGTAATATGTTCCAAAGCTAAAAGGCTGTCGATATGAACATTGCAATTAAAGGGGGTGGGTATAAATGGAACAATAACTATAACATTTTTACTGTTTTTCTCGGTAACTAACTGGTTTGACTGCCTCTGTGATCCGGTGGTTAGCATGCTAGCTTCCAAATCCTGAGATCTTTGATACAAAACCCAAAATGAACACAAGTGTAAAACGAGTGAACATCATTGCCGATAAATAATTGTTCCAAAGGCAACAAACCATTCATATGGCCTTAGACATTAAAGGTGGCATATAAATGCAACAAAAAGGGAGGAAAGGAAACCAATTGGTTACCCTACTACGTACATTATAATAGTAACTAAAGATGTTATATTTTCTTAAACGTTCACCCTGCAGAAATTTCGTTGGCAACAATATTTATCGGAAACATTATACTTATAAACTCTGTTACTTGACATTTTGCAATATATTCAATAGTCGAAACAATATTAATGTTTGCTTTCTCTACTACTTGCTAATACAAGTAAGGTAAGATAATCAGGATTCAACAACTCACTAGCTGAAGAGGAAATACATCAGAGTTTGCCTATCTTTTCAGAAAAAATCGACACTACAGTTGGTTCCGTAACACCGCCTAGGGTTGCAGGTGTGGAAATGATTTCGGAAAATAATGGCTTCCACACCGCACAGAATAGCCGAAGAGACTGCAGAAAGCACGAAACCTTCAACATCTTCTTCAGTAGAAACAGGCGAAGTTTCGAAATTCATTGCAGCTCTGAAACAGGTCTCTCCAGTCCCAGGCTGTAGTAAAAGACGACTAAATTCCCGATAAAGAAAAGCCCAACGGAGTGAAGTTTTAACGTCAAGCCCCTACAAGAATACATTGCTGGTGAAGCAAGAACAGTGGAGCCTAATCAACAAAAACAGAGTTCCAGCCTCAAAAGCCTACTCGTAACACTTAAATCCCACGCCAAAGTCCAAAGTGAACAAAGACAGTGAAAAACAGATTGCATCATCTGCGGCGAAAATTTCAACGAAAATTGCATTCAATGCTATAAATGTGAAGGATGAGCACATGAATAGTGTGCAGACGTTGAAGATGATCTTTATTATTTTTGTGACCATTGCAGTTTCAGTAAAAGCTAGAACTGAAGCAAGTGCTTAACTTGGAAATGTATCAAAGTTTGTATAGTGTATCACTTGTGATGTTTAAATAAAATTATGTGAAAATGTTTCTAGTTTTATTTTAAATTAACTATCTTTTCCCATACTGCCCGCCAAATGAAAGACTACTAACAAAATGTTAATTTTCCTCTACTTAAATAATATTTCTGTGGTTACAAAACTTTAATAGTGCGCGGATTGCTCTGAGTACTTATAAAATATTATTTGGGGGGTAGTTTCAGGCTATTGTAATGTAAATGTAAAATTATTTTAAAATTAAAATTTTACTTAAGTGTTCCATACTACCCACTCTTACCCCACGGGAACTTATATTTCACCCAAAAATTCCATATTGAGATTTCATCCGAATAAAAAGAAAATCTGATGTGTTACACTCACATGACTTTCTCTATTCTTGTACAATCTATTTTTACAAACGCCTATTCTCCATATACTTCATGTTAATCGAGATATCGAGATGTCAATCTTATTGGTAATTTTCTTGTAGACGCAAGGGGAATATGGTAGCTTTTAAGCGATAGTCAAATATTTATAGCTGGTTGCTATGTGGCGCATTCCATTCTCTTTGCATGTCCAGGACATAAAAAAAATGAATAACGAATTTGAGAAAAAGTATAAGTATTGGAAAATTTAAGGAAATAACAAGCAATATCTCGAAAACGGTTCACTTAACAAAAGAAATGTATGACATAAGTTGTGTATTTTAACGCGATCTACATTTTTTGTGTAGTAAAATTTTGTGTATCTCTTATGGTTTACCAGTTATACAAAAGTCGTACACAATGAAGAATACTTTTGGAGACATTCCCAGAAAATTCGAGAAATACATTTCATTTCTCATGACATTATCTTAAACATATGATATTTTCATCAAAATCGTTAAAGCCATTTTTGCGAAAATTAACATTTTCGAAAAATCTTCCATGTAAAGGGTAGTCTGGGGTGGGGGGATTTTCTTGAAAACCTTCGTGTTGCATCTCTGGAAGATACTGAACCTAAGTACTAAGTTTGGTGCTTATCCGACTGTTCGTTTTTGAGTTATGCTGTTCACAGACACACAGACACACACACACACGGACATGTTTCCAAAAATGCTTTTTTTGGATTCAGGAGGTCTCAAAACATGTATTTCCGGTGAAATCTCGGTATCGAATTTTTGGGTGGAATGCAATACTTCCCCTACTTACTATACGTAATAGAGAAAGTAAAAGAAAACATTTTTAATAAAGTACGCCAACGCTCGTGTGCGTCTATCTGTCTGTGAATAGCACAACTCAAACTAAATTCCAAAAAGTATCAAACTTTCAGGATAGGTTTATTTTAGGAGGAGTTGTATTGTAGTTCGACTGTTGGGGAGCCAAAAACTTGAGATAGTTTCTTGGAGTGTTCGCCCCACGTATGATACAAAGTTTCCAGTGGCCTTCGCCCTAACGTTTAGGAATCAACTTTGTATTTTAATGTTTCGTTAAATATGATATATATATATATATATATATATACGTTTGCCTCGGCTGCGTCAGTATTAATTTGTAGAAACTGTATCTGTTATCAGGGTGTGATGCGGCTAAAAAATGTAGGCTTACACAAATTATAATTTTTACTTCACTCCTTTTATTAATCCTTCACACAATTAAATAACACTGCACTTATATTTAGAGCGCTGGGAGATCATTTATTAATTACTTGCACTTTTTAACACGTAATCTTTATAATATTCTCGCCGTAATAATTTTCGTCTCACACTGGATGTGTACCGAGCGAATGAACCGCTCAGGTACGTTGCCTTCTAGCGACTGGCACTCACCGCTTAAATTTGTAAATTTTTCTATTTCACGTCTCTGATTGGCAAATTTTACTCCAATGGAATACTTTTATTTAACTTTCAGCTTTTCTGGTTGTTGATTGACTATTTATAAATTGTTTTAAAATATTACATTATTGTTCCAAGAATTACTAGTAGCATTATTAAACTTTCTAATTCATTATTTCCTCAAGGTTACCTCATTGTTACCTCATTGTTAGCAAACTTCGGCCTCTATTCTCACAGTTCCTACATTGTTAAATTACGTAATACATTCACATAACATTATTAAACATGTACACAATAATATAAACATAATACAAAGGCTGTTACATATATGTTATGTTATTTATACAAATATTGCTTTAAGGCGGGCTTCTATTAAATTTTTATATTATATAATTAGACTGAAATCATTTAAGTGTTAAAAATACTGCCTCAGCTTGGATTTAAGTCCAGCGTATTCCAAGAATGCAATACAAAGAATTTTTTCCACCCCAAACTACTCCTTACATAGAAATATTTTTCTTATTTTTTATATTCTCAAAAATGGCTATAATGATTTTCATTAAAATACGATTTATGATATTTACATGACAAAACTCCTATATTGAGTATTCTGAGAGTAGCTTATTAAGTCTTTTCCATTCTCAATTAATTTTGCATAATTATGTATTACTAACAAATCATAACAGATGAACAAATACTTACTGCACAAAAATTACGAATTTATGCGAAAAATAAAGCTATTGTGGCATTAAACATTTCCTACATATTCATTTGAATTGTCAAATACTTTATACTTTTTACAAGTGCTAAGACGCCAGTCTTTCTCGTGGCTATGCAAAGACTGTAATTTCAAAGCCAGCATACATGACCCGCGTTTTAAAGATTTTAATATTCCTACAGCCTGCTGTATACCCATTGAATCTTAACAAAATATGTATGCAACTATTTATACAAACGTTCATCTCGATCAACATGAAATAAGGTTTTGTAAAATCATTTGTAGAAGAGGTTGATGGAGGAGGTTATTTTAACATGACAATTCAGATTTTTTAAATTATTTTTAACGTGAAATACACTCACAATATTCACATTTACGAAGTTTGTGCGGAGTCGGAAATGATTATAATGAAGAAAATTGTCTCATTCGAAATTCAACTTGGGACCTCGGGGTTACAAAGGCAGAATGCTGACCGCTCTACCAGAGGCAATACTGACATATGTCCCCATTTATATGCTGCCTTTAACATCTATGGTCATATCGGCGGCTTTGTCTTTGGTACAAATTGCTCATCGGCCCTCCGCTTGAGGCGTCACCGGGTTCCCCGTATGGCATGCGGGTACCCCGGTAACACAGCAGCACATCCCCGTAATCCATCCAAGAGTTGCTTAGACACAAATTCAGAATAACGCCCCATTAAATAAATTTTTGGAAAACACATAACACCAGCACCCTGACCAGCAGTAATCTTGCTACCCCT
This sequence comes from Deroplatys truncata, assembly GCA_030765065.1. NCBI lineage: Eukaryota > Metazoa > Arthropoda > Insecta > Mantodea > Mantidae > Deroplatys > Deroplatys truncata. The sequence continues at coordinate 97,136,233 of CM060984.1, read as the reverse complement.
TTTCACCCCCTCAACCTTACTCTTACTCTTACCGTCACCCTGCAACCCCATCCTTTCTACAAGCGGTTAAACCCATCGCGGGGAGGTACGCTTTATAACACTCCATCGGGCTGCCCTCAGCCTGCCAACTTATGCTGCTGCTGCTGCTCGTCGGCAATGATGTTCATTCGTTTTTTTTTTAATTTTTAAGTTGCCTTGTTTTATCCAGTTTATGATCCAGTGTTTTACTGTTTTTCGTTACCGCTTATCATCGCAATTACACAACGCACATACACAAACACCCATGTGCATGGCGGGACTCGAACCCGCGACCCTCAGCTTGGCGGAGCTATACACTCCAGCGACCACGCCTACGAGGACCGGCTCGTTTTACTATCGTGTTAATCGTTGGCTTTGTTTACTTTGGGTTTTCTACTTAAATATGAATGTCATAAATACGTTTACACTCTCACTCATACTTCCAAGCTCTAGAAAGGATAGGGAATAATCCTGGCTCAAGAAAAATTCCCATCCTGCAGACGGGAATCGACCCCGGGACCTTTGGATTTGAAAGCTAGAATGCTAACAACCAGATCACAGAGGCAGTCTGAAAATTCTTATTGAACGACTAATCCACTATTAACAATTACATCAGTTCAGCCAGGCTATTCCTAAAAACATTAATCTAATAATGGTTTTCAGCTTTTTTTTAAGCAATGATGCAGACATACTAGCATTGTTAATTTTAATAAAGTTGAGTCATGAAAAGTGCTTAAAAAAAACAAAAATTCACTTAAAATTCCTTACGAAAAACGTATAGAGAACGTTGTTTAGATTATTATTAAACATGCCGCACAGGAACAGGAGTTAGTTTCGCAGCATTACAAATAACTGAAGTAATAAATAAGATACTTTTGGTGTAACCTATTTTGGATGTTTTAATTTTGTTTTTCGGTGCAAGCAGGGCCGCCACGGGGGAGGGGGGATCATGACACAAGTTGCGCCTTCAGGAACATTTTTTCTTGGGGGGGAGTTCAAAATTTTGGGGAATATTGAAGTAGATTAACGCAGTACTGTTAATCGAATACTGTAATTGTTAACTCAGTTTGTATCCTTATGTTTGTTAATCTAAATGTGCTGTAAATTGAAATTGAGTTTTATTTATGGACGCTCTTTAACTACTATGGTTTCTTAGCGTCCCATTCTATATTGGGCGTGAAACACCAGTAATTTTGCTCAGAGGCCTCTTTATCAGGCTTGAGGTTCTTTTACGTGCTGTAAATGTACGACACGGGACCACCGGCTTTACTTCCCTTCCGAAGGAAGGTGTGCTAAGGATTTTTACGCCCGAAAAAATCCATCGTCCTCCGCTAGGTTTGAACCCGCAACCCTGGGAACTAGAGGCTAGCACGGTACCACTAGTCCACGGAAGACGACGAAATGTGCTGCATCCCCTCAAAAAGTAATCTTAACTGTAATTCATACTGTATGGTATAATATGGCATATCAAATGATAATTTTGGAACTGTATAAAAGGAACTGTAACAATATAGGTATGTATGTAGTCGTTCAAAATGTATAGCGTTATTATACCTACTTGTTATATTAGTCAATTTAGATAGAGTAGGATACATTGAAATACCAAGTAATAAAATGCACCATTTAGCATATACTTTTGTTTGTAATTTTTGGTGTAAATAACGAACTTTTATTGATTTAAACTTTCGAATTATTTGTTTAAGGCTTTTATTGTGTACTGGTAGCACAATAGCTACTATAGTACCTATAAGTCAGTCCCTTTGCGAAGCTTTCCAGCAACATAGAAAAGGGACTAAACGGTTTAAATTGAGCTCTCAAAAAATTGGGGCATGACTGCTTTAGGGATGATGGGCACTCCTGGGTGCAGGAATATTCTACTTTTGAGCTATACTCATTATCTAAGTGCACTCCATTGCTTATTTTTCTGTGAAATGCATCAGCAGTAAATTGTATATATTAAAAAGGTTACCAAAACATGCTGAACAATATTCAACCAGCATGCACAACAATGACGTAGAAAACCCCCAAAGTAATTTGTAACACTACAAGCGTTTTAAATGTGAATTTTTGCTAACCGTGGTAACAATGTATGTACCTGCATTTTTAGGAAATTAAAATGTAGAGAACCATTATAATTTTAACGGTACATTCTGTTTACGATTCTAGTGTACGATGGCACTTATAAGGGTATATTAACAATATGAAGTGAATATAAGAAAGTACGCACACGTTTTACAAAGAACTGAAAAGAAACACAATGCAGAATGACTCTGTCTGTTTCAAAATCTTAACCTATTTCACCATGACTAAGCCTGTATTGGTATCTTAAACATCGATTTGAAATTTCAGGTGCTATAACTACTACATAAATTGTATATCGATAACATACCTGTGTTTTCATTGTTGATAACTACACTGTTCTAGAAATTAGGAAAGCACTTCGTCTTAAAACACTCAGGACATATTATATTTCACAACTCAGCAATAATCACCATATTGTTTATACGCAGTGACGTCATTGGAGCGGAGCGAAAATAATTGAATGTCTGTTTCACGAAATAAGCGAGAATCTGCATGTGTTCTCACACAGCATATTAAATAGCGTGCGTTAGCTATCACGTGCATTATCATGTAAGAGGAAACATTATTAGTAGTGCGCTTTACCTACATCAACTTAATTCTCACAGCGAATACATGATTGCGATAAAAGGTATGATAGTTCCCAGTTTGGTAGCCCTGCTCTAGAATTATGCATGAAAATGAAAGTTGCCAACTCACCGGAACGTTGCAACAATATTTGGATCTTTGAAATAATCAGCTCACCTGCAACAAACGAAAGCATACACTTATAATGCAACAATATCGCTGTGTAGGACATGCTCATATAATTATAGTTTCGTGCAGAATAACATATACTTAAGGAAAAACTTAATTTTTATCACAATATACAGGGTTTTTCAACCATTTTAGCTATCTTATTGTATGTATGTTCTTATAGGCTTCTATACCGTGCATCGATTTCGACCAAACTCGGTAGAGATAACCTTTGACACAAGGCGAAAACTTCTGTCTAACTTAGTATTCGAAATTCTGCCTCACTTCATAGGATTAATTCTTTAATTTTATATGATGCCTACAAAAGCTCACAGGACCATCTATAACTTTCTCAACAATAATGGTAAAGGTCAAACATTGCCAACATACAAATAATCCTTCGGCTTTCATGACTTCACAAAATAACAAAGGAACAGCGAGTTCACATATTCATTGATCTTCTGACATTGATCGCGGAGTAATAACAGTCAAATCTGTAATTACAACAGCTATGCCACCTGTGGCTACTCTTGCGCAAATGTAAAGGTAATATATCGCTTGATTGGGAAATTAAATAAAATTTCGAACTATATTATATTAGACGGTGATAACAGCAATAGCATCAAAGCAGATTAAATATCACTTCTGTCTCTTATTTATCTTCATATGATTATTTATTTGCTATTGATATAAAATAACATAAAAGGATTCAACATAATCGCATTAACTACAGAAGTCTCTTTGGAATTCAAACATTGCTAATATAAGAGTAATAAATAAGACGAAGTTATATTCATACATTCCTCGGTCATATTTCGACATTTAAATTTTCATTTATTATAATCTGTATTTTCTCATTTTTTATTTTAATTTATTTTAAGTCGCTTGAAATCTGTCATATTGCGAGACTCCATAAGGATACAAACAACCATATAATAAAATGACATTGTAAATGTACATTAGTCAGACAACCTTGTAATTTTGCGAATACCTTAGTTTACGTAGTAGTGGTAGTGGTAATAGTAGTAGTAGTAGTAGTAGTAGTAGTAGTAGTAGTAGTAGTAGTAGTAGTAGTAGTAGTAGTAGTAGTAGTACCTTTATTGTGCACAATTTCAGTCTACTCTTGTACAATAAACAATCGCATGGGCCTCATTGACGTACATGCTTTTCCTGTCCCTATAATCTAACACTGTGTGTATAATACTAAATATATCTCACTATATATACATAAGTATGTACTATGTTTTAACATAATGAAGAAAGAAAAAACAAAATAATAATAATAATAATAATAATAATAATAATAATAATAATAAGCATGAATTACAATTATATTACAAATATACAGAATGTAACAAAAAAGTACGACACAAATTGTAAGACACATTCCCCACACTTAGACGAAGAAATTATGTTATATGAACATGGGCCTGGAAACGCTTTGTTACCATGTTACAACTCATTTTCTCCATCTCACTAATCATGGGAAACACACAAGAATAGAACGTACCAGCATACTACATGCAACTCTTTCTAACAGAAACTGTTCAATATGCCCTCCGTGAGCATTGATATCTGCATCAACCCGCCGTCGTGGTGAATCCCGGATGTGCTGATGTATTCCTGGAGTATTCGGTATGGTTTCGCAGCCTTCCATAATACGGGCATGGAAATGCCCTCGCAAATAAAAGTCCAGTGGGTTTAGGTCCAGGGAGCGTGGAGGTCAGGCAATTGGTCCACCTCTACCGATCCATCTGTCACGAATCTGTTATTTAGAAACCGACGGACATTAACACTAAAATGAGGAGATGCTCCATCGTGCATGACATACATGTTTTGTCGCACAGGTAAAGGCGCATCTGCTAACATCAGGTAGAACATTCTCTATGAAATTATGGTAACTTTGTCCGTTGAGCCTGGGTGGAAGCACGTGAGGCCCTACCAAACAGTCACCAACAATGCCGGCCCAAACATTGACAGAAAATATTTCTTGATGGCTTGCTTCGACAGTTGCGTGAGGATTGACTTCAACCTATACATGCCGAATGTGATAATTTATAATCTAATCTCGTTGAAACGACGCCTCATCTGTGAACAGAACCGTTGCACTAAAATTAGGGTTCACACTCTGTTGCATAAACCATTCGCAGAAGCGTACCCGTGCAGGAAAATCAGCTGCTGATAGTGCCTGCGCACGCTGTAAATGGTATGAATACAGCCGGATCTTGTGCAACACTTGCCTGACAGCCATGTGGTCAACATCCATTGTTGCAGCCCCTTGTCTTGTACTGACACTAGGGTCGTCGTCAACTTCCTGAAGAATTGCCACCTCCCGTTGAGGTGTCCTCGTCCTTCTAGGGCTCTCCCGGTCACGAGTATCAGGCTGAAATGCCCCATGTTCCCTAAGACGACGATCATTGGCTTCAAACGTTTTATTGTCGGGGCACCTTCGTCCTGGAAATCTTTCCCAGTACAAACGTTGAGCGCAAGCGCCATTGCCGTCTGCTAATCCACACATCAAATGGGCATCTGCCATCTCTGCATTTGTATACACTGCAATTGTACGAGCCAAGTCTGTGATCAACTCTACAGTACGTAGCAACCCGCCTGCTTGCCCGCCTGCTCACTGGAACAGTTGATGTTACCTGTAAACAAGCAATGGCGTAAGTCGCATGCCAACAGGGACATGTAAAACATAACACTGGCGGTGCACCTACGATAATGACAACGTAACCAGACGTAACCAAGAGTGTATGTTCCCCATGATTCTAACGTTCTGTTCGTGTGTGTTTCCCATGATTAATGAGTTGGAGAACATGAGTTGTAACATGGAAACATAGCATTTCCAGACCCAAGTTCATATAACGTACGTCTACGCGTGAGGAATGTGTACTGCAATTTGTGCCGTACATTTATGTTACATCCTGTATAGAGTGCTCCGACCCTTAATAAATCGCTCTTATGTACCGTCCTCCCTCTTCCATTCTCCAGAGCAATTAACCTCTTTTGCCGAATCTTAGACAAAAACGAGCCCATTTTATGACAGCACGCGTCCAACATTACATCCAAACAGGCCTACATTCCCCTACTTTAGTTTACTTAATATACTTAAGTATCATTTGTTTAAATACTGGATTGCTGATGGCGTCACACATGTTGTCCGGAACTTCAGAATCTTGTCTTGCATTCATATGTGATGACAATCCAGAATCATATGAGGTACAGTAAATGGGCAATTACAGAAGTTACAAAATGGAAGAGGTTCTTGAGATATAAGGTAGGAGTGAGTGATGGCTGTGTGTCCTATGCGTAATCGTGTGGGAGTAACTTGGTCCTTGCGAAGAAGGGAAATCACTGGTTATTTAGGAGAACGAGGAGAGTAGCTGCCATGTAGTTTATTTATAAATGAACTGTTCCAATGCTGCTTCCATATCTGAGTGATCTCCTTGTGGATATATCTAAGGAAGTCACAGTGTGGTATTCTACTGTTCTTTGGAGGATCTTGGTGGTCTCTTTAGCTGCAGCGTCAACATCGTTCTCTAGGATACCGCCGTGAGACGGAGTCCACACAAGTGTGATATATTTACCCGATTGAATTGCTGTATTGTAAAACTGCAGCCAATGGGTGAGACGACGAAGAATTCTTGTGATGTGATGCTAACAAGGCACTCGCAGAAACCGTGAATATGAAAAGGAGACACTGTGTATTGTCTAGGACAGAGGTGGCGAAAACGTGACTCGCGAGTTATTTTGACTCGCAGGCGCCGTTCCCTCTCTGCAACCGTCCGTTTGATTTTCACATGTTGCTGAGTGATGCAGTGCGTGTTGCATATTTGGTGACTCGCGGAAGGAAGTCGTTTTCGCCACCCTTGGTCTAGGATGTATTCCAAAGTAAAGCGGATTGCATATAGGTCACACGTGTAGACGCTGAGGTAATTGGGTAGACTGTGAAGCAACGTATCATCAGGGAATCTAGTGTGCAACCGCAGATGTCGTCAAGCCATCAATATAAATCGGAAATGAAGATGAATTTTATGTAAAAAGATCTTGAAACATGCTTCGCGAAGTAAAGATCTCAGTAGTGGATTTGCTGTATCTGTAGATAGAGATTATCGTTCTTTCTGTGGGAAGCTTGTGATGTTTTTATAAGCAAAAAAAAAATGAGTAACATTAAATGTGGATAACAACGAAATCAAACCAGATGAAGTACTGCTTGTATTTCCTCTTCTATTTGTACTACGTTAATTTTTTGCTTTATTCTGTTCTGTTCTTTCTTGTGTTTTCTCAGTAAGCTTTATGTATTCTGGTTTACTAAGAATAAACACGATTAATTGATGTCACTTAAACCGTTATTTTTGGGAAGAACCAACTGAAATTTTCTCTATAAATAAGTATCCCGAATGTGACAACCTGGAAATCACCTGGTTTCACGAGAAATCAAAATTATAAACTGTGATATTTGTTCAACAATGTTTTTGTATAGTGTATTCTCCATGATTTTAGTGTGTTCTTTATAGTGTCGTAGAGTTTTAATTAACTCTTTGTTTAAATGTTTTATAGTTTCATATTAGGCAGAATGGTAGGTAAATTAAATTAATTATATTGCCATTCAGTTTAAAAGCTACCGTGCAACGTCGGGTGAACCAGCACATATACAATCGCAAAATGAAATGAGGTATCCGGATAAAAATAAAGGTAAATGGACATTATTATTTTGTCTACCCTTACAGATACTTGAGGTAGAAGAAAATTTCATTTCACTCCACTAAAATATCAAATGTCATAATAAGTAAAAAATATTAGAAGGGTACATAGCAACATATTTCAGAAATCCCTCCTCCCTAAACAACTTTTGAAAACAATTTTCGTAGCATTAGTGGTTTCCGAATATTCTCCCTTTTATATTTAGGTAACTTCTCCGGCTTGGTTTGATGCACCATTAGCTTGAAAATGTGCGATTCGTACCATCCAGGTTCGCTGGCGTATGCCGCTTAGCACTACACTGATACAAACAACTCCCTCGGTTAAGCCGGAGCCTCGGTTAACCGGTACTCAGTTAATCGCGAGTCTGCTTAAATTGTTCGTATTTGGAGTCAAAAAGCTGAAAATACAGAAGAATGGAGCCCAGTTTTGCAGTCAAGGGCCTATACTTGGCAGAAAAAGATTTGTTTATTTAGTATATGTTTTGAAAATATCACATACATAAATAGCTGCACATAGAGAAAGAAATGTCTGCAGTTAACGCAATAACGCGGGCTCCGCCAGGGCTATGATGATATAAGGCCACAACGTAGCACATGAATTGTGTAACAGACTCGCCATACTCCCCCAACAGACCGCAGAGTCCTGTGGAAGTGTTGTGCGGGACGTGGAAGGGGTATGGTTGCCACACACACAAAACCTAACGTCTTACTTGGTCCATTGTTAAAGCTGCCATACTCGCATAACAAAACCGCCTCAGATGTAGGTACACAAACGTCTGAAAGTACGTACTTGCCATTTCATCAACACTGCGTTGCTGTTATTACTAGACCGCGGAGTTTTAGGTCGTAAAAAGTGCATCTTAAATGTCTAAAATAGGGTCTTTGAATACCCCATCCAGGCTATATAAAGCTTAAAATAAGCTCCAACTCTAAGTATGGAGTAAAACAGTAAGTATAATACAAAAAGCTTATGTTTAACTTTCTCATGACTTTCTCTACCCTCTATCGTTTATTAGTGGGTATAAAAATTAATCTTACGAAAGTTTATTTTCTTATCTACTTCATTTTAATCAAGATAAATCATACCGGAAATAGCTGCATTACACATTTCGTTATGGATACAAAGGGAATAGTGACCGTGAAATGTTTTAGAACTGGACGGTTTACGTAGCCTTAAAATGCCATGCCCTTTTCGTGCAATCGTGACAAGCAACTGAATATCGAAAAGACTTGAAAAGAATGACAAAAGTATTGAACATTTCGAACCATTAATAACGGATATCTCGGAAATGGCTGATGCCACCACAAAGTTATTTCAAATAAATTGTGTATTTTAAAGAATCTACATTTTATGTGCAGTTCGTTTTTGTCTATCGCTTAACGTTTACCAGTTATACATGATTATAGAAAATTGCTCCCTAATGAGCTGGACTTCACAGGCTATTCCTAGAAAATTCAAGATTACATTTTATTTGTCATGCAATTATCTTTAATGTATGATATTTTAATCAAAATCGTTAGAGCCACTTTTTAAAAAATAATAAATATCGAAAAATGTTCCATGTAAAGGGTTGTTTGGGGTAGTAGAATTTTGTTAAAAACCTTTGTGTCGCATCTTTGGAAGGAACTGAATCTAAATCCCATGTTAAGTATTTATCCGACTTTTCGTTTTTGAGTTATGCAGTTCACAGACACAGACACATACACAGACCTTTTTTCAAAATTTTGTTTTTACTCAGGGACCTCAAAACATGTATTTCCGGTGAAATTTCGTTATTAAATGTTTGGATGGAAAGCAATACTTTCTCTAACTACTATGTACATGGTAGAGAATGTAAAAATACACAATATATTAGCACGTTATTGTTCATTAAAACAAAGAAAATGACAATGTATACAAATGCACAGCATAGCAAACTTTAATATTCAAACTGCTCCTACTCTACTTTTTCCAAGTTAAAAATACAGTATAGAACACATATAGACGTATGCTGAAAGACACAATATTAAATTTACAAAACGCCAGAATAATTGGTTTCAAACGTTTAGTCCAAGTTGGATTTACAATAAATTACCAAAACCTTTTCTAAGTTTCCCGAAAAAAAAACTATGCGGCTTATCAGTCAATGTTAGTTTATGAGTACATAGGTAAGGGCTAGTTGAAACAGTGTTTTCCCTTCACCTTGTGGCCCCCGCACGACTTCTCCCGCGCCAGCCGCCGCAGCTCGGACTCCCGCCAAATGTTATAATATCCCCACAACAGTCCCACGCTCTCACAGTTACAATTACAATGACATTACAATAAACAGTGATGATAAGCACATGCCTTATCAAAAGAGATATTGGAAATGTCCTCTATTCAAGTATTTCTGGCATCTTCTCAGGAAATTGTTATTCACACTCGAGAGTTCAATATCCAAAATTGAGTGAATTTCTCGCCTAATGTTTTCTTTTAGTTCTTACAATGCAATGGGTTTGTTGCATATACCTTACTTTTCCTTAGAGTTTGATAAATATCTGTAATTTAATTTTGCGAAATGATAAGAGTAATTGATCCACGCTTTGACCCTTCTCTGACGTAACTGGCTCCATTTATACGGCTATGTTACGCCATAAAATAACAGCTATTGGAGTACAAAAAAACGCGATTTAACACACAAATTCCCCTGCATGAAGAGAAAGTATGCAGTAAATACAGAATATTAAGAGCTGTATTTGTTTGAGCAGCCTACCGAAGTTGAATGTCAGTCTGCATTTTTTCAACGCGCATAAAGCTGATAGGTCATTAAATTTCTTCCTTTTCTTTAACGGATTATCCTCCTCTTTGTAGGACTTACACCCCCAAGGACTTATAAGCCAATGCCTCGGGTCAGTAGCCTTGAGGAGCATACAAACTCTGGATCATGGCATATCCAGGATGGGTAATCAGTCTAGTACCTAGTACGGAGTAAAGAAGAAGAAGAAATTCAAATTAAAATGTGGGGATAAAAGGGATGACAGAAATATTCGCGGATCGCCATATTATTCAATATCTTAATTTCGCACAATTTGACGCAGTATTTTATATCACAACACTGTGAATGCCAGAGTGATTGTAGTGTAATTTAGCATTATTGTATGACAATGATTTGAGATGTTTGTTAATTATAAGCATTGTTAGGAAATAAGTTTACACGACCTCACTGAAACTGACAATAGGAGCGGGTAACAATGAGCGAGGGGGTGAGTTGTTTATCAATTATAAGAGACAAACAAATGACGTCAGATTAGCGTGCTTTTCTTTAGAAATGGAGGGAATATGTGTTCGTAATTTTGATTGGATATAAAAATAGACGCTAATGTTGGCGCGTTTTATAAACCAATAGCAGCTCTGTTATAATGTTTAGGCATATCAGGGTGAGGGAGTATAAATTCCGTGCCAGAGACGGGTAACGCGCAGTTCAACAGAATCATTCACGGGTTACAGGTCGCGCAATTCTGCAGAATCTCTCGCGTCGTAAAGTTAGTTACAAAAATGTGAAATTACGCGAATTAATAATGTGCGGCAAATACGTGATTATAGTTACATTCGAAAATATAACAGTTTCAGTCGGGCGTGTATCAAGAGTAAATATGGGAAATTAAAGAAGCGTGACGGCAATAAAAGTGTAAAAACAAATTCTTTTATCAGTGTTATCTTTTAGTAACAACTCCTTTCCGTTTACACACCCTGTTTAAGAGAGTTGCTCGATTGAGTAATAATAGCTAGCCGGAGGACAAAGAACTCAAAATGCAAAATAGTAAAACAATAACAGGCGCTCAGCAAATAAGATAACACGACGATACCGCAACAAATTTCACATAGTGCTCATATGCCACTTCATACTTTACCATCGAATTACTTGGCAACAACTGCGAAAGCTGCTACTTCAATATCTGAAGGAATACCTTTTTTAGAATCATTTCATTATTAAGAAACAATTAGCCATCTTCCTTGAATCCAAATAATCCATACCATTGCAATGTTATCGTAAACAAATTGATATCGTTTCTTTGTTTCTATACCAACTTTACTATGATCATCGAAATAAAATCAATCAGACTTTGGATTACATTGAACAACAGAGTGTCACAATTTTTATTGAATGATGATGCTGTTATTTATAAATCAATGATCGTATCATGAACGCAGATAAAGTAGCAGCCATTATTAAATGGTTGCGGTTAAAATATTGCAGACAATAGTGGATGAGCATATATAATTACCGCTCTCATGTAATTACAGAGCTCAACTTATGCCTCGTTCTTACAAAACATATTAGAGTGGTTATATCCCACTAGTTGCATAAATAGCTATTGTTCTTTCTGCAGATTAAAATTAGAATTTTCTCTCTGTTAATTTGGCTGCTAGATGTTTTTTTTTAATGGAGATGAATATTTTCTAGAGTAACTGTGTGTGTGCAAAAATACCTAGCGTTTGCTAGCTTGCCGTTCACTACTAATGGCAAGTACTTTGAAGCTTATACAAAAAAAATCTGATGTGTTACACTCACATGACTTTCTCTACTCTTGTACAATCTATTTTTACAAACGCCTATTCTCCATATGCTTCATGTTAATCGAGATATCGAGATTTCAATCTCATTGGTAATTTTCTTGTAGATGCAAGGGAAATATGGTAGCTTTTAAGCGATAGTCAAATATTTTAACGCTGGTTGCTATGTGGCGAATTCCATTCTCTTTGCATGTCCAGGCAATCAAAAAATGAATAACGAATTTGAGAAGAAGTATAAGTATTGGAAAATTTAAGGAAATAACAAGCAATATCTCGAAAACGGTTCACTCAACAAAAGAAATGTATATGACATAAGTTGTGTATTTTAATGCGATCTACATTTTTTGTGTAGTAAAACTTTGTCTATCTCTTATGGTTCACCAGTTCTGCAAAAGTCGTTCACAATGAAGAATACTTTTGGAGACATTCCCAGAAAATTCGAGATATACATTTCATTTCTCATGACATTATCTTAAACATGTGATATTTTAATCAAAATCGTTAGAGCCATTTTTGAGAAAATAAAAATTTTCTAAAAATGTTCCATGTAAAGGGTAGTCTGGGGTGGGGGGATTTTCTTGAAAACCTTCGTGTCGCATCTCTGGAAGATACTGAACCTAAATACCAAGTTTGGTGTTTATCCGACTGTTCGTTTTTGAGTTATGCTGTTCACAGACACACACACACACACAGACACACACACACACAGACACACACACACACAGACACACACACACACACACAGACACACACACGGACATGTTTCCAAAAATGCTTTTTTTGGATTCAGGAGGTCTCAAAACATGTATTTCCGGTGAAATCTCGGTATCGAATTTTTGGGTGGAATGCAATACTTCCCCTACTTACTATACGTAGTAGAGAAAGTAAAAAAGTTAACCCATTAGTTTTTCCCTTTTATTTTACAAAGCCTGTACATTGTGAGAAATAAAGAAAGTAACTAACGGGGAATGTAGAAACTGACTGCCCTTTGTCCATCATGTTCGCTTTACGCAGCTACTCTTCGTTTAATCTCTGTGTTACATCCACATGCTGATGGCAAAGGGAAAAAGCAAACGATTCATAACGCCGTTTCACACAATACTGGATTTCCAGAACACGTAATTATGTGCAAAAAGATTTAGATATATATTAAAGTTGGGTATTAAATTAAAGGCGTTAATTCAAGCACCCAAATGGAAAAGCAGGCAGGAAAACGAGAATAAGTGTTAAAAAGTTTGAATTTAAAGATATAAATGAAAATGTGAGTCCAGTGAAAGTTGCTACATGCTGCCCGAATTGATTTAAAGCACAACATATACTGAATAGTAACTTTATAATCCGTATCTCAAACTGATGTCCGGAGTCTCTTTCATGATATATAAGTTTAAAAAAATTAATAAAGTCAAGAAATATGCTTGAAAGAAATCACAAATAACAAGCAAAGGCACAGTTTGCTTCAAATAATGGTAGGAAATAAAATAAAAAATAATCTCATAATTTGAAACTTTTTAAATTCTTTAGAAATGCAAAACTAAGAATCCTGCCTTTTCCTTTTTTATTTTCTGAAATATTTAATAAAAAGAGAGTAACATCTCTGGGTATATCTGTTTAAGATTCAATGAGTGCAAAACATAAAATTTTATAAACAGCCTTAAAAACAGCATCAATATGAAATTTCAAATTTTAAGCATGTCAGATTAAGATAATTTGAGGAAATTCCTCCACCGTAAACTATTCTATACATAGAATGTTATTATTTTGTTTTCTTAAAACTGGACCCTACAATGTTGTTTGAAAGTTTGTATGTTTAAAATATTTACCTGCATAATAAAACATATACGTACCTATCTTGAATTTTCTGTGAACAGCTTATGTCGTCTTCGTCATTCTGAATGAATTATGTATAGCTGGCCATGAGACACAGACAACAGCTTACTAACACGAAACCGAGCAGGATGGCTCATACGGTAACGTCTGTGGCCCACATTTGGGAGGAGCCAGGTTCGAACCTGGCCACCGCCCACTCTAACACATGGGTTCTTTCGGGGGTTCTCGGTCGTCAGGCGAGTGCTGGAGAGGTTTCTTTCATCCCCCGAAGTTTCCTCTCCCTTCATTTTCGTTCCATTATTCATTTCATTCATCCTTCACCCCGTTTTGGTCTATTTCAAGGATGAAAGTGTCGGCAATGGTGTTTTGTTGCAGCGTGGCAAGGGAAAAGGATGCTCTCTGTACACTTTCTCCATCCCTTAGCCTTCGGCTGGTTGCCGCGGTATAAGGACCGCGCCCTGGGGGGGGTTGATCCTGTGCCGGGCGGTGTTCCCGGTTTGCCTGTCCAACTGCCGGGGACTTCCTGCCATTACTGTACCGTCCTTCCTAGCTCCGGCCGTCGGGTGTCTCCCTTCACCTCATACCTCCCCTTCGGAGGTACCCCCTCGTAGGGCGTTGGTACAACATCCGATTCACTGGGTCGTGGCGAATCCCCTACTCTTCACAATCCAATCAGTAGACGAAGAAATATATAGGTCATTAACACATAATTTATGTGGCATTATCTGTTTTCGAAATATTCTTTGTTACATCTTTAAGCTTTTCCCAACTGGAACTGTCATTCTGCAACTTATAAGCATTTTGTGTGGCAGAAGTACATCGGTAACCAAAACTGATTTACGATATACGAAACTTTTATTTTGTTTTCGATATTGTACATAAACTAAATCGCTTAATTTGGAATTATCTGAACTAAAAGTTTATTGTAAATAACGTGGTATGAACGGAAGAATAACTTTTTGTATGAATACTATGGTATATAAGGGTTTATGTTAAGTTACAACGGGTAGAGAAAGGTGTGAATGTAACATATATAAAACCAAGCAACTTTGAACTTCCATCTTATTCCACTTGATGGAAGTTCAAAGCCTACTTCTAAAAGCTCTAAAACTTCTCTCTATCCAATGATGTGTAGACTTGTGTTTCCAACGTTCGAAAACACATTTGAAATTTATCCCTTCTTTCTGAATAACCCTGTATTTCTCTTGTTTCGATATTTACCTGGTAACTGAAGGAAATCAAGAAAGAAACCAGATTGAGTGGTACACGAGATTTGAACCCGTAATATTCTGAATAATTGGCTCATTACGGCACGTAAGCCAATAATAGCAATGACGTATTTTCCACACTAATGACGTAATACCGGTATTCAAACTTGCTGCAGCTTATAGTGAGAAGATGAAATCATTTTGTGATATTCTTTTCTCTGATTAACGATTATGCAAAGTTCTCTGTGCATTATTAAATATAGAATAATTAAGATCTGAATTTATAATTGCTTACCATGCTGTAATAATAGGCTACGTCACAGTCCGTAATCTTTTCTCACTTCTCTCCATGACAGAAATGCATGCCTCTGGCTATCTTACTTATCGGTACAACACCTCAGGTAACAAATGAAATACAGGGATAGAAGCTAACGTCCCAAACAATACGAACATATGAAGACGTTCCCACTTATGTAGCTATTGATGCCAAAATATTTCATGATTTATTTCCTACAATTTATAATGCTAAGATTGCATAAAATGTTATATCCAGCTCGTGGATAATCTTAATATGAAAGATCTGTTGAGGAACTTCCTGATAGATGGCCTTAGCCGTGTAGTCTCCTTCGTGTATGTTACTCTTGAGTTTTGGGACAGTGAAACTGCTGGTGCTCCTTGGATGCACAGTAGACAACATGGTGGTAGAGAGATGGCATTGGTTTCATAGTCACCTTTCTGTACAATCTATTTTAACTTGCATTACTACTTACCTCTAGTAAGCAGATAAAGCATTGTATTCTACTCAAACATTCGATATCCAGATTTTACTCCTACTAGTTTCCTAGTGGCTGCATAAAGTCATATGAATGTAACACATTAGAATGATATTTATATTTATTTTGTTCTGTAGGAGAATTTTTGCATCGTAGTAGTGAAGTGACAGTGAAAACTGGACGAAGTAACAATATCCAGAGCAATATTTATCTTGCGACTGAGGGAAACCATGAGAAAAGCCCAGTCAGTTGGCCACTATACGGGATTTGAACACTAAGCCACGTACACTGTCACCTGCGCTATCGGTCACACCTATATTTATGCTGATTTTCCGGAGAAATTAATCAAAGACCTCCCAAATATACAGAATGGACCATTTAATTCTTTAAATGGGAACCTACATTAAATTGACCCTAAAATGACTATAATAACGCCCTCCAAACAAAACACGACTAAACATTTACTTTCCCCCATAATTATCAAGAAACGTTTATTAAAGACATTTCTTTCTAAAGCGCTTAGATTTGGGGATATTGTACAGTCTCAAATTAAATGGTCCACTCTGTATAGGTGTAGGAATTATAAAGGCAATAACTATCATAATAATCTGAGAAGGATAGCGATATAAAATAAGTAATAATATATTTAAAATCAGTGTATGTATAAAAAGGAGAAGCATTGTGAAAATTGACTGTAAAAGCGACAGAAAGACCAGACAGGCACAGTTTTGTTAATTAGGGACCAGCCCCAGGTAGAAAGGGTAAATACCATTGAAGCAAGTTTTTCCTGGTAACAGCCGAGTACAGCTGCACTTAGCCTGGTGAAGGCCACTCCAAGCATCATGACGCCGAGTGGTGACGAGCGTTTGAGGGGGGAGAGGGGAAGTTTAGGCGTTGCTTTTCCTTGTGTAGCGCGGTGGTGAAAGTCAGTCTGCCTGGGTGCCTGGTGAGTGCAGGACGACATTCCGTCGAGTGGAGAAGATTGGCGGCGAACATGCTAGAGGGTAGAACGCTTAGCTGTAGTTAATATTCTTCGGTCTTGCTAAAGACAAAGTAACGTCGTATGCATTTAATAGTGATCGGCAAACCTAAAGTATTATTTTAAATAGTGAATAAAAGTGTTCCAAGACAGCGTTTGTGTGTTTCTCTGTACACACCCACGCATACCCTGAAGTTAAGGTTTCATGCTGGAGCAGCCGTGTCAAAAGAAGAACCAACTGGGAGGAGACAAGCAGCAACCGTGAGGCAAAGATATTGCTTCATTGTTGGAGGACGTAGCGTGGCTGCGTCAGTATACAACGGAGCGGGACACCTCGTGCACTGCAACCTACGGCAGATCTATTGGGGCTACCACTCCCCAGAAGAAAGGGATGTAGTGAAGGAACCATAGCAGGCTACAGACTGCAGGCAGATAGGCCACAGAGACGCGCGAAAGTCCCTAAAACTTCAGGCTCGAATACTCGTTCCACTGCTGGAGCTACCTAAAGAGAGAGATGAACGACCCCTAGTGTCCACAGAGAGTACTGTTTTCTTTGAGCAAGCATCCGCGCCGTCTGTCCGGCACCGCCATAGGCATGAAACTAAGAAACACACCTAAAAAGAGAAAGAAACGAAAGAAAGGAAATCGTGGTAGATGAGAAACCGCCTACTGAACAGGGAAAGCCATAAAAGAAAAACCCAAGGTCAGAGTGGGCGGTCGACGGAAATCGAACCCGGAATCTCCCGGATGCAAGCCTCACACGTTACCGAGGAGCCAATTCGCTCGGTTCCCAAGTACGTATATAAACAGCACATACAAATGAGCCCACTAATAAACTCACAGTGAATAAGAGAAGATACTTTCTCTAGTATTGACTGTGAGAGATACACACACACACATTTTCTCAAAGACACGGCTTGCTACATCAATATGAAAGAAAGAAACACGAAAGAAAGAAGAGAAATAAAGCTTCATTGACGCGGTCGGATTTACCTTTGACTCCGCTGCTAAATTAAAACCACGAAGAGCTCCATGCTTTTTGATGCTCTCTTCATTTGTCGAATGTCTGTCTGTGTGAAATAATTTGCTGGGCGGAGAAATGAAACGTGGCCCGTGTAAATGAGTTCTACGTGGTGGGAGAGAGAAGTTTTAGAAGCCTAGTACGACAAAGTGGCAGTGGGCTACCGTCCTAATGATAATTACTGTGTCAGATGTGCCACCTGCACTCCTTTTATTGGGCTTCCCAGGCACACGCTTGCAAAATATTTGACAGCCGTTATAACATTACTTTCCCTTGCTGATTTTGCCGTGAAAAAGAGAACTATTAACAGCACATACCTACACCTCTTTTCAAACTTTTTAATTAGACATCGTTTGTGTAAAACAAGATAAAAATTACAGCTTCAACTAGGTATTAAGTTTTTTTGAAGACTAACGTTACACTCTTAACAATAAAGCGGGGGGGGGGGAACTGGGGGCATAACTCTTTTGGTGATCGCCAAAGTTTTCCATTTTTACTTTCTACGTGGCATATTCATAGTCAACCTAGAATTCTGTAAATATATTTAGGGGGAAACTAAATCACGAAAATTGTCAAAAAATCACACTTTCATTTTTTTTTGTAGTCGTATTAATTAGAATTTCTTCTTTAATTTGATATTGCATTTTATCGTTTATGCACAGCGCTTATATTTTAAATATATTTTATAAAATGGTACTGAACTGCCATATTTTTAATTACTCCAATTAATTATACCCCGCCTTTAACTGCACCACCTTATTGGCAGCCTTTTACCTTTAAATATATTGCCTATCGGCCATGGTGTTAACTCGCATTCAGTTGGCATTGGTTTGCTGGATTTTCTTTGGGTTTTGTGCATTAGATCACACACACACACACACACACACACACACACACACACACCTCTTCTCATTCATACTTCTAAACTTTGGGGAGTCGAACCCGGGACCCCTCGCACAGCAGGTAGGTACTCTACCGACCGAGCTATGGGGCTGGCCTCTGCCATTTTGTACACTGAATTCTGCATTACTTTACAACTCCTACACACTGAAACAGAGAAGTAAACTTAGCTCATATTTTAGGGAAAGTTTTGCTCTATAAATTGGTACTACTGTTAAGTACGGCAGTTTTGTTAGCTCAAGCAATGTTGTTTCTTTCTTTGCAAATATATGCTAGTTTGCTTTCTCCATTTTTTCTTTGAACAGATTTTTCTGTAGTGGCATTTACTGGTACAAATGGCCCGTTTCTCAGAAACTATTAACGTTAGCTAAATAAAATGTTAGGATAATAAAAACAACCTCTCTTTTCTGTTGTAGATCTACTTTGGTATTAATATCAGCAATTATGTCATGGATTTTGCAGATCTAACATCGACAGAGCATAAATTCATATTTTGAGGTCATATTATAGCATAACTAAAAAATAAATGTTAGTTAAATATCAAACTTCACATTTAAGTTCATCTTCCAAGTATGTAACATGAAGGTTTTCCAAGAAAATACCTCACCCCAAACTACCGCTTACGTCAAAAATGTTTCGTTAATTTTGCTTTTCTCAAAAATGGCTCTATTGATTTTTATTAAAATACCAGTTAATGTACAAGATATTTGGATGACAAATAAAATCTACATTTTGAATTTCCTGTGAATAGCGTCTCCATTTTGAACGATTTGTGTATATTTTGGTGCGAGCTAAACCGTAAGAGATAGAACAAAAGACTTTACTACACAAAAAATGCAGGTCTTGTTAAAACACACAATTTACGCTAATAAAAGTTTTGAGGCATTTACCAAATCCGAGAAATTTCTTGTTTTTTAATTTGAATTTTCAAATACTTCCTACTTTTTTGAATCACTAATACCTCATTCATTTGGTTTTTAAAGATTTTGCTTCGCTTCAGCTTGCTTTATGCCCCTTGTTTAACCTCAGATTTTACTATTTATAGCCTTGAAATAGACACATATTCACCCCCGCATTCACACTTAGGTTCTAAAAGAGCACGGGAATGATTTCAATTAAAAAAAATCTGATTTGTTACACTCACATGACTTTCTCTACTCTTGTACAATCTATTTTTACAACGCTTATTCTCCATGTTTCATGTTAATCGAAATATCGAGATGTTAATCGAAATATCGAGATGTTAATCTTATTGCTAATTTTCTTGTAGATGCGAGGGGAATTGGCAGGATTTAAGCGATAGTCAAATATTTTAAGAGCTGGATGCTATGTGGAGTATTCCATTCTCTTTGCACTACCAGAAAAAAATATGAATAACGAATTCCCATTTGAGAAAAATATAAGTATTGGAAAATTTAAGGGAATAAAAAGGAATATCTCGAAAATGGTTCACTAAACAAAAACAAATATGATATAAACTGTGTATTTTAACGCGATCTACATTTTTTGTATAGTTTCTGTCTCTTATGGTTTAGCAGTTATGCAAAAGTCGTTCACAATGAAGAATACTTTTGGAGACATTCCCAGAAAATTCAAAATATACATTTTATATGTCATGAAAGTATGTTAAATATATGATATTTTAATCAAAATCGTTACAGCCATTTTTGAAATTAAAATTTTCTAAATATGTTCCATGTAAAGGGTAATCTGGGGTGGGGTGATTTTTTTGAAAACCTTCGTGTCGCATCTCTTGAAGATACTGAACCTAAATACCAAGTTTGGTGTTTATCCGACTGTTCGTTTCTGAGTTATGCTGTTCACAGACACAGACACACACACGGACATGTTTCCAAAAATGTTTTTTTTTATTCAGGGGGTCTCAAAACATGTATTTCCGCTAAAATCTCGGTATCGAATTTTTGGGTGGAATACAATACTTTCCCTACTTACTATACGTAGTAGAGAAAGTAAAAATATTGGTACAGTCGCATTACTTTCTCCATCCATTATAAATATGCACATGTAACCTCCTGTTTATCATGTTCATTAAAACGTGATTCTTGTACCCCTATTGTGTTGCTTACAATACATTTGACGCAAATATGGCTTCAAATGGATAATAATGTTTATGTTATGCACAATGTGCGGAAATAGCATTCAAATGTTTAACCGGTGTGCGGAAGATTAAATTCAAAAGTCAAGGTAGCGAAGGAAGCAAAATAAGAGCAATAGCATATTTCCAGCATTTTCCGTTGGGAAAATGCAATCACACAGCATGTAATGTTTTGAAAATGGTTAACGCCACGAAAATAATTGTTGAGCAGAATGTAAGTTCTCGATTATCTCTTATGGTCATACAAAATTCATTCAGAATAAGTTGTCGCAGTAATCTGTTCGTGTTAATTTTTTTGCTGAGCGTCTGTTATTGTTTTACTATTTTGAATTTTGGGTTCTTTGTTCTCCGGCTAGCTATTATTACTCAGTCGAGTAAATATCTCTGATCAGGGCGTGTAAACTGAAAGGAGTTGTTACTAAAAGATAACACTGATAAAACAATTTCTTTTCACACTTTTATTGCCGTCGCACTTAATTAATAGTTCACATCTGTAATCTTTATACACGCCTGACTGAAACTGTTATATTTCCGAATATAATTACTGTCGTACGCTTACTTCACATTTTGTAACTAACTTTACGACGCGAGAGATTCTGTAGAATTGCGTAATGTGTACAGCATGAATGCTTCCTTAGAACTACCTGACGTGTAACTCGCGAGAGAGATTTCTTAGAACTGCGCGATACTTGCTTTTGGCTCAAGAATTTATACTCCCTCACCGCGAAATGCCTAAACATTATAATAGAGCTGCTATTGGTTACTAAATCACGCCAACATTAATGTCTATTTTGTCATTCAATCACAATTACAAAAACATATGCTCTAGGGAAGATATTCCCTCCATTTCTAAAGAAAGGCACGCTACCCTGACGTCATTTGTTTGTCTCTTCTAAATGATAAACAACTCACCCCATCGCTTCATTGTTACCCACTCCTATTGTCAGTTTCAGTGAGGCCGTGTAAACTTATTTCCTAACAATGCTTATAGCTAACAAACATCTCAAATCATTGTCATACAATAATGTTAATTTACACTACAATCACTCTGGCATTCACAGTGTTGTGATATAAAATACTGCCTCAAAGTGATTTCACAGATGTTGTTCACAGAAAATTTAGAATATACCATTTATTCTCCATTTCAGTATATCAAATAATGGTAATGTTGCTGCCAGCATCTCCCTGTCCTACGTCACCGTATGCTCGCAACACACTAAATTAAAACATCACTAGAAATACGCGAGTGACAGTAACGCATTTTGAGGATGATGTATAAATGCCGACAAGACGGAGAAGACCGCGGGAAAGTCGTTATTCAAAATGGCTAACTATTACTATTACGCATTATTTGCTTTCATTTATCTCAGCATTTTAATTGACTGCTTAATCACGTGAAGATCTGGTTGGACTGACAATTATTCATAAAGTTATAATTATTATTTACTTTAATTACGTCTTTTACTGTCATATCTATTAACTGTTAGCAACACACCAGCTTTATTTGATAGTGACATGTTGCGTATGCATTACATTCCTTAATTCAACCCAAAATATAAGATTGCGAGGTACAATTGTGGTGAAATAAACTTTGGCTAAGGTATATACCGCATAACCTCAAATAATTATTACATCATAACCTCGAGCAATTCCCCCAATAGGTAAATAACCTTAAAATGTTATATATCGTAATATTCGCTTATTTAACCTCAAATAATTATTAAATCATAACCTCGAGCAATTCCCCAATAGGTAAAAAACCTTAAAATGTAACATATCGTAATATTCGTTTATTTAACCTCAAATAATTATTAAATCATAACCTCGAGCAATTCCCCAATAGGTAAATAACCTTAAAATGTAACATAACGTAATATTCGCTTATTTAACCAACACGCATTTCCAGTACTAGTGTGACAGACAAACGTTATACTTTAAATATCCCGTAGCACCAAATACCATGCATTTTAGCAAATTTATGAGGATTTGCGTAAAAACACCGTCGCAGGCCACCTTTTCCTGATCATGAATATTGGCTTTTCCTACGATCCGTTCCATTTACACTTACGGTCCATTCCGCGCCTACCGTAATTCGACACATCCGTTCCTGCATGTAACTCGCATTTCTTCTCCACACTGCCAACATACACATCATTCTAGTATTCTTAATCGCTACAGCGTTGGTATGATTTAGCGAGATGACGTAGGACAGGGAGAGTATGGCAGTAACATTACCCCAATAGTAAATCGTTAGATCAGTTTTGGAAAACAAAAATAATATTTTTCCATGTAAAATGCTGAAATTAAATTAAATTTAGTTTTATTTATGGACACTCTTTAACTACTATGGTCCTTAGCGTCCCATTCTATATTGGGCTTGAAAGACCGGTAATGTTGCTCAGAGGCCTCTTTATCAGGCTTGAGGTTCTTTTACGTGCCGGGACCACCGGCTTTACTTCCCTCCCGGAAGCCGTGCTAAGGATTTTTATTCATTCATTCATTCATTATCTGTTTACCCTTCTCTTATGTAGGACTTACACCCCCCAGGACTTACAAGCGGGTGCCTGGGGTCAGAGGCCCGTCGAGGAGCAGACACTCATGGATCAGACAGAGCATCCAGGATGGGTGATCAGCCCGATGCCTGGTATGGGAAGTATGAAGGAAGTAGATGAAACGAAATGTTGGTGAAATGGATGAAAGGAAAGGTGATGATGGAGCAGTTGGTGGAATGAATGGCGGGGGAAACCGGAGAACCCGGAGAAAACCCGCCCAGACGCCGCTTCGTCCACCACAAATCCCACATGCAGGTCCCTGGGATTGAACCCGGGCCGCCTAGATGGGAGGCGAGCGGTCTAACCACTCGACCACGGCGCCGCCGCTAAGGATTTTTATGCCCGAAAAAAATCCATCGACCTCCGCCGGGTTTGAACCCGCGACCTTGGGAACTAGAGGCTAGCACGGTACCACTAGTCCACGGAGGACGACGTAGAATGCTGAGCTTAAATATCAACGTTGGTACCTATCGTACTTTAGTTTTTGAGTTATGCTGACATTTTTCTATTTTTTCTATCTTCCTTGCGTACAAGGGACCTCAGAGCATGCATATCCGGGGAAATTTCAATATTGAATTTTTGGGTGGAATCCAATGCTTCCCCTACCTGCTATAAGTAGGTGCTAGGGAAAGTAATAATTAAAGTCTGAAAATAGTGTAACGTATAATAATAAATGATTCGGTATTGCAAAAAATGAAGAATATAAGCTTTGATCGGATTATTCAGTATCATTTTATTAACCGTTTATGCCTAAAATTATCCAAAATATTAAATTCTCAGAGATAATTTACGAATGGCACATAATTATAAAAATCATCTTGTGAAACACTAATTTCCTATTCATCACAAGACAAAATTTAATTTTAACATATTAAAGTTTTTCTTCTTTCTGTATAATATAAAGAAAAAAAATCCGATGTGCAATACTATCAGAATTTTTCTACTCTTATGAATTATATTCTTCCTATAAAATGTGATTATTTTATCTACGTGATTTAGGACAAAGTAAATATGTAATTAGAAATGATTTGAAACTAAGCAATATGAACTTGCTTACATGTAACAGTTCATCGCCACAGTGGGGTATTTGATCCAAATATGCGCACAAAATTAATTTGATACTAATTTGTGTTCCTTTCGCTTTAGTATAAGTTAGAAATTTGTGTGTACCTCATAGCGGCGATGAGCGCACTACCTGTTACGTATTTGATAAACACTACGTGAAAAAATAGTAGTTCTGATTGCTATTGAACTGAACTGTTTGTCTACTCCTTACTGACATTTTTGTTTTATTTTCATTTACTTGAAACATTTAAACTATTTTATTTTTGTAATAACTAAATTACGTACACAAACAGGCAATTACGTAAAGGACGGAAACAGCTTAGTTTAGAATATAATTTATGTTAACAAATATTGAATATATTTACAAATAAAACGCAAATATCTGTCTGAGATTGAATCCCAACCCTGTTCAACATATTCTTCTGCATGTTCCTGAGATTCGTGGTCATTACTTTCCCAAGGCAGCAGCATTTCTATTGCAGTCTTGGTGAAAGGCTTTGATTTGATTTTTACTTTCTCTACTACGTATAGTAAGTAGGGGAAGTATTGTATACCACCCAAAATTTCGATACCGAGATTTCACCGGAAATACATGTTTTGAGACCCCCTGAATCCAAAAAAAGCATTTTTGGAAACATGTCCGTGTGTGTGTCTGTGTGTCTGTGTGTGTGTCTGTGTGTCTGTGAACAGCATAACTCAGAAACGAACAGTCGGATAAACACCAAACTTGGTATTTGGGTTCAGTATCTTCCAAGGATGCGACACAAAGGTTTTCAAGAAAATCCCCCCACCCCAGAGTACCCTTTACATGGAAGATTTTTCGAAAATTTTAATTTTCTCAAAAATGGCTCTAACGAGTTTGATTAAAATATCATATGTTTAAGATATTTTTATGGCAAATAAAATGTATATCTTGAATTTTCTGGGAATGTCTCCAAAAGTATTCTTTATTGTGAACGACTTTTGCATAACTCGTAAACCATAAGAGATAGACAAAATGTTACTACACAAACAATGTAGATCGCGTTAAAATACACAATTTATGTCATATACATTTTTTTGTTGAGTGAACCATTTTCGAGATATTGCTTGTTATTCCCTTAAATTTTTCAATACTTATTTTCTCAAATGGGAATTCGTTATTCATTTTTTTGTCTTGGATATGCAAAGAGTTATAATCTGTGGCAAAGGGAATGGTGCTGCACCTAGCAACCAGCTATTAAGAGATATGTATGTGCTTAAAGGCTACTGTTTTTCTATATTGTGACCTGACCTCTGACGCATCTGTGTTGTTCCTGGCAGTTGCTGCAGTGGACTCAGAGTCCCGGGTTCGATGGTTGGATGGCAGGGATTTGGAATTTGTTTTTGGTAGAGCTGAGGTTCTTGTTTTCAGGGGTGGTGACACTGCCTTGATGATATTAATAATACTGCCGGAGAAGTTTGAGTTATTTCTTTATTTGGTTACGTAGATTCCTATCTGGTCGACCCGCCACCTTCGTCGTCGAAACCACAGTTATTCTTATCACTTTCGAAGTCGCTACTTATGTGTTTCTCCGACTAGCCCTCGAATTGCCTAGATTTCATAACTTCATTTTTACACTATAAATTTTCTGATTATTTTCTTCTAATTTCGTTTCGTCGACCGTCCTCGTGGTTAGTTTGTACCGGAAAGTCCCGGCGTTTCTTTTCCTCTTTCACGCCTTTCGCCAAACTTAGAAATTTCCCCCACCTTTCTTATGTTTCGTTCCGTTTTAAGTTCAAACGTATCATGTGATGCATACGCGATATTTTGATTGGCTATCATTTTGTTTCATGATTTTTATTATTGGCTACCCCCACTTGACAACTTTCACATCTGCTTCTTACAGCTTATTTTGAGTTTTAAAATCTTCCCACGAATATTCTTAGATCGTAGATAAGGCACATATATTTCCTGACCCACCTAAGCTGTGAAACCGTTGTAAACCCTGTCCGAGCCAGAGTACAAAGGCGAAACTTCCGGTAGGCTTGTTGCCATCCACGCAGGTAAAATACCTTGGAGGACAACAAATTTTGTTTCCTGTCTTCCCTACAAAACCCATTCCTAATATGAATTCAGCACATTTTCGTCGCTATGTTCGATCCTATATTATTATTATTATTATTATTATTATTAATTATTATTATTAATTATTATTATTATTATTATTATTATTATTATTATTATTATTATTATTATTTCTCCTGGGTCTCGATAACCAGCTTCAATTGCCCTTGTAAATATATTTTCCCCTACATCTACAAGAAAATTAGCAATAAGATAGAGTCTGCAAATGTTTATCTCGATTAGCATGAACTAGATGGAGAATAAGCGTTTGTAAAAATACTTTGTACAAGAGTAGAGAAAGTCATGTGAGTGTAACACATCAGATTTTTTTATTCATTTTATAATGGAACTTAAATAGGGGTCAGACGTCAATAATAATAATCTATTTATAATGCCCATGTTGCTAACGAATTCAGGTCTTTCATGTCTTATTTCATTTTCAAATACATCCAATTGTTTCGAAGCATCCGTTTCCAAATATTGTTTCAACTTGTTAAATATAAATTTCCGAGTAACAACTTCATAGTAGAAGCACCTGAAAAGAACGAAGCTGAGAGATGAGACCAACAGTAGCAAATTTTTCATTTTACAACAAATATAGGCTGCACTAAAACAAGTAGTATAAACTTAATTGACACTTTTTGGCACCTAAAAATAAAATTGTTAGTAAGTATGTAACTGAAATTAACATATTATAAAAATCATAACCGGGAAAAGTTAGGAACATAAACTAATTAACTGTAAATGCAGTTTTAGTTAAAAAGAACGGCATTTTTTTCTCTGTTTCCAAATTTTACATTTATAAATAAATTGCTGCAATTACAAACATTTGAAAGTAGTTCTAATAATAGTACATGCCTGGTTCAACGTTATCCATATAAAAATCACAACAATTCGCTTAAAATTACTAGGAAGTAACAAAGAAAATATTGTTTTATTTTACTTCACTTAGACGTTCGCACATGCATTCAGCAAAGCTCTTGAATGACGACTGGGAATGAGTCAGCTAAACAAAACGCGGTTGTTATATTCACTCAGGATCTCAACCTTATCAGGCATTTACCGTTTTGGTGAATCCACTTGTTTGTAACTACCGCTTTTGTCCGCGTTTTAGGATCAAATATCCCTATGCGCATCGTGCAATGTGTATCGCCTTTGTAATAAAAAGCTGTTGCGAAGGAAAAGGTAAACGTAATCAAAAATATTCACAAAATTCTTCCATCACTTATGCTTGAAAACATGTTAAAACACAACCAGAAAATATATATACACAAATTGCCTGCTCTAATAAAATCTACATTTTATATCAACTTTTTTGTCTTTCTATTATGGTTTCCACGTTTTTTAAAGTATAATAAAAATGAAAAGGCCTTCATATGTCATTAAAAGTCTTCAAGATGTGCATTTTATTTGTTATGGCAGTGTCTCAAGTATATAGAATTTTAATCAAAATTATTATGACTATTTGTGAAAAAATAAATAATATTTAACCTTTTCCAAGTAAAGGGTTATTTGGGGTGCGTAAATGCTTCTTATTGCATCCTTGACTACTGGACATTATTATTAAGTTTGGCACGTATCTATGCGACGTTTTGCTGCTAACACACACTCACATAGACATGTTTGTTCAGAAAGTATTGCTTTCATTTATGGCTACCGAAAATATGTATTTTCAACATCGCTCAATGTCTGGCGGTGAAGTAGAAGGAAATGACATGTAGTGACGAAAGGGATGATATGAAAATTCACGGATTAAATTATCCAACCAGCATTCGCCTAGCGACACGAAGAAAACCGCGATAAACATTCGATCAGGTAGGTCCGTCCAGGGGTTCGAATTCCGGGACCTCTCGAACGAGGACCATAGACATTACCGACTGAACCATCCCGCTCGATCGTTTAAAATTTCACCTAGTGTAAATACCTAAAAATCTGATGTGATATATTCACAAACTTTCTCTACGGTCTATCTTTTATTCGTGGGTATACAAACCAGTCTTACAAAACTTTATATATATATACTTCATTTTAATCCAAATAAATTTTGCATAAATAGCTAAATTACGTATTTCGTTATACTTCCAAAGGGAACAGCGATAGTCAAATGTTTCAAGAACTGAACACTATACGCTGGCCTTAAAATTCCATACTGTTTCAATGGAATCGCGAGAAACAACTGAATGTTGACAAGACTTTAAAAGAATGGGTAAGTATAGAACAATTCGAACCATTAATAAGGGATATCGCAGAAATGCTGATGCTACAAAACTACTTATTTAAAATAAATTGTGTGTTTTAAAGAGATCTACAGTTGAAGTAGGTATATTTTTAGGAGTTGAATTGTAGTTCTACTGTTGGGGAGCCAAACTTGATGAAGTTGCAACCACGTATTGTACAAAGTTTCCGGTGGTCTTCGCCCCAATGTTCACTTTCCGGTGGTCTTCGCCCCAAGTTTATTTTCAGGTGGCCTTTGCCCCAACGATTAGGAATGAACTTTTTATTTTATGTTTCTTTAAATATTATATATATTTAGGTTTGCCTCGGCTGCGTCAGTATTAATGTGTAGAAACATGTGTCTGTTTGCAGGGGATGATACGGCTAAAGAATGTAGGCTTATACAAATTATAATTTTTACTTCACTCCTTTTATTAATCCTTGACACGATTAAATAACACTTCACTGATATAGAGAACTGTGAGATTATTTATTAATTGCACTTTTAAACACGTAAACTTTATAATATTCTCTCCGTAATGAATTTTCGTCTCACACTGAATACGTATTAAATCTCTCGAGGACGTGTCTCGCGTCCAGTTAGGAACGCTGTCTACTAGCAACTGATTTCTACCGCCTGAATTTGTAAATTTCTGTATTTCAAGTCTCTGATTGCCTAATCCTACTCCAATAGAATACTTTTATTTAACTTTTAGCATTTCTAGTTGTTGTTTGGCTATTTATAAACTGTTTTAAAAATATTACATTATTGTTTCCAAGAATTACTAGTAGTATTATTAAACTTTCTAATTCATTATTGCCTCAAGGTTACCTCATTGTTAGCAACTTTTGACCTATATTCTCACAGATCCTACATTATTAAATTATGCAATACATCCACATAACATTATTATATATTTATACAATAATATAAACATAATACAATGACTGCTACATACATTTTATATGTTATTTTATACACATATTGCTTTAAGATGGGCTGTTATTATATTTTATATTATATAATTAGACGGAAATCATTTAAGTGTTAAAAATACTGCCTCGCAGTACTGCTTGACGTTTATCAGATTATACAAGATTAGGTATACAAGATTATACAAAATTCCTTCCGAGTGAAGAAGACTTCAAAGGCTATTCTCAGAAAACTAAAGATATACGTTTTATTTTTCATGCAAATATCTTCAATATATATTTTTAATAAATATCGTCAGAGCCATTTTGTATAAAATCAATAATTTCGAAAAGTGTTCAATGCAAAGGGTAGTTTGGGATAGGGGAATTTACATGAAAATCGTTATGTAGTATGTTTGGAAGATACTGAGCCCAAGTTTGATGTTTATCTGAGTTTGTCTCTGAGTTATGCTATTCACAGACACAGACACACGGAACTTTTTCTAAAAATGCTCTTTTTTATTCAGAGGGCCTCAAAACATGTATTTCCGGTGAAGTCTCGGTATCAAAATTGAGTGGAATGCAATACCTTCTCTACCTAACAGGTACGTGGTAATAGAGAAGGTAAAATTACTTGACCAATGATTGTTCCATCACCAAATGGTACGTATAGGCTTTGCAGAATTTCCAAAACCTGGATGACTGTCCAGGGTAGGTTAAGGGAGTCATACGTTTCGCCGATGTTTCACATCCTTTTTCCTGAATATAATGAATTATTAGGAATAGCTGGGATGTATGAAATTACAATTGTAAGAATAAAGGGGAGGATATCTATAAAAATCCTATAGGCCAACGTACAATTTTATAAAGAACGGCGGGAGGTAAACGAAATTAATTAGTCATTCGAGCTTAAATAGCTACTTGTGTATTGCCGGGTAGGTCAGTTAGTGTTATAATACCAGGATAATTGACATTAGAGATACCGACTAAGTTGGAGTATTTTTATCCAGTGTAAAATTTTAGAAATTAGTTTCTGTTAATTTGGCCATTGCAAATTTGAGGTCCCCATCAGTCATGGTATCTATGGTGTGTTTACAAACATTACAAATTAGTGTAGCTCGTTCATAGGGGATTAAGTATTGAGAATGTTTGAGTTTCAAAATGAAATAGCACCACAAATTTACGCGTCTATTTTGGCAACGCTGATGAGGATCGCCGTTAGAACTGGCCTGCCATAGATACCGAAGCCAGGACTTCATGAATGTAGATTAAACACCATCGATTATTTACTTAGCAGGCTGATGTCAGTTAAATGCAGTTGCCCTTAACTTGCCGACACTATCCGTGTTAATGGTGTACATTTTTCTTCCCCGGGAGTAAGTGTGAACGTCTCATTAATTTTCGCGTGTAACCGGAACCTATAAAAGCTCATTCATTAATTACATCATGACAGCTTATCGAACGGGTCGCTCAGTATGATTAGCTGTAGATCACATCTCTTTCCTGTCAGGGGATCCCAAATCTGTGCTTCCAACCGCACAAGCATTATTTTTATATGGATAACGTTTATAAGGCAGGGAGGAGATTATTGGCCTTTAGAAAATACCGATTTAATTTAGACTCTTATTCTCTTTAACATATGAAACAGCTGTTAAAAAGGCAGTTCCATTATTTTTAAAACGAATATTATTACTGCTGAAATTGCAAAAAGGTATCCTTTCCAAAATTAAGCCCAAGTTTCTCCTTTAAACTCATTTTAAAGCTACAATTTTACTTTGTATTAAAAACTTATTGTTCAATCACATTGTATGTGAACAGCGTAACTCAAAAACGAAAAGTCGGTTAAACCTAAAACTTGGTGTTTAAACTCAGCATCTTATCAAGGATATCACTCGAAGATTTTAAAGAAAATCTCTTCACCCCAAACTACCCTTTGCATTAAAAGCTTTCGTTATTATTTTATTTCCTCAAAACGACTGAGGATTTAAAAGCGATTAACGATTTTAATTAACCTTATGCGTATGATGCTTGCACGATAAATAAAATGTATATCTTTAATTTTTTGGGATTAGCCACTGAAGTCATCTTGATTGTGAATGGTTTTGGTATAATTGGTAAACCATAATAGATAGTCAAAACCTTAATATACATACAATTTATGCCAAATAATGGCTTTTGTGGCGTTAACCACTTCCGAGATATTCTTTGTTATGGGTTTGAATTTTTAAATACTTATATTTTTCACAAGTGGTGAATCTCGGCTTATGTAGGTACACTGTACAGAATTTGAAAGTAATTACATAGCGATTCGCTTTTTAAAAGTCTGACTATCGCTTTAGCCTACCGTATCCTTCGTATACATAAAAGGAAAATATGCTAGTTGCAAAGAAAGCTCATCACTCTTAACAAGAAGTAGATAGAAGAATAAGCTTTCTACTTTCTCTACTACATACAGCAAGTAGGGGAAGTATTGCATTCCACCCAAAAATTCGATATCGAGATTTCACCGGAAATACACGTTTTGAAGCCCCCCGAACAGAAAAAGGCAGTTTTAGAAAAAAGTCCGAGTGTGTCTGTGAACAGCATAACTCAAAAACGAAAAGTATGATAAATACCAAACTTGGTATTTAAGTTCCGTATCTTTCAAAGATGCAACACGCAGATTTTCAAGAAAATCTCCCAACGCCAGACAACCTTTACATGGAAGATTTTTCAGGAACTTTGATTTTCTCAAAATTGGCTCTAGCGATTTTGATTAAAATGTCATATATTTAAGATATTTTTATGACAAATAAAATGTATATCTTGAATTCTCTGAGAATGTCCCCAGAAGTGCTCTTCATTCTGAATGGCTTTTTCATAACTGTTAAACAGTAAGAGATAGACAAAATGCCTACACAAAAATGTAGAGCTCGTTAAAACACATAAATTATGTCATATACATTGTTTTTGTGGAGTGGACCATTTCCGATATATTCTTGCTTGTTTGTTTGAATCTTCAAATACTTATACTTTTTCTTAAATGGAAATTCGTTATTTTTTTAATGTTCTGGTTATGCAAAGAGAATGAAATGATCCACATAGCAATAAGTTCTTAAAAAAATTTACTATCGCTTAAAGCCTACCATATTCCCCTTACACCTACAATAATATTAGCAATAAAATAGTTTCTGCAAATTTTTATATCGATTAACATGAAGTAGATGGAGAAAAGGCGTTTGTAAAAATAGTACAAGAGTAGAGCAAGTCATGTGAGTGCAGCACATCAGATTTTTTAAGAATAGTTTGTAGAAGAGCAAGTAGCGAAATTCATGTGAATGCAACACATAAGATTTGTTGTAACTGGATCATACTTGAGTATTTTCATTTTTGGAATTATTGAACAAATAAATTTGTTACGATAAAAGTTTCAGTTTTATGGTATGTAATCTAAACCTCAAAACTTTCTATGCTGAAATTCCAAGAAACCAAATAATGTACATTCAGATTTTTAGATATATGCGGCGCTAAGAAAGCATAATTTCCTATCCATATTCCGAGCGAGCTTAGAGTTATTTTTATTTTGCTTATATTACTATCTTTATGAACTGAGTAAATACTTTTTTCGTAGTATTAGCCACTTTGAAAATATTAATCGTTCATTTAAGCTTTCCTGACTAAATACAACGTGTTCTGAAAAGTTAAGTGTCAGTTCTTTTATTTCTTATGTGCTCGTGGCTGTTGCATATCGAATTATTTTGTTAATAAGTTATTAATAGTGTGACTTTGTCCAGTTTGTTTTAACTCACTCTCTCCCTTCTCACTGACCTCCCGATAACCTTGGGCTGTAGCCGCTGTGAGACAATATAATCCATGACATGTTTTACAGGTTGTAGCAGTGTTTCAATCTGAAAAATTATCAATTTAGAATCTGTACTATTGTGACGTATGCACAGATAATAGGATACACTACTCTCTGGGCACCGAGATCCGAGACGGCAGTTTGTCTGTGAGTAGGGGTAAGTCAGGGGGAACTAAGTCTTAGGGAAGGGATAGCGTCAGTGACGCTTGTGTGTTGGCGTGGGTTTGAGAGAGTCAGTAAGCAAGCCCCGAATAGGAAATATGTAGAACTGCTTTCTTCGTGCTCAGGCACGATGGCCTCGTCGACAGACATTGGGCTGATAATGTAAGTACTGTCATCAAACTTTATACATTAAATAACTAACCATCCATTCCGTTGGAGTCTTAATTATGGTAGTGTAGTGTCCTTTCCTTCCCGTAAGCCAGGTAGTGTTTTGGAATAATGAGTATTTTTGTATTTAACTTAGCTGCGTTCCCCGTCGTAGCCTCGCCATGTGCAGATCTTGTTTAATTTACCCGTACCTCTTGCAAGCGAGTGCCCACCCGTCTGGTTTTTGAGTAGTATATTGTAGAGAGGCTACGACACTATAGAACATCGCGGGTATGTTAGCAACGATGGGAAATAAAAGGACACGAGAATTTCTTGTTGAGGACATATAATAATGGTTGAAACTAAGAAACTCTTAAGCACCAACTTTTCAGGAGACGTATATAATGCTTTTCTCTACGTCTATACAGTTAATTACTTGCAGTGTTACACTGTGGAATGGAGCATAGGCTAATATGCATATTAATTTTTCCTGGAAAGTAAGCATTTGATAGTATAAAAGGTCCTTAAGTTGTTTTATCGAACATTATTTGGCTGTGCATATCATAAGAAGTTGAAACAACCCCTCTCCCCTTTATGCTTAAGATGTCTGGCAACTATTCCCGAAACTCATATCTTATAATAGTTTATTAAATTGTTACCTGAATCTTAACAACCGAATTTTTTAGTAATGAACATTAAAGTTCAAAGAAAATAATCGAACACCATTTGACGTAAAAAAGTGCTTTAAGGCGTTAAGGAACAACAGCATAGATAGCTTTGAATTGGCTTGATGTACGGAAGGATGAAAGGCAAAAGATCTTAACCTCTTTACTGTTAGGTAATGTGTGCTTTTTAACGTGATGTGTTAGGATAGGATAGGACTAGAAGAGGGGAGCTTAGCACCTCGACTTGCCAGATCGTTTGTACCTAGGCCTCTGGCGGGACTCCACCGGGAGGGAGGGAGGGAGGAGGTGAGAGGAGACAGAGGACGCCGAACTAGGAGACACGACAGGCAGAGGGCAGGGTTCCTTCGTTTACAGATTTGAACTCCCCGGGTGATGGCTGGTGCAGCCGGCTCCCCTCTGCTCTGTGAGCTTACACATCCCCTGGTGGGTTCGGGACCCAGAGACCGCTCGCAGTCCGGGGAACGAAGGTTTACTCAGAGCATCCTTTTCCCCTGCCATGCACACGCCGAGACCTCCCGCCGACACTTGCAACCTTGATAGTGAGGCAGTATTTTATATCACAACACTGTGAATGCCAGAGTGATTGTAGTGTAAATTAACATTATTGTATGACAATGATTTGAGATGTTTGTTAATTATAAGCATTGTTATGAAATAAGTTTACACGGCCTCACTGAAACTGACAATAGAAGCGGATAACAATGAGCGAGGGGGTGAGTTGTTTATCAATTAGAAGAGACAAACAAATTACGGCAGAGTAGCGCGCTTTTCTTTAGAAATGGAGGGAATATCTTCCCTAGAGCGCTAATGTTGGCGCGCTTTATTAACCAATAGCAGCTCTGTTATAATGTTTAGGCATATCAGGGTGAGGGAGTATAAGTTCTAAAGCCGGGGACAGGTAACGCACAGTTTAAGAGAATCATTCACGGGTTACACGTCACACAGTTCAACAGAATCATTCACGGGTTACACGTCGCGCAGTTTAACAGAATCATTCACGAAGTACACATTACACAATTCTACAGAATCTCTCGCGTCGTAAAGTTAGTTACAAAATGTGAAATACTCGAATTAATAATATGCGGCAAATAAGTGAATATAGTTACATTCGAAAATATAAGTTTCAGTCGAGCGTGTATCAAGAGTAAATATGTGAAATTAATAAAGTGTGATGGCAATAAAAGTGTAAAAACAAATTCTTTTATCAGTGTTATCTTTTAGTAACAACTCCTGTCCGTTTACACACCCTGTTTAAGAGATTTGCTCGACTGGGTAATAATAGCTAGCTGGAGGACAAAGAACTCAAAATTAAAAATAGTAAAACAATAACAGGCGCTCAGCAAATAAGATAACACGAAAGTTACCGCGACAATAGAAACCAAGCAGATGAAAGGTGAAGTGAAATGAGAATGGAGATGAAATGCAGGGAGAGGAAATTTGGGGGATGTAATGATTCTTCTCAGCATTCGTCTGGCGATTCGGGGAAACCCCGAAAAAACCCATGAGTCACGAAGGTCGGCCACAGGAATCGAACCCACGACCTCCCAATGCGGCTCACAGATGTTTACCGCCTGAGTCATTCCGCTCGGTAACGTGATTTGTTGCTGTAACATAGCAATAATGAATAAAACACTTCAAACCTGTCTTTCATATAATAACCGTGCACTAGTTTATGGCATCAAAGGCGACGTCAGGAATACCAACATTTCTCCTTTTGAAGACAAATAAATTGTTTTATGCGGATTTATACATCTTGACTATAAAGCTATGCAAATACTCAATCATCATAGGTTCAATGTGCAGTTTAATCCCGAAACCTTGTCTTAGTAGTCACACTTTTCTGCTAATACGTCACTTTGGAACATTATTTAGAATAAAATGCAGGAACTGAGAGGTTGTTGGGCATTTAATTAACCGCTTGGCTCTTAAAGCAAAATACATTGGGTTTTCACTGCTGCTCCAAGAGGAGGAATTCCTTTACGACGTTTTTCTGGGATGTACTTGTTAGTAGGATCTTACTATTCATGTTAAAAGCTAAGTTTTCAAAAAAGTGGCAGTTGAGATGTTTTGCGTCTCAACCATCAATATGCCAAAAACAGTAAAACATAGACACCTAAGAATTTCACGTTGTATTCACATGACTTTCTCTATGCACTCTTCTACAAATTTTATTATAAAAGCTTATTATTCTATCTACTTCTTGTTAATTCAGATAAATCTTCATTACACATTTCGTTGTAGGATATAGTAGCTAAAGCAATGTCAGATTTTTAAAGAGAATAACGACTTCCCATGTGAGAAAAATGTAAGTATTTGAAAATTTAAACCAATAACAAGGAATATCTCAGAAATGGCTTACTCCACGAAAAATATTGACATAAATTTAATGCTTTTATGGGATCTATATCTTTTGTGTAGTAATATTTTGTCTTTCTCTTAGTGTTTACCAACTATACAAATGAATCAAGAGAACTTCACAGGCTATTCGCAGAAAATAGGGAATAAAATATACATTTTATTTGCCATGGAAATTCCTTAAACATATGCTATTTTAAACGAAATCGTTAGAGCCTTTTTTGAGAAAATCAGAAATAGATGTAAGCGGTGGTTTGGGGTGGTGGAAGACCCTGAACTTTAATACCAAGTTTTCGTTTTCGATTTATGATCACAGACAGGCAGACAAAAACAGAGACGTACACTCACACATAGAGGCTTTTTTTCTAAAGTTTTTTTTTTTTTTAGTTTCAGGTAGTCTCAAAACGTGTATTTTCGTAATCTCGGTACTGAGTTTTTGGGTGGAATACAATACTTCCTCTACTTATTGAAGATAAGTAGTAGATAATGTAAAAATAACAAATTCAAATTTGCTTCTAAATCTTAGAAGCAAAAAATAACCGTGCCAAAATTAATCAAATTTGTCAATGCAGGGTAAAGTGCTCTTTAATCACGTCAAAGAATTTGCTTTTTTATTTCAGTGTTTGTCTTTGGTTAGCTGAAAGTGAATCTACGACTGAACGACAGATCAGTGAAATACGATGGGGAATAAATCGCTGTTTCCAGGAGCTGGGTACGCGATGGATAGAACATCGATGTTTACATGGTTCGTCCCAGTGTAATGACGTCATATCTGGTATCATGTCCATATTCAAAAGTAACAAGCGGCACAAGAGCTTAAGCCTTTATTAATGAGAACGGCTACTTGCATCATCAACACGACTTTCAAACGTGTCCGTGGCCGACTCTGTCCACACAGCTCTGTCGGATTTCAAAATTAAAATTTAGACTTTAAAACTTGCTATACCCTGAGCCTTTACAAGCCGCAATAAAGTTAGTGGTTTATTTTACTGCTTAATGATTGGAAATATAATTGCAAGTAAGCACATTTCCATACCCATGGCCTGAAAATAGGGTCCTATATTTTAAGACGTTGCGGGCAATTATTACTTTCTGGGTCGCCTACCTATAATTTTGTATTTCAAACAATAATTTATACTGAATTGTTTTCAGAAGTACTTGTGTTTGGGTTCCTGGTTAGAAAAAGTCCATCTATGTGTTTGTGAAGAACATAACTCAAAACCGAAATGTAGATGAATATTAAACTTGATATTTAAGTGCATTTCTTTCAAGGGATACGACAAGAAGATGTTTAAGAAATTTCCTTAACCGTGAACTGCCCTTTACATGAAAAATGTTTCGTTATTTTTGAGTTCGTCGACATTTTCTTTTACGATTTTGTTTAAAATAATATATATTTTGTATGACATTTTCTTCACCAGCAAAATGCACATCTTGAATTTTCTGCAAATCTTTTAAGTCCTATAGTATACTTGCTAAACTATAAGCGAGAGACCTAACCTTAATAGACCAACATATATATCGTTAAAACACAATTTGTCAACACTTTTTGTGGCATTAAGCATTTTACTTTCTCTACCACGCACATAATAGGTAGAGAAGGTATTGCGTTCCATCCAAAAATTCTATACCGAGATTTTAGCGGAAATACATGCTTTGAGGCCCCTTGAATCCAAAGTAGTATTTTTAGAAAAAAGTCCGTATATGTGAACAGCATAACTCAAAAACTAAACTTTGGATAAGTACCAAACTTGGTACTTAAGTTCAGTTTCTTCCAAAGATGCGACACAAAGATTTACAAAACAATCCCTCCATCTCAATCATACTTTACACGGAACATTTTCCGAAAATTTTGATTTTCTAAAATATAGTATATAGTGTATATAATATGTGATCTATATATAGTGTGTCATGTATTAAAACATATAGTTGGCAAAACAAAATGTATATCTTGAATTTTCTTGGAGTAGCCTGTGAAAGCATTCGGAAGGAATCTTGTATTATTTTGTATAACTGGCAAACGTTAAGCAATAGACCAAAACGTACTACGCAGAAATTGTAGAGCTGTTAAAAACACATGATTTATTTCAAATAACTTTTTTGTGGCTTCAGCCATTTCCGAGATATCCGTTATTAATGGTTTGAATTGTTCAACACAGCCATTCTTTTAAAGTCGTGTAGATTTTCAGTTGTTTCTCGCGATGTTCATGGAATGGAATTTTAAGGCCAACATGTGGCCACCAGTTCTAAAACATTTGACTCGCTATGCCCTTTGTATCTATAACGAAATGTATAATGCAGCTATTTCCGGAAAGGTTTATCTCGATTAAACTTTTTAAAATTTGTATATCCACTAATAAGCTATAGAGGGTATAGAAAGTAATGTAAATCTAATACATCAAACTTTTTAGAAATGCATTATTATTGATTTGAAGTTTCCAATACTGTCTATACTTGTTTCTCGCAATTTCATGGAAAGAGTACGGATTAATTATTAGTTCTGTCTACATCTGTACCTACATGAAATATGTTAATCAAATAATTTCTGTATTTCTATTTCGATTAACATTAAAAAGATAAAAAAGAAGCTTTTGTAAGAATAATTCCTAGAAGAGATAGAAAAATGAAAATAGTGGCTAGAAAAATTATGTGACTGTAATATATCAGAGACCTATTTGAACACGGAAAGCAATAGAATTCGATTTGATTAATGTATGTTTAGTGTTGTATATTTTTGTACCACTGCAGCGACTTTAATACTGATTTTTATAAGCGTTTAAATAAATATATAAAGGGTCATTTACAGTGAGACCGTTTGTTCTTGCAATTAACCTTTTGTTTTTACAAACTTCTCTGTTCGCGCATGCGTTTATATCACAAAAGTTCATGCAGTGTCACAATTGTTTCCGTTTGCTAGCATTGGACAGATTTTTTGCTTAAGTTTAACGTCATCTAATGTGATAGATCACATCGGACGGTGAATGAAATGTGTGAAACGATGCTCAAATGAGCCCGAGGTCCATAGAGCTTAAAGATACGCGACATTAATCTTCTCAGAATAAGGGAAAACCCCGGAAAAAGCTTTATCCGGGCAACTCACCCTATCCGGGATTCGAACTCGGGATCTCTTGAGTGTGAAGCAGACACCTACATCCTACACCACAGAGGCGTGCTGGAGAGTTCTATTATAACAAATAACTTCGGTTTATATAACTTTAATATTTTCAATGTTCACGAGTATTAAATCTGAAAAATGTTTAAAAAATAACTAAATGAAGATTTTTACAAATTACTCAAGCTTGTTAATAATATCTCCTGAAATCTTCAAACAATTGTTCTAAACTAGTGCAGCGTTCTGAACATTGAAAATTATGGAAAAGTATTTTCAGAAAATCATGCTCAAAATAAAAATTAGATCTCAATACTCTGCATAGAACTTAGATAGACAGGGGTGAACATGTGAACAGAAAAAGGAAGGTTATGCACAATCTATAAGAATATTTTACTCTT
Organism: Deroplatys truncata; assembly: GCA_030765065.1. Classification (NCBI taxonomy): domain Eukaryota; kingdom Metazoa; phylum Arthropoda; class Insecta; order Mantodea; family Mantidae; genus Deroplatys; species Deroplatys truncata. The sequence goes on along the minus strand of CM060984.1, from coordinate 97,095,810 downwards.
GTTTAAAGAGCAGGGATGGAAAGGAACAAAAAAATATGTTTTTGGTGCTGTTTATGAGGAGGAGATCGCACAAGGTTTACTACTATTGTGGTAAAGGAACAACGCAGCAGTTCTAGAGGCTTTCAAAACTACAGTATTTTTTTTAATTTTCTCTGCCATTTACCGATTGTATGCAGAATAAATATTGCATTAAAAATGTGATTCACTGAAGCCAATAAAAAGCATTTTTTCTTTCTCTATTTCTAATCTGTATTGTGTTCCAGCCAAAAATTCGATACCGAGATTTCACAGGAAATACACATTTGGAGACTTCCTAAATCCAAATAACAGAATTTTTAGAAAAATGTCTGCGCCTGCGTTTGTGTGTATCTGTGCGTGAACAGCATAACTGAAAACAAGAAGATCGGTTCAATACCAAACTTGGTGTTTAAATTCTGTATTTTCCAAAGATTCCTGTAATTACTGATAGGAAGATAAATAATTAAATAAATGATAGTAAGATAGAGAAATAATTGTAATAAATAGTTTCTGTAAATTAAATCAATACATAATATAGCAAGCTCGAGTTGAAATATTTGTCTGAAGAAAAGGATAATTAAGGAGCAAAGTTATTATAGTATAAAGATTCCATGCTGTTAAGGTTATAAGTTCAGTACGTTTGCAGAGTCACCTAGATAGAATTCTGTAAAAGAGAAAGGGAATGAAATTCTGAGATTCGGGATGATACCGCCTAGAACAGTGTCAGATACGTATATGTAGAAGTTTGGGATTGGAGCGCATATGAAGTAACTTTGATGGGGTAGTTCTAAGGTAGGAGGAGCTTAAGTAATAAAACAGCGTATATTGCTAAAGTTAGCGTCTTACTTTCCTTTTCTTCGTGTACAGCCTTAGGGGCCTACAGTCTTTTACGGTGATCGACAATTCGTAGCGCCTAAGATCGCGCTGGGTTATCAGTTAACTTAGCGGTAGCCGCAAGGGGTTTTGCCGGTAAAAATTTAGCGACTCATGGAAAATTATACTTCTTATTTCTTTTATTGCGGAAACAGTTATTTACAGCCATAAAATTGATACTGTGGAAGTTAGCAGGTATAATAAGTCAACTGTTATAGTTTCGAGTGCTACGATTTACAATCAGTTATCCTCAAACGGTCGGAAACTCGCTTCAATACCTCAAGTATTAGATCACATTAAATTTCTCAGTCAATTTAAACAGTGTTATCTTTCAAAATACACCTAAGCTTACCGCGAGAGAAAGATCTCATAGTAAAGCACTGTAGTAGCCGGCAGCAGAACCAACGGCACATATTGAAGCAAAGGGTTCGGCTTTAAAAAGGTGACGATCATCGCCTGACTTCAAACTTGGCGACATCGTGGCTGTATTCGTCGTCAAGATGCGACACGAAGATTTTCAAGAAAACTCCGTAACCCAAACTACCCTTTATATGGAACATTTTTCGCTATTTTTGTGGTCTCAAAAGTGGCTCTGGCGATTTTGATTAAAATAACACATGTTTAAATTATTTGCATGACAAATGATATGTATTACTTTAATTTTCTAGAAGCACAGCTGAAAGATGAGAAGGAAACGAAATGAAAGGAAAATGACAGAAAGGAAATCATTGTAGATGAGAAACCATCCAAGGATTCGCCTACCGTTCATAATAAACCACTAGAAACCCAAGTCAGAGTGGGCGGTCGACGAGGATCAAACTGGAACCCCCGAATGTGAGCCTTACAGGTTACCGCAGAGCCAGTTCGCTCGGTACTTATTTTGGATTATTTCAGGTTAAAAATGTATCGTGAGTAACGTAAGCCGAATTGAATAATGAGGTTTTAAATAAATACTATAGTATTTATTTAAATATGTGACACAAATTTTCTTTCAATCTTATTTCATCAGCTTTTGGTTTGACTATACTATTAAGGTGTTAACACAATGAAAATAAATTATTTAACATAAATGGTATATTGTTAGTAAGTTCTACATTATTCCGTAGTAATGTTTGTCTATTTCTATGATTTTCCACGTACATAGAATCATATACAAATAAAGGGTATTTCGCTGGTTATTTAATAAAAATGCAAAATACGCATTTTATTCTTCACAGCAGTATCTCAAGTTCTAATATTTTAATGAAATCGTTACAGCTATTTTTGAGAAAACAAAAATAAAACGAAAACTTGCTAAACAGTTGTTTGGAATGGGAGACGTTTCTTCAAATGTTTGCCTTGCATTCTTAGAGGGTTACCAGACCTAAACTTAATAGTTTGTGCTTATTGAATTTGTGTTTTTAATAATGTTCTTCATATACAGACGTATCTGTTTCTAAATAAAAAAAATCTGATGTGTTACACTCACATGACTTTCTCTACTCTTGTACAAGCTATTATTACAAACGCTTATTCTCCATATGCTTCATGTTAATCGAGATATCGAGATGTCAATCTTATTGGTAATTTTCTTGTAGATGCAAGGGGAATATGGTAGCTTTTAAGCGATAGTCAAAGATTTAAGCGCTGGTTGCTATGTGGCGCATTCCATTCTCTTTGCAATTCCAGGACATAAAAAATATGAGTAACGAATTTGAGAAAAAGTATAAGTATTGGAAAATTTAAGGGAATTACAAGCAATATCTCGAAAACGGTTCACTCAACAAAAAAAATGTATATTACATAAGTTGTGTATTGTAACGCGATCTACATTTTTGTGCAGTAAAATTTTGTCTATCTCTTATGGTTTACCAGTTATGCAAAAGTCGTTCAGAAGGAAGAACACTTTTGGAGACATTCCCAGAAAATTTAAGATATACATTTCATTTGCCATGAAAATACCTTAAACATATGATATTTCAATAAAATTCGTTAGAGCCATTTTTGAAAAAATTAAAATTTTCGAAAAATGTTCCATGTAAAGGGTGGTCTGGGGTGGGGGGATTTTATTGAAAACCTTCGTATCGCATCCTTGAAAGATACTGAACCTAAATACCAAGTTTGGTGTTTATCCGACTATTCGTTTCTAGTTATGCTGTTCACAGACACACACAGACACTCAGACAGACACACACACACACGGACATGTTTCCAAAAATGCTTTTTTTGGATTCAGGGGGTCTCAAAACATGTATTTCCGGTGAAATCTCGGTATCGAATTTTTGGGTGGAATACAATACTTCCCCTACTTACTATACGTAATAGAGAAAGTAATAAATCTGATGTGGCACATTCAAATGACTTTCCCTAACCTCTATCATTTATTAGTGGGTATACAAACTATTATTTCGAAAGCTTGTTTTTCTGTATACTTCATTTTAATCCAAACAAACCTTTGCCGAAATAACTACAATATACATTTCGTTGTAGAATAGCGATAGTCAAATGTTTAAGAACTGGACTCTATATGCTAGCCTTAAAATTCCATTCTGTTTCCATGCAATTGCAAGAAGCAATTGAATGTTGAAAGGACTTTAAAGAATGATCAAGCAATGAAGAATTCGGACCATTAATAACGGATATCTCGGAAATAGCTTATGCCACAAAAAAGTTATTTGAAATAAATTGTGTTTTAAAGAGATCTGCGTTTTGTGTTTCGTCTATCGCTTAACATTTACTAGTTATACAAGGTTATACAAAATTTCTTCTGAATAAAGAGGACCTCAAAGGCAAATTCAAGGTATATATGTATATATTTTCATTTAAATATTTTTAATACATGGTATCTTATCAAAGTGCTTAGAGCCATTTTTAAAACATCTAAAATTTCGAAAAGTCTTCCATGTAAAGGGTAGTTTGGAGTGGGGGATTTTTTTTTGAAAATCTTCGTGTCGCATCTTTAGATGGTACTGAACTTAAATCCAAGTTTGGCGCTTATCCGACTTTTCATTTTTAAGTTATGGTGTTCACAGACACACACACACACACACACACACACACACACATAATGTCATCTTCCGTGGTGCAGTGGTTACCATGCTAGCCTCTAGTTCCCGAGGTCACGGGTTCAAACCCGGCGGAGGGCGATGGGTTTTTTGCGGGCGTAAAAATCCTTAGCACGGCTTCCTTCGGAAGGGAAGTAAGTCGGTGGTCCCGTGTCGTAGATTTATGGCACGTAAAAGAACCTCAAGCCTGATAAGGAGGCCTCTAAGCAAAATTACCGGTCTTTCACGTCCAATTTAGAATGGAACGCTAAGGTCCACAGCAGTTAAAGAGCGTCCATAAGTAAAACACAATTCAATTTACACACATACACCTTTTTTCTAGATTCAGGGGCCTCAAAACACGTATTTCCGGTTAAATCTCGGTATCGAATTTTGGAAGGATTGCAATACATTCTCTAACCACTATGTACGTGGCAGAGAAAGTAAAAGGCATGTTTCCAATGGGTCTCGATGCTGTGTTGCATCGGTTTCTACCTTCACATAATGTAGGTGGTAGAGATAATAAATGCCAAATACCCTTTTAAGCCTATGTGACACGCCTAGGAAACGGCAAGTGAAATCTAAGACGTCTATATGAAATAGGGCTTTAGTGGATTAGTTAGCCTTTTGTTTTATTTAGTTTGCTTTTAAGTTCGAAATGGTTGTGTGCAAGTAAGACGCTTTCCGTCACTAGGGAGGAAAACAAAAGAACTCTAGAGAACTAGTCGTCTCTACGGAGCTCCTAAATGCGCATCCCAGATTCTTTCAACTGTTGCTTGGTTTCTCAATGCAGTTGCGTTTCTTTATTCGTCTAAAATAGAGTGATTATATTTCCGGTAGTGCTTGCTTCGTTGTAACGATAAATTTAACTGTGTCTCTCTACTCTAGGTACCCAAAACATATTCTTTTCGTTCTTGAAAAGGACATATTTCGCCCTGAACTGCAGTATTCCCATCATCATTTCAGAGGGATACCATATTAGATGTATATGAAGAATCATCCTTAACCAAGGGGTGGTTAAGCAGTTTATAAAAGCAATGGGCTAGGAAATGTTTGGAGGAAAAGAGAAAAGAGGATATAGGGATACAATAATTGTTTAGTAATTTAACAGAGAAGAGATTACTGGATGTTATGCTAGGTTGAAATGTGCATGGGAAAGAGAAAATTGCATTGAAAAAGTAAATATGGAGGAAAGAAGAGGAATGTGGAAGTTGAAAGGTCAAAGAAATGGTTTTACTTAGCGTGAGTGTCTATTGTGTGAAGAGCAAGAAGACTTACAACCAATTACGTTAGAATGTAATGCGGAATGAATTCATTAACGAGAAGCTTAAACTGGGTAAAACAGCAATGATGAAAAGGATATTTATGAAACAATGTAGGAGTTTGGAACAGTACTTATATAAAGTTATAAACAACTGGAAATGGACAGTAAAGAGAGAAAAAAATAATTGAAGCCTTTGTAATACAAAAATAAATTTCTCGTAAATAAATATTAGAGGTTGGAAAAACCTACAGAGGCTTCAAAACGTAATCATTTCAAAAACTAAATACAACTTCAGTTTTGCAGTTCCAAAATAAGTCCTCCAACTTTGCACTAACTGGATCATTCGTGAATTTTTATAGCCGGTTCCAAAATAACACTATGATCATAGAGAGTAGGTTTCGTTACGTTGCAACAGCTTCAAGTACGTATAATTGACGCGAGACCTTGGAACCGACCTTGCTTTAGTGCTTCTAAGTTTCAATAGAGGGCAACATACGTTAGAAGTCACATTGAATTATGCTATTGAGCTGTTGTGATGCACACGCGAAAGGTAATCCGCTGAGGTGCCGTTTTGGAACATACTATTATCTTGGGAACAGGTAGATAGGTTACTGCGATGATGATGGACGTGAATTCTTTTAACGTGTGTTGAGTGAGCAGTGATTGGACTAAGCATATAGATGTATTGTAGAAATCAAATTGAGTTTTATTTATAGACGTTCATTAACTGCTATGGTTCTTAGCGTCCCGTTCTATACTGGGCGTGAAAGACCGGGAATTTTGCTCTAAGGACTCTTTATCAGGTTTGAGGTTCTTTTCTCTCTTACATTCTTTTACGACACTGGACCACGAGAGGAAAGAATACCGACTTGCTCTACCAAAAACTATAAGTATTTGAAAATCCAAACTGATAAAAAAGAATATCCCGGGAATGGTTAATGCCACAAGGCTTTTTATCTAAATCGTGTGCTTTAACATCTTTTGTGTAGTAAAATTTTGTCTTTCTCTTACGGTTTACCAGTTATACAAAAGTCATTCCGAATGAAAAGGGCTTCACGGGCTATTTCCAGAAAATTCAATATATAAATTTTATTTCATAGATATAACTAAAATATGTTATTTTAATCAAAATCATTAGAACAATTTTTGAGAAAATAAAAATTTTCCATATGGAGGGTAAATGGGGAGGGGGATTTTCTTGAAGGTCTCCGTGTCGCACAAAAAAAAACAAAAGAGAATCGAACAGCACTATACCCAAGCGACATCAAATGCTAAAATAGTTTTATAAACCTCTTCTAAGAAACCTTGCTTTATTTCCTTTGTATGATGTAATCAAGTTCGTTAGCAGGGAATGCTAACTACAGAAAATAATGGCCAGATAATATCGCAAAGAAATTAGTGAACCGAGATTTTATATTAACAACTGAGAAGGTTATTTTTATCATGACGCAGACCAAGTGTCTTTACCAAAGAGGTTAATTTGGTGTCCTAGTAGTGGGGAATCTTCATTTTCACCAGCTTCGCCTCTATCTTTCTATATTATGTGAAAACAAAGTAGTTTTTATATAATTAAATAACTATGGGATCAATGGCTTAAAATCTCACCTACTGGGATTATTTAAAATATTACTCGACCACTGCGAAGGGTTCGTATAGTGGGCTGGAGCTCGGTACTCTGGTTCCCGCCCACGCAATGCACCCTGGTTCGATCCCACCCATGGGAGTACGGATTTTAGGTCCCGGTATAAGACAGATGCCCACTCAGCATCGTGAGGAAAGTGTAAGAGCTGCGAAAGGCAGCCATCTTGGCCTCGTGAGCCAACTTTCCAGCTGGGGAAAACGTGATCCTGCCACATCACCTCTCCGTATGGTTTGGATGATCGCACGTGCCGAGCGCACGTGAGCGTGCGGCCAACTGTCGGGTGGATGGCTTAGGCCCTTCGCGGTGTATAGCGCCACAGGATTCATTTAAGGGTTCGTATAGCTATGTAACATTTCCAGAACTTGGTGGGGGGTGAGGTTAAGGAAGTTATATACTTCGCCGAAGTTTCACATTCTTTTGCACAAATATCAGAGGATGTTTCATCCATCGGGCTGTATGCAATCACTTATAAGGAGTGAAGGAAGATCCAGCGTAAAAAGATCTTCTAGATCATTGCACAATACTCTAATAAAGAAGAGGGGGAGGTTACAGCAATTAATTAATTAATTAATTAATTCGTCACTCGAGTTTAAAAAGCTAACCGTGCAACTTCGGGTAAGCCAGCTATTAATACGGGCTTATTTTTAATGAAGACAATAGATAGCGACACACATGGCACATCATTGTATAGAGAAAAGTTCAAAGTTTTAAGCCCCACCTATTAGTTCCATTCAGTGCCCACATCGGCGCTGTGTTTGTTTACGAGAAAATGGCAATCGTGGCGAAAGGTCGTTTTGTGTGCTGCATTATGCAAAGAGTGAATCCATTGTTTCATTGCAGCGTGCATTTCGTTGTAAGTTCAACAACGAGCCGCCTCGTCATAAAACATTTACAATTAATACAATAAATTCGTATAAGATGTTTGGTATGCAAACGTCGTCCTCGCATAACGAATGGTGCTCATTTTGAACACATAAAATAAAATTATGAACTTTTCTCTATTCAGTAAGGCAGTATTTTTAACACTTAAATGTTTTCAGTCAAATTATATAATATGTAAACTCAATAACAGCCCGCCTTGAAGCAAAATGTGTATGTAATAATTCGTAAAATGTATGTAACAGTCATTGTATATGCTTATATTATTGTAAACATGTTCAATAATGTTATGTGAATGCATTAGGTAATTTAATAATGTAGGAGCTGTGAGAAATAGGTCAAAAGTTGCTAACAAAGAGGTAACAATGAGGTAACCTTGAGCCAATAATGAGTAAGAAAGTTTAATAGTACTACTTGTGATTCTTGGAGTAACAATAATGTAATTTTAGTGACAGTTTATAAAATAGGCAATCAACAACCAGAAAAAACTTTAGTTAAATGAAGGTATTCTATTGGAGTAGGATTAGCTAATCAGAAACTGAAAAGGAGACAATTTTACAAATTTAGAGTTCAGTTGCCTGCAGAAAGCGTTACTAACCAGACGCAAAAAGTGTCCTCAAGAAATATAATATGTAATAAGTTTACGTGTTAAAAAGTGTAATTAATTAATACATAAAAGGAATCTCACAGCTCTCTCTATATCAGTGAAGCGCTACTTAATTTGTGTCATGGATTAATAAAAAGGAGTGAATTAAATCTTAAAATCTGTGTAAGCCTATATTTTTGTCACATCACGCCCTACTAACAGAAACGTGTCTCTAACAAATACTGACGCAGCCGAGGCAAACATAAATATTAAATATTTAAAGAAACAGTTTAATTACAAATTTAATATTTTTTTAAACTTGGGGCAAAGGCCACCTGAAAATACATTTGGTGCGAAGGCTACCGGAAACTGTTTACTATACATCGGTTGCAACTACTACAAGTTCAGCTCCCCAACAGTTGAAATATAATACTCCTTCAATACAAACTACTTCAAATATGATGTATCACACGCGTCGCCATCTATTGTCGTTAGTTAGAAATAAATATTTAAAGTCTGTTCCTTCTTTTTGAGTAACTCTGTATATAAAATATATACGTGAACTTGTCATTGTTAGAAAAGTTCGTGTGAATGTATCACATCAGACTTTTTTGGGCAAAAGCACTGATGTTTTCACGCTAGACTATAATCTACGGGAGGCATAAATCCAGATACCTAAAAGGTCTTTCGCATGGTATACTTCTCTACCATTCGTGCAAAATGTTCTAAAATTTTTGGGTAAAATTCAGCATGTAACCGCCCGTTAAATCTAGGATGCTTAAACAACGTTCACGTTCACCGAAGCGATTTCATTAGCAGATAATTTAGGAGGTGAAGTAAACCAGTAATTTCGTACCACATAGGTTACAAGCAGTGTCTGTTACCAAGGAAAGCGACAGTTAAGACGTGGATCCCCCTACTGCCTAGTTCATATGCAAATAGGGCGCGCTGCAGGGGCTAATGGAAGCATATGGTACTGTCGAGGTCACGTGAGGTAGCTAAAATAACAACTGCTAGCGGTGGTCCTGGGTTCTGTGAATAATGGCTTGCCATCAAATTTAATTCACAGCTTACAACACACAAGAAATATGTTCATGTGGAAATGTTTTGAAACACGCACATTGCAGTCGGAGTGATTTACTACCTGAAGGAAGGTGTTACCTTGTTTCGGGTTATTTCTTAAATTGTCCTGCTTAGAACGTACCTACCTTAATATTAAGCAATTGCTATCCAGCCAAGAGGACATTCCACTACAAAAGTCAAATCTTTGCTGTAACCAAGTAATAATACCATGATAATTAATTGTTATTTCATGTGTACCAGAAGGTTAGAAAGGCAGAATCAGACTGAAAAATTCAGTGCCATTGAATTTTATTTTCTCTACCACGCACATAGTAGGTAGAGAAGATATTGCATTCCACCCAATAATTCGATACTGAGATTTCACAGAAAATACACGTTTTGAGCCCCTGAATAAAAACGAATTTTTACTTTCTCTACTACGTATAGTAAGTAGGGGAAGTATTGTATTCCACCCAAAAATTCGATACCGAGATTTCACCGGAAATACATGTTTTGATACCCCCTGAATCCAAAAAAGCATTTTTGGAAACGTGTCCGTGTGTGTGTCTGTGTGTGTGTGTGTGTGTCTGTCTGTGAACAGCATAACTCAGAAACAAACAGTCGGATAAACACCAAACTTGGTATTTAGGTTCAGTATCTTCCAAGGATGCGACACGAAGGTTTTCAAGAAAATACCCCACCCCAGATTACCCTTTACATGGAAGATTTTTCGAAAATTTTAATTTTCTCAAAAATGTCTCAAACATAATATTTTAATCAAAATCGTTAAAGATATTTTTATGACAAATAAAATGTATATCTTGAATTTCCTGGGAAGTCTCCAAAAGTATTCTTCATTGTGAACGACTTTTGCATAACTGGTAAACCATAAGAGATAGACAAAATTTTAGTACACAAAAAATGTAGATCGCGTTAAAATACACAATTTATGTCATATACATTTTTTTTGTTGAGTGAACCATTTTCGAGATATTACTTGTTATTCCCTTAAATTTTTCAATACTTATTTTCTCAAATGGGAATTCGTTATTCATTTTTTTTGTATTGGATATGCAAAGAGTATTAATCTGTGGGAAAGGGAATGGTGCTGCACCTAGCAACCAGCTATTAAGAGATAGGCTACTGTATTTCTATATTGCGCTTGTAAATATATATTCCCCTTACATCTACAAGAAAATTAGCAATAAGATAGAGTATGCAAATGTTTATCTCAATTAACATGAAGTAGATGGAGAATAAGCGTTTGTAAAAATAGTTTGTACAAGAGTAGAGAAAGTCATGTGAATGTAACACATCAGATTTTTATAAAAAGTTCCACTTTTTATAAAAGTGTGTCTATGTGTGCGTGAAGAGCATAATTCAAAAACCAAACGTCGGATAAATACCAAACTTGGCAATATGTAATATTTATTTCTCATTATTACAATAATACAAATAAAATTACATCTAAAACTTAGGTCTAGTGCTCCAGTTTTCTAGCTCTCCCATATTTAGCCCCTAGGCTGTATATATGGGATAAAGTTACTATATCCTCTCTCCACTTTCCAAACTATGCCCATTCTCCTGTACCTTTCTTAAGCTCCTTATCCACTTATCCCTTGTGTTGCCTAAAAATGTCCCCATCATTTTAATTGTTTCTGCTTTTGTGTTTCCCGACGTTCTTAATGCTACTGCTTCTTTGTTTAACTTGTCCCATTTTTTATTCCATATAGCCTCTCTCCACCTTTTAACCTTATCACATTCTATTAGACAATGAAAAGTACTACCCGATTCATCACACATAATACATCTCCCCGAACAATTATATCCATTCCTTTTTAAAAATATTACTCCTGTGCGCATTCACGCAAGACCTATTCTACCAAATTGATTGCATATATCTACATACTTCTCCCTTCCCCAATATCTTTTAACTGATTTATACAAGATCGATGACCTTTTATCCTCAAAACTAGCCCACACCTTTTGTTTCTCGATGTCTTCCACTCTCAATCTCACTTCTTTCCAAAACCCACTGTTATTATGTTTATCTAATAGGAAAATATTCCTCATGCCAATTTCTTTTAGGACATTTCCCATCTCCTCTAACCAACACTCTTCTCCTAGGACAGCTTTCTGAAACTGCATACATTCTTTTTCTTTTATCTTTTAAATTTAAACATCTATACCAATACTTCAAAATTCTTTCCAATATCATAGCTTTTCTCCCTACCCTTCCTAGCTCTGCCAGTGCCACGCCCCTTGGTGAACACTTAGGTAAACCCAGAACTTCTCTACAAAACATTCTATGGACTATATAAATCTTATTCTATCCCTTTGCCACCCCCCATATTTCTATTCCATATAACAGTTTTGATTGAACTACAGCTTCGTATAGCCTTTCCAACCAGTTCATTGTTAGCGTGGGTGTTTTGCACAAACAAACTCTAAGAGCTTTCATGGCTAGCTTTCCTTTCAATTGTGCATATTTAGATTGTGCTTCCCATTTCCCGTTGCTTGAGAATCTAATCCCCAAGTAATCAAATTCTTTTACCACCTCTGTTTGCTCTCCATTTATATACCATCTTTCCTCTCTTTTTAATTTTGATCCTTTCTTGAACACTATTATGTTGGACTTGTTTGTATTCAAGTTTAGCCCCCATTCCATACAGAATTTAGCAATTTCATTAATAGCATGTTGCAACCCTATTACTGTTACTGCCCCAGCTACTAGATCATCTGCAAATAGTAAACCTGGTATTTCCTTTTTCCCTATAACTGGGCAGTGTTTATTACTTTTCATTATTCTATCTAAAATATCATCAACTTGGCATTTAAATTCAATATCTTCCAAAGATTCAACACGAAGGTTTTCAAGAAAATTCCAAACTAGCTTTTACACAGAAGATTTTTCGAAATCTGTTATTTTCTGAAAAATGACTGTAATGATTTTGATTAAAATACCATATATTAAAGATATTTACATGAAAAATAAAACGCATAAACTGAATTTTCTGAAAATAGCCTGTGAAGTCGGGAGGAATTTTATATAGTCTCGTGTAACTGTTAAGCTTTGAGCGATAGACGTAAAGGTACACACAAAAATTGCAAATACCTGTAAAACACGCAATTTGTTTTAAATAACTTTATTGTGGCATAAGCCATTTCGGAGATATCCGTTATTAATGGTTTGCATTGTTCAATATTTTGTCATTCTTTTAAAGTCCTGTCCACATTCTGTTGTTTTTAGCGATTGCATGGAAAGAGTATGGAATTTCAAGGCCAGCATATAGCGTCCATATAATCTTAAAGATTTGGTTATCGCTATTCCTTTTGTATCTATAACGAAATGTGTAATGTATCTGTTTCTACAAAGGCTTATCTCGATTATAACGAAGTAGATAGAAAAATAAACTTTCTAAGAATAATTTGTATACTCATTAATATTGCAATAGAGGATAGGGATAGTCATGTGAATGTAACACATCCGAATTTTTTCAGTCTGATTCTTTCTTTCCAATAATACCTTGTTTATTTATAACTACACTCGTATTATAAAGACAGAAAATGTGTATGCGTGCATCTGCGTGCGTGTGTGTGTAGGGTAATATCAAATACCACTTATCCAATTTTAATAATTCCTTCACCACTGAGGAGCCCTATCTTCCGGATGGACAGCTATACATCCCACTCCTCAAAAAATGCAGATGGGTGATTTTTAGAAGGGATTTTCATACTCGTGTAACCCGATTTCAATCCCATTTGAATATGAACAGCACAGGATATTTTTGGACCTTAACTACAAACATAGCAGATTATTTAATTATTCCCAACCCAAGGGGAAGCTTAAACCTTTAAACTTAGATTAATGGAGGTTGGGAGTTGTTTATGCCTATAATAAAATTTTCTTCTGAACATTGTAATCAAACAGCATTTTTGTAAGAGCTTTACAAAAATGGTACATTTGGATTTTAAATTCTAGACAAAAAATAATCCTGCAACTTTCGAAAGATTCCATTACCATTTATTTTCAATCTCTTACGTACAAATCAATACTCTTTGACTTAGTACAGATACACTATTGGACCAAAAGAATAAGCTACCTTACAAGTCTCAAAAACTTCCCTTGCATTGTTTTTTTCCATTTGGTCAAAATATTACTCAAGTGTACTGCAGGACTGGTAAACATCCTAGGTTACCTTATAACTTCCAACAGCTACATATGTAATTCAACTCTCCTTTTCAATTTTATTGTTCCATTAAATTTTAAGAGCTAACTTTAGGCTTATATTCAGCCAGTTATATATAAAACTGCACCTACGGCCAAAAGTACACAAATTTTTGCACTTATATTATAGGACTCGGAAAATTATAGGCTAGTTATAAAAAATGTATATAAACTGCCGTTTGTAAAAACTGCAACACCAAGAAGGAAACGCATGAATTCAATGAATTTAATGCCATAGGTTAGGTACATGACAAGTAACAAATAATAAACTCTCAGGCTCTATAATCACCGTTAGGTTGCTGTTCAAAGTGCCCTCAATTCATAGGAGGTGAGATCGATTGTTGTAACCAATGGCGCCCCAAACCTGGTGTTTGTCCACTATGCCGCTCAACAATGCAGCCCTTCAGGTTGCGCTCACCAGGGTACAGTCGGACATGTATGCGGCCATTGCTGTAGGACGTGTTGAAGCAGGACTCGTCCGTAAAGACTACATTTTGCCAGTCAGGACCCCAGTGACAGTGTTCACGTGCCCATTGCAGTCGGAGTAGCTTGTGATTTTTGGACAATGGAAGCCAACGTAATGGCATGCATGCACCCAGTCCAACCTGCAGCAGACGGCGACGAACTGTTGATGCAGACAAGTTCACGCCTGTTGCAGTGCTCCAGCGTAGAGCCAACACTGTGGATGAAGCTGCACGGTCCGTTATGGCTATCGGACAAGATGATGGTCATCCCGTGCTGTGGTCATGTTCCGTGGTCCAGTACCCGCTCTTCGTTACGTACGACCTTCGTCTATCCACTGCTTCCACACACGCATTACTGTCGTAGCACCATGCCCTGTACGAGCCAAAATGTCACGGTATGACAAATCTGGTTCCCTGAGACCGATCGAACTCACTCACACGCCGATATGGCTCCCTTTGACGTCGACGAGGCATACTGGCATTCACTTTATTGTTTGCACCTTGTTTGACAGTTCTGCACTGACTACACTGGGCGCTACACTGACCTTGTCGGACCGACACGAGAGTGCTCTGCTCAGCCTACGTGTACCCCATCTCTTTGCAAACCTAATCTCTTATTGCTTGCACACTCTTCTACACTTCCACCAAGTTTGGAGTTATTCGGGAAATTCTTTTTGTTGTTGCAATTTTCACAAACGGCACTGTATGCTATCCCTACTGACAAATCTGCGCCATTTGACCAATCTTTACAAAACGCGGAACATTTACGTTGTAGGTCTGGAAAAATGATAGGTTATTTACGACTTTCAAAAATTAGCTCTATCCCTATTTTGAATTTCCTGTTTAAGGAATATGTCCGTATAAAACGTACATAGTATAGAGGAAAACAAATTCCAGCGTTTAAAGCTCCAAAATTGATTAGTGATTTCCTAATTTTTAATATTTTTACAAGTTACTTGTGTAGGAAGGGGGACCACCTAAAAATTGGATATCGAGATTTCACCGAAAAAGTATGTTTTGAGGCCATTTGAATCCCAAAAATGGCAACTTTAGAAAAACTCATTTCTGCGTTTATGTGCGTGTTTGTGTTTACCTGTCTGTGAACAGTATAACTCAAATGCAAAATATCGGGCAAATTTTATGTTTAACCCTTTAATACATGAATTGTTTTACTACATATGCTACTCTTTCTCTAATTTCTAAACCGGTTTAGATAGTTCTGTCACAGGCACGTAAGGATTAAAATAGACATGAACGTTAAGGCGAAACGAAATCAATTGACCATCCATTCAAAGACAAACGTCGTGAGTTCGAATTCCAGCGACTGCAGTCAAATATGCCTGTCGTAAAGGATGGGGAGGGCACACGTAAAATAACCGATGTGATGGCATGCTTGGATGATGGTGGGATTACATTCGACTGCAGTTGAATGGATTTTGCTTTTTGTTATAAAAACTCTACAATAATACTGAATTAAACTAATATATTTAGAATACAAAATAGGTACAAATAATTTTATTTCATTGTTATATGTCAGCATAACACGAAAATAACAAAAAACTAAACATCTTTGCAACACTGTGCATTAAAGGGTTAAGTCCGGTATCTTCCAAGGATAACAACGAGACTTTTACGAAATTTCAACCATCTTAAATTACCCTTTACAAGGAAAACGCGTGTTTGTTTTTTTTTTTCAAAAGTTGCTCTAACGATTTTGATTAAAATTGTATATATGTTGCATTTTGATATGAGAAATAAAATGTATAAGGATCTTAAATTTTCTGTGGATAGTCTGTGAAGTGCTTATAATAGGGAAAAACTTACTTAAGAAGTAGAGTTCAATAAAATATACAGTCGCTTTTACATATGATATCTTTAATATATGAGATCACCTTGAAGGTCTATAGGGGTTTTTAAAGCAAAGGAAAGGATGTGGCGTGACTTCTATTTATACCCACCGGTATAAATAGAGGTATACAACGGAGGAGGATATCTCGCGCACTCTGACCTACAGAGATCCATTATAGCCACCACCCCGTGGAGGAAGGGATGAAGTGAACGAACCACAGGAGGCTACAAGTCGCAGGTAGACAGACAAAGTGACGCACGGAAGTCCTAACATTCAAGGCTCGAAGATTCCTACCACTCTGGAGCTGCCTAGATAGAGCGATGAACGACCCGTCGACCAAACAGCCCCTAGTGTTCACGGGGAGTACTCTTTCTTTTAAGCAAGCATCTGCGTCATCTGCCCTTACCGCCTTACACTACGAAACCTAGAAGAACGCCTGAAACGTGAGAAGGAAATGGAATAAAAGGGAAATGATTGGAATTGTGGTAAGTCAAAGCCATCCCAGCATTCGTTTACCGACCGAGGAAAACCACGAAAATCCAAGGTCAGAGTGGGCAGTCAATGGGAATCGAACTCGGGACCTCCCGAATACGATTGTCACACATTATCGTGGAACCAGCTCGCTCGGTGTACTAGGTAGTTCAAGCGGTAAGAGCATCGGCAAAGGTAGCTCAAATCCGTGGTTCGAGTCCCAGTCGTAGCATTAGATTTTTCAATTCTGTGTCAGCTTTCTAACGTTAAGAAGGTTGGCCTCGGAGCTCAGCTGATAGAGCACCTGCTTTTGCGCGAGGGGTCACGGGTTCGATTCCTGGCTGGGGCGGGAATTTTTCTCTAGCCAGGATTATTTTGCTATTCTCCCCAGAGTCTGGAAGTATGAATGAGAGTGTGAATGTATGTGTGATCTAATTAATAAAACCGTAAGTTTACCGGAAATCCAACGACAAGCGAATACGAGTTAACACCATTACCAATAGGCAATAATGTGTTCCAAAGGAAAGGCTGCCGATAAGACCATTGTAGTTAAAAGCGGAGTATAAATGGAACTTTAAAAAAAATAAAATAAATAATACGAATAAGAGTCCACAAACCCATCACCATTTATACCGAAGTATAAAGCCATTAAAACACCAGCAGAATATAATACGAAGCAGTTTATGCACCTCATATATCCATCTCTGTTCATTTCACTACATTATTTGGCAATAATGGTCACGGAGTCATATTAATTACTACCTCGCTTACCCGACTTTGCAAGGGTGGCCTTTTAAACTGCCAATGACGATTTAATTAGTTTAATTTACCTCTCTCCAATTATTTATGGAATTATTGCGCAATGATCTAGAAGCTCTTTATGGTGAATCCTCCACTTCGTCCCTTATGACTGTAATTTCTTACAGGCCCGTGATATTCCTAATGACAAATTAAAAATCTGATATTCACGGAAGTGGATATGAAATATCGGCTGGTATATTTCTGATTTCCTTCACCTCCACTAACCCCATAGTCTTCAAAGCTCTAGAAATAATGTAAGGTCGAATGATTCTTACTTTCTCTATTACGTATTACAGTAAGTAGAGGAAAAAGTTGTATTCCCTCATGTCGAAATTTTAGCGGAATTACATGCTTTCTGAGCACAAAAAAGAAAGCATTTTAGAAAAAGGTTGGCATATAAGAGAGAGTCTGTGGACAGAAAACTCAAAAACTGAAAAGTCGGCTAAATACCAAACTTGGACCTTCCAATGATGCGACATGAAAATTCTGAAGAAAAGTCGCCACCCCAAACTATCCTTTACTTGGAAAAATGTTCGACATTTTTGTTATTTAAAAATAATTGCTGTATGATTTTGACTA
Organism: Deroplatys truncata; assembly: GCA_030765065.1. Lineage (NCBI taxonomy): Eukaryota > Metazoa > Arthropoda > Insecta > Mantodea > Mantidae > Deroplatys > Deroplatys truncata. The sequence continues at coordinate 97,078,071 of CM060984.1, read as the reverse complement.
AATACCTTATGTTTAAGCTATTTTCATGACAAATAAAGTATATATTTTGAATTTTTTGGGAATAGCCTTTGAAGTCCTATCTATACTGAATTACTTTTGTATAATTAGAACCTAAGAGATAGAAAAAAATTCTTACTGCACAAATGTAGATCTCGTTAAAGGACAAAATTTATATCAAACAAACTTTGTTGTGGCGTTAACCATTTCCGAGATATTCTTTGTTATTGGTTTGAATTTCCAAATACTTTATACTTCTCTCAACCGAGCGGGATGGCTCGGGCAATTGCATCTGTGACCCGAATTCGGGAGGTCCCGGGATCGATCCCCGGTGGTTTTTTCGGGTCGGCAGGCGAATGCTGGGATGGTTCATCTTCTACCACAACTCTATTCTCTCATTTCCTGTACCCATCATCTTCCTGTCATGTGTTTCTGGGTTGTAGGACCAGGCGACGGTGTTCGGCACGTTGCGACTGGGCGGTGGCTTGCACTCTGTAAAGGTTTCTTCCCTGACGTCGCTGCGGTACCGCTCAGTTAGGTCTCTCCTCAGTGTGGGGCTCTGCTCCGGGAGACACTGAAGGTTGGTAGCTTGTGGGCAGGGACCGTGCGGCATCGGATATGTTCTATCTGGAAACGTTAGTGATCCCGTCCATGCTTGCGCCCTCGGCATCCGGATCTAAATGCCCCTCGAGTATCTCCCCTCATCCTTCCTTCTCAGGGGTCACGTTGCAGGCACAATGGGCCAAGTGGCCCGCGTGTAGTGCTCCGTCCGCTTCTGGGCGCCCTCCGTGATACTTACTTTTACCTTATACTTCCCTCAACTGCAAATCGCTATTCCTTGCTTCTTTTTCGTGTTCATGTAAAGAGAATAGGATTTCAAAGGTGTCATAAGCTATCAAATTTGTATAGATGGGATGGAAAATTTCAGAGGCTGTATGATTTAAACGAAAACAAAATTTTTTGCGCTGTATTGCTCCTCTCGTGTCACCTCCATTTTGTGGTATGCGAAATTCAAGTAGGGTCAACAATATACTGCATTACTACCAACCTACCGATACGACAGTGCTGCCGCCTATGGACATTATACATGAAACCCCACTCTTTTCAAATACTTATAGTAGAGACAGGAAACTATCAAGAACACTTCAGGAAAAAATCAGTCTGTCTTAATTGATCAGCTCTCGTATATGGACATGGGTCTATAAACGCTTTATTTCCATGTTGGAACTCCTTTTCAACAACTCTTCACAGTACATTATCCATGGGAAACGCATAAGGACAAAAACTAAATTAAATAAATGAGTAATATATCATCCTGGCATCTGAATATCTAAGCCAGGACGTATATTCCAAATTCATCATTCATTGTTTACTTTTTCGTACATAGTTTATTTTCAACCATTATTGTACAAATTAAATATTAATTTAATTAGCTAACTAAAAAGAAAAAGATCTGATGCGATACGTTCACGTGACTTTCTCTACCCTCTATCGTTTATTAGTGGGCATACAGACTTATTTTTATATGTACTACATTTTAATCCAAATAAACGTTTGCAGAAATAACTACATTATACATTTGGTTATAGATACAACAACAGCGACAGTCAAATGTTTAAGAACTGGACGCTATACGCTGACCTTAAAATTACATACTCTTTCCATGCAATCACCAGAAACAACTGAATGTTTACAGGAATTAAAGAGAATAAGTAAGAAATGAACAATTCGAACCTTTCATAATGCATGTCTCAGAAATGGCTTGTGCACAAAAAACTTATTTTAAATACATTGTATGTTTTAAACACGTCTGCATTTTTTGTGTAATGCCTTTTCGTCTATCGCTTAGCGTTTACCGGTTATATAAGATTATACAAAATTCCTTCCGAACGAAGGGGTCTTCAAAGGCTATTCCCAGAAAATTTAAGATAGACATTTTATTTGTAATATAAATGTCTTTAATATATAGTATTTTCATCAAAAACATTTGAGCCATTTTTTAGAAAATAAAAAATTTCGAAAAATGTTCCATGTAAAGGGTAGTCAGGGATGGGGGATTTTCTTGAAAACCTTCGTGTCGCATCTTTTGAAGGTACTTCCTTTTTTGAGTTATGCTGTTCAAAGACCCCCCAACCACACAGAGAGGCCTTTTCTAAAAGTGTTTTTTTTTTAAATTCAGGAGGCCTCAAAACATGTAGTATTTCCGGTGAAAGCTCGGTATTGAACTTTTGGGTGGAATGCAATACGCTACCTATATGTACGGGGTAGAGAAAGCAAAACTATAATGTATACCTTCTTTACTATTCCACTATTCCTACTAGAAACCAGCCGTCCCGTTGCCAGTTGGCATATACTCCCCTTTCGCTTATATTAACTTAACTCCTAACTACTGGCAGCCAGCAGCATTTGAACGCTGGTAGCCAGCATTCTACCTCATATATACCACATATACCTCATAATATATACCACATTAGGAACGGAACGTATCAGCATACTACATATATTCTTTCTTAATAAAATTTTCGAAATGACCTCCGTTAGCATTGAACATACATCAACCCATCGTCATATTTAATCCCGGATGCGCTGATGTAGCCCTGGAGAATTGCGTATTGTTTCATAGCTTTCCACAAAGACACTCTGAATCTTGTACATCAAATGAGCATCTGTTAATTTCGCATTTGTTTACACTTCCAGCGCACTGTACCAGAAATCAGGCCCATGATGAACATTATAAGTAGTTACATGCTTGCCAAGTTCGTAATGAACACTATACAGTTGATGTGCTGCTGTAGCAAGACAATGAAGCGAGTCACATGTAAACATAAACAATGAAGTAAGTCGCATGTCAATATTACCTTCATTCAAATGGAACACAAAATATTCGCGGTGAACCTAAGAATTACAACTTAACCAGTCAACCAAGAGGGCCCACTCTTACTACTTACGGCACCATAGGCAATGGGCACCCATGATACATAAAATGAAATTATAATTGGGACAGGAAATTTGGTAAAGAAATATTCCAGGCCTAAGTTTAGGGCAACTCCGGGTATGTTGCCACTTATGAACACTGAACAAAACTCTGAAAAATCCTCAATCAGGAGGGTCGTGGTTGGATTTTAACCGGGGACCTCCCGTTTACGAATCCATGCCTTAACGACCTGGCTACCCGTGTCGGCCTACACCAGAGTTAGAATTAGTGTACATTAAATGTATGAATTTTCCCCAAAGTCATTTGTAATCTATATGCCAGTGTTTGATTATTTTAAAATTGGCTAACATTATAGTATCCACAAACTGAGTTGATGCACTTAAAGATTACAGAAACAGAAAACCCACATCTTTAGCATGTGATTTAACTTTTCAAGATATTGGCAGAGAATAGCGAGACTAGAAAACGTGCATGACGTAGAACAGTCCTCTTCTTGTTCATTTAGCCAAGTTCGAGTACGTGTGTGTAATTTTGTCCACTCCTGCTACAGGCATGGTTCTGAGCTGCTCATCCAGATGGATTAAACATGCTACTTTCGTTCTATAGAGGCGGGGCGCGGATTTGCATATTTCAAGAGAACAGCTTGGCTCTTGAAAACGGTTCGATTTGCCTGGAAGTGTTCTATTATAACAGATTATATATACGGAAAACAAAACCCGCCCGCACACATATGTATAAAGTAAATACTTTCCCACCAGCTGGCATGCAGCTGTTGAGGAGAGAAATAAAATAAAAACGAGTGAGGGCGAATATCGTGCCGTCCCCGTTGTGCAAATTGTATGTACGCTTCGGTTAATATTCGTGTTTAAACTGTGCGTATTACATACGAGTTTTTATTAATATTTGCAGCAGTGATATATTGGCTTTAGTTTATTCGGTCCTTGTTATTAACGGCAGCTTTGAGCAACTTTAATCTTCTGCTTCCGGTTTACTAACAACATTTCAAATATATGCATAACGCGGCTTAATAGAATATTCCTAGCTTATCTCTATATACAATATTTTGAACTTCTTTAATGACATAGGCCTGAGGTAAAATCATACAGAGCTGAAATATTTTATGAGCAATAATACGCATACCATAAGTAATGAAGGCTCGATGTAAACAAACTAAAGGTCACCTCCTGCTGAGGGGAGCGGGTTTACTTGGGGCAGTATGGTGCATTTTAACTGAGCGAGTTGGCTTTGCGGTAATGTATGAGGCTCGCATTCGTGACGTTCCGGGTTCGATTCCTGTCGACCGCTCACTAACCGTGGTTTTCCCTAGTCGTAGGCGAATGCTAGGGTTGTTTCTCAACTACCACGACTTCCTTTCACTCATTCCGTTTCTTTCTTATGTTTCAAGTTGCTTCTAGGTTTCAAAGCATTAGGCGGTGCCGGATGGGTGGCGCGGATGTTTCCTTCAAGTAAAGAGTATTCCTCGTGGACACTAGAGGGCAGCCTGTTCGCATCGGTCGTTCATCACCGTCTCTGGGCAGTTCCAGTAATGGGTCGGGTCTTCGGACACGAAATACTAGGGACTTCCGCGCATCTCTATGACCTGTCTGTCTGCGGCCTGTAGCCTCCTGCGGTTCCTTCACTTTATTTCCTTTCCCCTGTGTTGCAGGTCCTAGTGAGCGAGATATGTGGGGCCTGAACTACTCACTGAAGCAGTTGGACTTAAATTATATGGGGATCCCTGATTTAATCTGAAGTTAAATATGTTATATAATTATGTTGTATCAATAATAACTTTGGTTTTCTTTTGGATAGTTTAAATAACATTGCATACTATGTAATTAAGCCAATTTAAAAATATTATACACAGTAAAATTAAAAATCAATAATAATTTTCCATGCTTAAAAGTTAATAGTTTCCCATGCTGGAAACTACTTTTAAGTTCTGATATTCTACCTGAGATTCAAAATATGTATGTTTATCGTGAAGTTTATGTATTTACGTAATTTATTAAGTGGGTGTTAAATAAGTCGACCCATTAAAATGTATAATATTACAAAGTTACGCAGTTAATGTATTTTCTTTTGAATAGTTGAGGTTCCTAAAACTTCTTACGTCTATATACAATATACTTACTGCAAGCATCAGCTAATGCTACAAGCCTTATTAAAGGACGTGGATTGTAATATATTCTGTATTGTTTTAAAGGTACTGTATGTACCGTGCCTTTATTGATAAACTCCTCTGCTAAATTAAGTGTTCACCCCTCTTGTAGAAAAGAGAAAGATTCCTCAACCCACCTGTTTATTCCTCAAATACAAACACTGAGGCCAAGTCGACTTCTTGTTCGTCTATATCGAGCCAAGGTTTTAATATTGAATATGGAAGAGGAGGCTTTGCACTTATTTTTGTGGGTGAATATTCAAGAATTTTTATAATGCAACATTCTACCAAATAAAAATCTTAATAAAAAATAACATTAACAAAAAATCTATTGTGACGACTACTGTGTAATTATGTAGAAAGAAAAATGAATAATAATGAGTAAAGTATAGATTGATTGGAGGAAAATATTTTAACGAATTTTATTTCTATTCATTATATTTTAATAAAAGCATTGTTTTTTACATCAAGGGAGAAATACGCAGGGTATTTTCCTAGGTATTTGAATGCAGCCCGCGGGATAACAAATGGAACGAGGGAAATATTCCGTTTCTATCCCAAGGTGTATATTCTATTTTTTCTCTTATAGGGACTAAATTGTCAACTTTATTTATGAAATTCTTATTGCTAAATTTGGCTAAAGGTGCGATTTTATTGAGCACATATGTACAAGAGCAAAGGAAATCTCATAGGAGCATTCTTCTGTTTAATTTGCAATTGTAAAATATTCTTAAAGTTTGCAAAAAAGCAGTCAAATGTACACACTATTGACCATAAATAGACAACAAAGGTATGTGTTAAATTTTTAGATCATCTGTCACTCCTATAGAATTCCACATGCGATTAATAAATTAACAAGATTCTCTAAAACTTTAATACATAGCTCAAAAAGTTTCTCATAATTTTGGAGTTTTTTCTTAAGAGACATAGGGTTTTTATTACACGTGTTGCTTTTAAACTGACGATTTAATTAATTTCATTTACCTCCTAATCTTTATTAAATTATTGTACAATGATCTAGAAAATCTTTATGGTGAATCTTTACCGTTTACTCCTTATAATTGTAATTTCGTTCAGTCCGGGTATTACTAATAAGAGATGAAAAATTCCCGGATATTCCCGCAAAATAATCTAAAAAATTGACGGAACGTCTAACTTCTTTAAGCTCCCCTCAACAATCTTTAAGTTCTGGAAATGATCACAGCCTATAAGTACCTTTTGGCAATGGAAGAATCATCGGTCTGAATGGTCGAGTCATTTTTACTTTTTCTACCACGTACACAGTAGGTAGAGGCGGTATTGCATTCCACCCAAAAACTCGATATCAAGGTTTTACCAGAAAGCCATGTTTTGAGGCCCCTGAATAAAAAAAAAGCCTTTTTAAAAAAAAGTTTCGTGGTGTGTATGTCTACTGTGAACAACATAACTTAAAAACAAACAGTCTGATAAACACCAAATTTGGTATTTAGATTCAGTACCTTATAAAGGTGCGACACAAAGATTTTCAAGAACATTTCCTCACCCGAAACTACCCCTTACATGTATATTTTTTTAATTTTTAGATTTTAAAATAAATGGCTTATGATATTGATTAAAATACATTGTATTAGTGATATTTACATGGCAAAATAGAATTATTTCTTGAATTTTTTGGGAATATCCTTTGAAGTCCTCTTCATTCGAAAGGAGGTTTTTTATAATCTTATATAACTGGTAAATGTTAAGCGATAGACCAAAATGTACCACTCAAGAAATGCAATCTCTTTAAAACACACAATTTATTTCAAATAACTTTTAGTGGCATAAGCCATTTCCGATATATCCGTTATTAATAGTTCAAATTGTTCATTTCTTGGTCATTCTTTAAAGTACTTTCAACATTCAGTGGTTTCTCGTGATTGCATAAAAACAATATGGAATTTTAAGGCCAACATTTAGCGTCCAGTCCAGTTTGTAAACATCTGACTATCTCTGTTCCCCTTATCTATAACGAACGTGTAACTATTTCTACAAAGATTTAATTGGATTAAAATGAAGTAGATATAAAAAAATCTTATGTGTTACACTCACATGACTTTCTCTACTCTTGTACAAACTATTTTTACAAACGCTTATTCTCTATATGCTTCATGTTAATCGAGATAAACATTTGCAGAGTCTATCTTATTGCTAATTTTCTTGTAGATGCAAGAGGAATTGCTACGCTTTAAGCGATAGTCAAATATTTTAAGAGCTGGTTGCTATGTGGAATATTCCATTCTCTTTGCATTACCAGGACAAAAAAATGAATAACGAATTCCCATTTGAGAAAAAGTATAAGTATTGGAAAATTTAAGGGAATAACAAGCAATATGTCGAAAATTGTTCACTCAACAACAAAAATGTATATGACATAAATTGTGTATTTTAACGCGATCTACATTTTTGTGCAGTAAAATTTTGTCTATCTTTTATGGTTTACCAGTTATGCAAAAGTCGTTCACAATGAAGAATACTTTTGGAGACATTCCCATAAAATTCAAGATATACATTTTATTTGTCATAAAAGTATCTTAGATATATGATATTTTTATCAAAATCGTTATAGGCATTTTGAGAAAATTAAAATTTTCGATAAACGTTCCATATAAAGGGTAATCTGGGGTGGGGAATTTTCTTGAAAACCTTCGTGTCGCATCTCTGGAAGATACTGAACGTAAATACCAAGTTTGGTGTTTATCGGACTGTTCGTTTGAGTTATGCTGTTCACAGACACACATACGGACACACAGACATACACACGGGCATGTTTCCAAAAATGCTTTATATGCATTCAGTTCACCTCAAAACATGTATTTCCTGTGAAATCTCGGTATCGAATTTTTGGTTGGAATGTAATACTTCCCGTACTTACTATACGTAGTAGAGAAAGTAAAAATGGGTTGATGGTTTCTGATATTAGCTGGACACAATACAATTTAACATACCCTGCGAATGATCTTATTATAACGTATAAAGGAAATAAAGCACAACTTTCTTACATGAGAGTCATTATAATCTGTTGGCATTAGCCTTCGAATCCTATCGTTATAAGCGTTTCTATATTATTTTGCTTTGCTGTATCGTGACGATCTGCAAATACCTCGCGCGGGCGCGCGTAAATATTGCTTGGAATGAAATATTCGAGGCACTCATCTTATTTTACATACATATTCTGTGAATTAATAACAACTGTTTTCTACGCAATGCCATGTTGAACTAAAAGCCAAGGTCTTCTACGCAAGTATATTCTTTTATAACTCTATTATGTCGGTATTCAAGTACAAGGGCTTGTTTAAACGTATAATACTTTATAAAAGGAAGTTAGAAGGTGTGTTTTAGCAACATCCCCGTGAGAAGGAGTTGGACTTCTCAATGATGAAAGAATTATCGAAATCGGTCGAGTGTTTTTTGAGATTACCCTATATGCACACATCCACCCACCCACATCCACAAACACACACCATTTCTGACTATAATATTAATAATAGTCATCATTATCATCATTCATTTTAGATGCAATATATTAATGTTTCGGGCCATGTACGCTTCGTAAACGTTTTAATAAAAATGTATTACATCTACAAGGCGGCGCCGTGGCCGAGCGGTTAGACCGCTCGCCTCCCATCTAGGCGGCCCGGGTTCAATCCCAGGGACCTGCATGTGGGATTTCTCCGGGTTCTCCGGTTTCCCCCGCCATTCATTCCACCAACTGCTCCATCATCACCTTTCCTTTCATCCATTTCACCAACATTTCGTTTCATCTACTTCCTTCATCCCATTCCAGGCATCGGGCTGATCACCCATCCTGGATGCTCTGTCTGATCCATGAGTGTCTGCTCCTCGACGGGCCTCTGACCTTAGGCACCCGCTTGTAAGTCCTGGGGGTGTAAGTCCTACATAAGAGGAGGGTAAACAGATAATGAATGAATGAATATTACATCTACAAGCAATTTTCACGAGAAAAAATATTTGTTTTATTTGTGCGAGGAAAATTCAAGTTCCTTTTATTAAAACTTAGTAACTTATACGCTGAAAAACTTATGATACGAATAAATCAAACTTAACGGTTTAACATCGACTAAAACAAGTCGAAACCTGACGGAATTTAAATGCTTACAAACAAACTGGGCTTGGAGTATGTAACTGAAGGTTCAAACATTAAAACAATCTTACGTGGTATAGACACATACACTATGTGATCAAAAGTATCCGGACACCCCCAAAACCATACTTTTTCATCTTAGGTGCATTGTGCTGTCACCTACTCCCTGGTACTCATCCTCGACCTCAGTAGTCATTAGACATCGTGAAACAGCAGAATGGGACGCTCCGTGGAACTCACGGACTTCGAACGTGGTCAGGTGATTGGATGTCACTTGTGTCAGAAGTCTGTACGCGAGATTTCCACACCCTTAAACATCCCTAGGTCCACTGTTTCTCATGTGATAGTAAAGTGGAAACGTGAAGGTACATGTGCAGCACAAAAGCGTACAGGCGGACCTCGTCTGTTGACTGACACAGACCGCCGACATTTGAAGAGGGTCGTAAAGAGTAATAGGCAGACATCTATCTAGACCATCATACAGGAATTCCAAACTGCATCAGGATCCACTCCAAGTACTATGGCAGTTAGGCGTGAGGTGAGAAACCTTAGCTACCATGGTCGAGCGGCTGCTCATAAGCCACACATCACGCAGGAAAATGCCAAACGACGCCTCGCTTGGGGTAAGGAGCGTCAACATTACACGATTGAACAGTGGTAAAACGTTGTGTGGAGTGACGAATCACAGTACATAATGTGGCGATCCGATGGCAGGGTGTGGGTATGGGGAATGCCCGGTGAACGTCATCTGCCAGCGTGTGTAGTGCCAACAGAGAAATTCGGAGGTGGTGGTGTTATGGTGTGGTCGTGTTTTTCTTAGAAGGGGCTTGCACCCCTTGTTGTTTCGCGTGACACGATCATAGCACAGACCTACATTAATATTTTAAGCACCTTCCTGCTTTCCACTGTTGAAGAGCAATTCGGGGATGGCGATTGCATCTTTCAACACGATCGAGCACCTGTTCATACTGCACGGGCTGTGTCGGAGTGGTTACACGGCAATAAAATTACTGTAATGGACTGGCCTGCACAGAGTCCTGACTTGAATCCTATAGAATACCTTTGGGATGTTTTGGAACGCCGACTTCGTGCCAGGCCTCACCGACCTACATCGATACCTCTCCTCAGTTCCGCACTCCGTGAAGAATGGGCTGCCATTCTCAAGAAACCTTCCAGCACCTGACTGAAAGTATGCTTGCGAGCGTGAACGCTATCATCAGGGTGGACCAACACCATATTGATTTCCAGCATTACCGATGGAGGGCGCCACGAACGTGTACTCATTTTCAGCTTTACGCATTACAAATTCTATACGTACTTTATATCAAGATGAACCAGAACTCCACCAACAAACTTTCAGAGGTTGTTCAGGGGTAGTTTTCTAGAATTTTGGTATAAGGCACCCATGGTCTCCGCAGTCCGTTACAGAGTAATGATGTAATTTTGATTTATTCAGTTTGTTATCCCAATCACCTTTGTTTCTGTGAAAATGACTTTACAACAGTGAAAAGCCGTATAATATACAATAACCAAAACGTATAACACACAACACAGAGTAATGCAACATCCCGCAGACGAAACACGTATACTTTTATCGCAATGTGTTCAATCTGATCTGTCAGGGTACAGTACAGTACGTAACAAATAAATGCGGAACTGTTCCCTTATAGATATTGTTCAAAATGTCCACCACCATGATCACAGCGGAGTGTACAGTAATGCACCATCGACTGTCTTACACGCTCAAGCATTGCAGGAGTTTGGTGTACCTACTTCCGTGGCTGCGATAATCCTAGCAACCTCCAAGCGAGTACGACCGAAGGCTCAAACTAGGTTCTTCACATGCCCCCAGAAGAAGTAGTTCATCTGTTTCATGCCTTGTGACCAAGCTGGCCATGGAACAACTCTACCGCAACCGATCCATTCTCGTTCAAACTGTACATCAATGACATCAATGTGGTTCCTAACATCTAGTGCAAAGTGTGCCGGCGCCCTGTCGTGTTGAAACCACATAAGCGACGAATTCTCAGCGGTACATCTTCTAGGAAGTGTGGAAGGATATGGTGAAGGAACGTCCTGTACACAATTCCGTTCAGTGTATCACGAAGTATGTAAGGTCCAATCGTTGACAATACCTGCCCATACTTTCACAGCAAACTGCAGTTGATAGAATCGATACACCGGTGCGTGTGGATTTTCGTAATCCCATACATGGTTATTTCTTCTGTTGAATATGCCCTCTTTTATAAACTTGGCCTCATCTGTAAACAACACCAAAGCACGAAAATTGTGGTTTTCTGCACATTGCTGTAAGAAGCAATTTGCAAACTCTACTCGAAATGTGAAGTCTGCTGGCTGCAATGACTGCATCTTCTGTGGGGGAAGCGGGTGCAATTGTTGCTCATGTACGACTCTGAAAACATTGATTGGCTTATATTCAGAGCTCGTGCAACGCGCCAACCACTAGAGGCAGGATTGTGACCAATCGTATGTAACACATTCTCCTCCAGATCGGATGTTCTGGTATACCTCGCACGACCAGTATCTTCCATTCTAACACGGAAGGATCCTGTTTCTCGTAGGCGCCTATGTACAGATGCAAAAGTACTGTGATGTGGTTGCCGTCGGTGCGAGAACAGCTCAGTATAACGTCGTTGTGCCCTCTTCCATTGCATTCAATGAACCCATGCACGAGGTGCATATCGGCCAACTCTTCATCAGTATCCATATTGCTGTGTATCACTGTTAACGCACAGAACACTGCTGGAAAACAAAACCCTAGACATAACCGAGCAGTACTGAATGAAAACTTGAGGGCAACGAGTTAAAGAGGGCATTACTGTTGTCAACAGCAGGTACCGTGAGCGAATGGAAACAATGTGTTTATAAACAAGACACACAGCATACATTTGCATTGTTGGGCAGTATTTTCAGTGTAATAAACATACAAAGCTAATTGGGGTAAGAAACCAAACCAAATGCAATTACTCTGTAACGAGCCACCGGAGGTGGTGGGTCCCTTATACCAAAATACTCAAAAGGTATCCCTGAACAACCTCTGAAAGTTTGTCGGTGGATTTCGTTCATTCTGTATTATTACACTCATTAAAAAGGTCATTATTCTATCTATGATACGTTATATATGATAGTTTTTTATTTAAAAATGATTTAAAAATAAGCAATAAGTACTTAGCTATATGTAATCTTAGTAATAACGTTCAACTTTTCATCGAAAGCTCGGAGGAATTAAATCAGAACTTTAGTCATGGAGCTCCTCCATGGCCAATGAAAGGCGATCTAGCAAAGTTATAAAATAAAAAATAGGAAATTTTTAAGTATATTCTGTCAACTGATGCACTTAAAGTATAATCATATTTTATTGAATATTTCGAAAGCACATAACACTATGTGAAATATTACTTGACACAAATTGTATATTTATTAAACTTTACATTTTTCTAGCGTAAATTTTGTCTTCCTCTTACAGTTTCCTGGTTATACCAAAGCATACAAGGTCCAGTTAGAATGAATGTCACTTCACAGTCTATTCACAGAAAATTCAAGATATTGAACGTATTTTTCATGCCAGTATTTGAAACATGATATTTTAATCCAAATCTTTACAATATTTTGGGAAAATAAAAAAATGACGAAGCATTTTCCATGTTGTTTGGGAAGAATTTGTAAGAATTTCGTGAAAATCTTCCTGTCGCTTCTTTACAAGCGCTGGAGCTGGAGCTAACCAAATTTGGTATTTATCCAACCTATCACTTTTAATTATGCCATTCTGCTATCTCTCTCCATCACTCTTACACATACACACACATTCAAATATACTTCTAAAATGTGCGTTTACTTCAGCGAACAGAAAAGATGTATTTACGATGAAGTCTTTATATCGAATCTCTGGATGGAATACAATATTCCCTCTCTCTAATTCCTATAGATAAGCAAGTAAATATCGCTAAAAATGTTATGTTTTCAATATGTTTGAGTCATAATTTTACAGATATTTTCTCTTAATTCCACTGACTCCATCAAAACTTCGCCGCTCCTTCATATGTTACAGTGCATGCAGAGTGGTTATTCAGCTGTTCATTAAAAGCACAAGAGTTTATTGCTTGGAAAAGAAGAAGAAGAACAAGGAGAAGATAATGAAGACTTCCCTGCTCCCATTCCAGCTAAATGCCGAGCTAGCCGGCGGGCAGTGTCACAGATGAGATGAGGAAAAAAATTTTGTCAGCGTTCTCATCAAGATGGGTTTGTCTTATCTGTGGAAGTTTTCTTCACACTTGCTGGGTAGCATGTGGCGACATGCTGCTTGATGTTCCCTGCAGATAACCTGCACACAACAGACATCAAGACGCGCGCCGTACGTATCCTAGATCGATACCACACTGCACACGTTGTTTCAAATGATTCATCGAGTTTTAATACATGACGCACCTAGCTGTAAATAATGCTCACATCTTATACCTTTTTTACGGTAATGGGCTGTAAAGCTGCCCCAACTCTCCCAAAAATGATGTATGATAGTCATGCGACTTTCTCTGTCCATTACCAAATCACAGACTTTGTCCCTATACTTTTTGAGTTAAAGAGTACTTCTGCAACAAACTGAGAATATTCTGAATGTTTTATGTTGTGAGACAAAAGGGGACTGAGTAAAATGACGAAATAAATCAATTTTTCTCTCTTGCAAACGCAAACTAATACATAACTTCCACCACCATTATTACTCATGTCGCCAATTTCAAATACTTATCAGCATATTTGAAGTGCATTTAAATAATAAATTCACCGAACTAATAAGTTTTCCCTGAAAGGTTTATTTCGCATTACCCCTGTTGGAATTTCAAAATTATATCTAATGTTTTTATATTCTCATAACTGCTGAAGTATTCCTGACATAGAAATTTTACACTGTCCATACACACACATTCATGTATATCTAGAATTAGATTTATTCTATGTATTGTTGGTAAAGTATGCAGATATCTGCTTGATACCATGCACGTATTGTTGCTCGTGTAACTAATTTAGATTTATTTTAATAAATTATAGCACTTGCATTATATTGGTTTATGCATACAAGTTTTGCTGCAACATCTTGGAATTTTAATTTGCCACTTCTCAATTTTACTTTTGATGGTCTCGTTCTGTCCAAAAAGCACAGTTTTAGCAAGCTTAACCTATATATTCACTATATGGTTCATTTTAGTAAATGTATATGTTTGTGTATGTCTACATGCTTTCTCCACATGTTAGGTTAGAGTGATAGATGTTATACACAGTTATCGTACTTGACCAGATGTTTCGGTCGGGAGAGTGCGGAAGCAGTACGCAGCATGGTGGCGCCTAGCTCACAGAAACTTCACCCCATAAGCTAACGCTCACTTTTACCTATATGTAAATAAGGTTTCAACTTTAACAGTTTAATTCCCTCATGAGATGATCCTTTTGAAACGCCTACATATGGAGACAAATTTTCTTGGAGGGCGTTCTAACCTTGGCTCCAAATTATGAGTTTCTTCAATTACCATTCCTGCCAGCAACGTGGCGCCGCGGTAACGTATGCAACTTGCATTGCTGAGGTCCCAATTCGGTCCCCGGAGACCGCCCACTCCATGGGAATTTTGTGGTTCATCCGGGTCGGCAAGCGAATGCTGAGGGGGTTCATCTTCTACCACGACTTTCCTGTCCCTCATTTCCTGTACACACCATCTTCCTTGTCATCTTTTCAGGGTCGTAGGATCAGGCGACAGTGAGTTGCGGCTGGGCGGTGGCTCTGTGCTCTGTAGAGGTTTCTTCCTGACATAGTTTCAGGAACTCCTCTACTGGGACCCGCCTCCGAGTGCTCTCTGGCAGGCGCTCCTTCCTGGGACCCCCAGAGCGGCGTCGATTCAATCTGGAAACATTAGGGAACCTGCCCATGGTTGAACCCTATCATCTGGATCTCATCGACCTTCGGGTCACTACCCTTATAGCTCCCTTCCAGGGATCACCGTAGAAGCACAAGGAGCCGAATGGCCTACGTGTAGTGCTCTTCTCCAGTTTCGTGGGCCCCTACATTCGTCAATACGTTTACCTTTTACCATTTCTTTTCCCTAAGGTTTAACCAACCACTTTCTCTAAATCTACGAAAAATTCACCTAACTGTTTTTGTTTCGGGACTTCTCGTCACGATATTTCTTTGAAAACTGACTACTGGCCTCTCAACATGTTACATACATATATGCACTTATAGTATAAAGTACATTGACAATACGGGAACTATACAGAAGCAAAGAGTACTGAGAGGAATGTCCACTCTGTGAAACAAACCACACGATAGAAACAATGAGATTCAACTGGCTGCTTATAAAATGCTATGTCCCTCAAGTCGCTGCTCAGGTTCTGGCGCTCTATCTTTCGAAATGGGTACAAGTTAAAAAAATCTGATGTGTTACACTCACATGACTTTCTCTACTCTTGTACAAACTATTTATACAAATGCTTATTCTCCATCTACTTCATGTTAATCGAGATAAACATTTGCAGACTATTTTCTTGTAGATGTAAGGGGAATATATATTTATAAGGGCAATATAGAAATACAGTAGCCTTTAAGCACATACATATCTCTCAATAGCTGGTTGCTAGGTGCAGCACCATTCCCTTTGCCACAGATTAATACTCTTTGCATATCAAAGACAAAAAAAATCTGATGTGTTACACTCACATGACTTTCTCTACTCTTGTACAATCTAATTTTACAAACGCTTATTCTCCATATGCTTCATGTTAATCGAGATATCGAGATGTCAATCTTATTGGTAATATTCATGTAGATGCAAGGGGAATATGGTAGCTTTTAAGCGATAGTCAAATATTTTAACGATGGTTGCTATGTGGCGCATTCCATTCTCTTTGCATGTCCAGGACATAAAAAAAATCTGATGTGTTACACTCACATAACTTTCTCTACTCTTGTACAATCTAATTTTACAAACGCCTATTCTCCATATGCTTCATGTTAATCGAGATATCGAGATGTCAATCTTATTGGTAATTTTCTTGTAGATGCAAGGGGAATATGGTAGCTTTTAAGCGATAGTCAAATATTTTAACGCTGTTTGCTATGTGGCGAATTCCATTCTCTTTGCATGTTCAGGACATAAAAAAATGAATAACGAATTTGAGAAAAAGTATAAGTATTGGAAAATTTAAGGAAATAACAAGCAATATCTCGAAAACGGTTCACTCAACAAAAGAAACGTATATGACATAAGTTGTGTATTTTAACACGATCTACATTTTTTGTGTAGTAAAATTTTGTCTATCTCTTATGGTTTACCAGTTATGCAAAAGTCGTTCACAATGAAGAATATTTTTGGAGACATTCCCAGAAAATTCGAGATATACATTTTATTTGTCATGACAATATCTTAAACATATGATATTTTAATCAAAATCGTTAGAGCCGTTTTTGAGAAAATTAAAATTTTCGAAAAATGTTCCATGTAAAGGGTAGTCTGGGGTGGGGGGAGTTTCTTGAAAACCTTCGTGTCGCATCTCTGGAAGATACTGAACCTAAATACCAAGTTTGGTGTTTATCCGACTGTTCGTTTTTGAGTTATGCTGTTCACAGACACACAGACACACAGACACACAGACAGACACACAGACACACAGACACACAGACACACAGACAGACACACACACGGACATGTTTCCAAAAATGCTTTTTTTGGATTCAGTGATTCTCAAAACATGTATTTCCGGTGAAATCTCGGTATCGAATTTTTGGGTGGAATGCAATACTTCCCCTACTTACTATACGTAGTAGAGAAAGTAATAATGAATAACGAATTTGAGAAAAAGTATAAGTATTGGAAAATTTAAGGAAATAACAAGCAATATCTCGAAAACGGTTCACTCAACAAAAGAAATGTATGTGACATAAGTTGTGTATTTTAACGCGATCTACATTTTTTGTGTAGTAACATTTTGTCTATCTCTTATGGTTTACCAGTTATGCAAAAGTCGTTCACAATGAAGAATACTTTTGGAGACATTCCCAGAAAATTCGAGATATATATTTAATTTCTCATGACATTATCTTAAACATATGATATTTTCATCAAAATCGTTAAGGCCATTTTTGAGAAAATTAAAATTTTCGAAAAATCTTCCATGTAAAGGGTAGTCTGGGGTGGGGGGATTTTCTTGAAAACCTTCGTGTCGCATCTCTGGAAGATACTGAACCTGAATACCAAGTTTGGTGCTTATCCGACTGTTCGTTTTTGAGTTATGCTGTTCACAGACACACAGACACACACACACACACACACACACACAGACACACACACACACACACACACACACACACAGACACACACACGGACATGTTTCCAAAAATGCTTTTTTTGGATTCAGGAGGTCTCAAAACATGTATTTCCGGTGAAATCTCGGTATCGAATTTTTGGGTGGAATGCAATACCTCCCCTACTTACTATACGTAGTAGAGAAAGTAAAAATGAATAACGAATTCCCATTTGAGAAAATAAGTATTGAAAAATTTAAGGGAATAACAAGCAATATCTTGAAAATGGCTCACTCAACAAAAAAATGTATATAACATAAATTGTGTATTTTAACGCGATCTACACTTTTGTATAGTAAAATTTTGTATATCTCTTATGGTTTACCAGTTATGCAAAAGTCGTTCACAATGAAGAATACTTTTGGAGACATTCCCAGAAAATTCGAGATATACATTTTATTTGTCATAAAAATATCTTAAACATATGATATTTTAATCAAAATCGTTAGAGCCATTTTTCAGGAAATTAAAATTTTCAAAAAATCTTCCATGTAAAGGGTAATCTGGGGTGGGGGGATTTTCTTCAAAACCTTCGTGTCGCATCTCTGGAAGATACTGAACCTAAATACCAAGTTTGGTGTTTATCCGACTGTTTGTTTCTGAGTTATGCTGTTCACAGACAGACACACACACGGACATGTTTCCAAAAATGGTTTTTTTGGATTCAGGGGGTCTCAAAACATGTATTTCCGGTGAAACCTCGGTATCGAATTTTTGGGTGGAATACAATACCTCCCCTACTTACTATACGTAGTAGGGAAAGTAGAATGGATATCAAGGTTTTACGGGAAATATTTTTTTCAGATTAATCAGAATCAAGGAGATTCCAAAACGCGCGCGCGCGTGTGTAATGTGTATGTGAGCAGCAAAATTAAAACACGAAATCTCGTATATATATATACCAAACATTGTATTTAAGTTTAGCATCTTCCGAAGATGTGACACGAAAATGTTTAAGAATCTCCCTTCCCCAAAAATATATTTTAAATGGAACATTTTAGTGAGTTTTGATTTTCTCAAAACAAATTCCTCTTCATTCGAAATGCATTTTGCATAATTTTGTATAATTGGTAAACCATAAGAGATAGACGATGAGGTAGGTTATGTTAGGAGGAGTTGAACTTGTAGTTCGATTGTTCGATTGAATTAGTTGCAACCGCACTTATGGTAAAAAGTTTCCGATAGCTTTCGTCCCAAGTTTATAAATATTAACTTTGTATTTTGACTGTTTCTTTAATTATTATATATTTATGTTTGCGTCAGCTGCGTCAGTATTATTGTTAGAGACATCGATTTCTTTGCACGGAGTAGTGCGGCTAAGAATGTAGGCTTACACAGATTATAATTTGTACTTCACTACATTTATTAATTCTTTAAACGATTAAAATAACACTTCGCTGATATAGAGAGTTGTGGGATTATGTATTAATTACTTGCACTTTTTAACACGTAAACTATTTTTTGTCTCACACTGAATACGTATTAAACTTCTCGAGGACGTGTCTCGCGTCCAGTTAGGAACGCTGTCTGCTAGCAACTGACTTCTGGATTTGTACATTTTGCTCATTTCAGTTTCTGTTTGGCTAATACTACTCCATTAGAATACTTCTATTTAATTTAAGCTTTCTTCTGGTTGTTGATTGGCTATTCTATAAACTGTCTCAAAAATTACTATATTGCTTCTCCAAGAATTAGCAACAGCATTATTAAACATTCTAATTCATAATTGCCTCAAGGCTACCTCATTGTTAGCAAACTTTTAACCTATTATTCTCACAGCTCCTGCATTATTAAATTACGTAATACATTCACATAACATTATTGAACATGTACATAATAATACAAACATTAATACTATGACTGTTACATACATTTGATATATTATACACATATTGCTTTAAGGCGAACTGTTATATTTTATATTATATAATTTGACTGAAATCATGTAAGTGTTAAAAATACTGCCACAACGAAAGCTTGCCACAAGAAAAAGTATGTGTAATAAATCTTTTGTGGCGTTCACCATTAACATTTACATATTTTGAAACTCTAGTTGACTGCTGATTTGTTTCCCGTGATGAAATGGAACGAGCATGGATTTCCAAACCTAGCATATACGTTTTTAAACATTTGACTGTCACTTTAATCTCCTCTAGCCCTTTTACCTTCAGCTAAATATGCAATGAAACTATTTCTACAAATGTTTATCTGGATTAACGTACGGTAAGTAGAAAAATATGCTTTTGTAAGTACAGTTATAACAGTAAAACAGTGCTTCTTTGGATTTAGGGATCTCAAAACATACATTTCCGGTAAAAGACATGTTTTTATCGAATGTTTGATTGGAATGCAATACCTTCTGTACCTACTAACTACACGGCAGAGAAAGTAAAAATTACGAAGTATTGAACAATTGAAACCAATATTAACGGATATCTCGGAATTGGCTGATTACACATAAGTCATTTCAAATAAATTCTGTGTTTTAAAGAGATCTTATTTTTGTGTAGTATGTTTGTATATCGCTTAACCTACCAGTTATACAAGATTATTTAAAATTGCTTCCGAATGAAGATGACTTTATAGCTATTTCCACGAAATTCAAGATATACATCTTGTTTTATATCTTAAACATGTAGTATTTTAAACATATTCTTTAAAACCATTTTTGAGAAAATAAAAAAAGTGAAAAATATTAGTAAAGGGTAGCTTGGGTGGGGGCGTTTACTTTATAATCTTCGTGTCGCATCTTTGGAAGATGCTGAACTTAATTACTAAGTTAGGTATTTATCAGACATTTCGTTTTGGGTTATGCTCCTCTCTCTCTCAAACACACACGCGCGCGCAGACCTGTTTTTATTCAGGAGGCCTCAAAACGTGTTTTTCCGGTGAAATCTGGATATCAGAATTTTTGTGTGGTGTACAATACCTTCTCCACCTACCAGGTACGTGGTAGAGAAAGTACTAAAAATGATCTGGTTTCTCTTCCATCACGTGATAATCATGCGAGTGGAATCCTAAATGTTGAACAAAATCCCATAAAGCACTTACAGCTACACTTTATTTAGTATTGACACACAAACAATTGAGCTGTTTGAACAAGTTGATTCGTTTACAGTGTCTATACCACACAGAATGGGTTGCTAATGAGTGTGATTTGAAACAATTTTATTGTATCTGCCTCTGGTCGCCAAACTGAAATGCAATTGTCGAATTAAACGCAAATTTGAACGGAATACGACGGGTGCGTTTGAAACGGAAAACGATGCTCACGTAACGCTTATCTATAAGATATTTTGTAGGTAACTACCGTAAAAAAATTGAATTTTACTTATGGACACTCTTTAACTACTATGGTTCTTAGCTTTATATTTTATATTGGACGTGAAAGACCGAAATTTTGCTCAGAGGCCTCTATATCAGGCTTGAGGTTCTTTTACATGTGCGTTCTTTTACAATCTACGGCACGGCTTTACTTCCCTTTCGAAGGAAGCCATTTTGTTTCACTGTACATATTTAATATTTTGTAAATGTATATCTTAAAACTCTGACACACTTTGCATATAAGCAAAGGTTTAAGCATTGAAGGGAAGAAATTTTGTATTCAATAGATGTGACAATTTTTGAACTAATAGAAATTTGATACTTACTGTTTACATTTTAGCACCATAACTTAAAATTTTGTGTGCAAAAAGAATAAGTTTATTGTACATAATTGACAATTTTGTAAAATTCTGACACTCCTTGCATGCAGTAAAGATGTAATACCTTGTGCAGTGACACAGGCTGTAAAAGCCAAGTTATACTAAGTTCAATATAATAGAAATATAAAAGCTTTTGATATGTTATGTTGAAGGCCTTTTGGCTATCAAACAACCTACAGAACGCATTCTAATCTAATCTAATCTAATCTAATCATGCTAAGGATTTTTACGCCCCAAAAAATCCATCTTCCTCCGCCGGGCTTCAACCCGCGAGCTCGGGAACTAGACAATAGCATAATACCACTGAATCACGGAGGACGACCTGTTTTTTTAAAGCTTTGGCTATCATTTCAGACTCTTGTATCCTCCTCGTAACGAGATGCTTAATGAAACCATTTCTGTAAAGGTTTATCACGATTAACATGAAGAAGTAATAAAAATAGGATTTTGTAAGAATAGTTATAGAAACTATATAAAAATAAACCATAGTAGGCAGAGAAGGTGATGTGAATTTTGATGTAGTTTAAGCCCGACTGTTGGAGAGCCAAACTTGCAGTAGTTGCAGCCCCACGTATGGAAGCCAAACTTGAAGGTGTTTTAGACCACGCACGTAATGGATGCCAATTTTGCGGGAGATTGTTTCTAGGAGGTTCGCCCCACGTACGTACAAAGTTTCCGGTGGGGCCTCGGTCATGTCTGTCTCCCGGTCCTTCCCGTCTCCCGCCGCCAGCGAAATAAGCTGGCAGCTAGCCTTCCGCACTATCGGGGGTGCTCAGCGGAACCCCACCACCTTTCCTCACTACTCCTTCTAAACACCTTCCTGAAATTCTCTCTCCCAACCCCGTCCACTACCCAAAAAAAAAAAAAAAAAAAAAAAATCGGCCCACGTTTAGTTCTCCGGTGGCCTTCGCCCACGTTTACTTTTCCGGTGGTCTTTTCCACACGTTTAAAAATCTACTTTGTATTTTAATGTTTATTTAAATACTATATGTATACCTCAGCTGCGTTATTAGTATTTTTTAGAGCACGTATCCTTAGCAGGACTGGTACAGCTAAAGAACATGGCTTACACAAATTATAATTGTGTTTAACTTTTTTTTTATTAATCGTTCACACGATTAAACAACACTTCTATGATATATCCTACTATAGAGCTGTGAGGTTGTTAATTGCACTTTTAACGCGTAAACTTTATATTATTCTCACCGCAATAAATTTTTATATCTCACACTGAACCTGTACCGAACTGCTCGGGTATGCAATCTTGTAGCGCCTACCGCCTGAATTTGTGTATTTTCTCTATTTCAAGTCTCTAATTGGCTAATCCTACTCCAATAGAATACCTTTATTTAACTTTTAGCCTTTCTACTTGTTGATTGGCCATTTATAAACTGTTTTAAATATTACATTATTATTGTTCCAAGAATTATTAGTAGCATCATTAAACTTTCTAATTTATTGTTGTCTCAAGGTTACGTCATTGTTAGCAACTTTCGGCTTTTGCTTTCTAATTCCGTTTACTACGGAAAGCAGCTTGCTTTTATTCTCACAGCTCTTACATTGTTAAAATACGTAATACAGTCACGTAACATGTACATAATAATATAAACATAATACATATATGTTATGTATTATATTATACACATATTACTTTACGGCGGGCTGTTATTATATTTTATATTACATAATTAGAGTGATATTATTTAAGTGTTAAAAATACTGCCTCAATTTTCACTTCAGAAATTGTTTTAAGTGATATCATTATTCGGTGGTTTCTCGCGATGTCATGAAAATAGTATTGAATTTTTAAGCCAGCATATTGCTACCCGGTGTTTAAACATCTGACTATCGATTCGATGTCCTCACAACGATATATGTAATAAACTATTTCTGCAAAGATTTATCTTCACTATAGTGGAGTAGTTAGAAAAATATGCCTTCGTAAGAATGTTTAAGTTACATAAAAATAAGCGATAGTGTGTAGCGAAAGTTATTTGAATGTAACGCATCAAATTCAAGTGCCATTCAACCGTCCATTGTTACTTTTCCTTTATTTGATAAGAAGAAACAGCCCTGTCCATATTTTTTCATATCACTTAGTTTTACTACCACTACTAAACCCTGTTGATAAAACTGATTTGGTACTTTTGAGATCATTGTTTTGTGTGTTCTACATTTCTATTCCTTTTATGCAGTGTAGCTAGTTGATTTTCATATCCGCCATCTTGTTTCAATCCAGTTATTTTGTTACCATGGTTACCAACTGCTGAAAAGTGTTCCACTTTGTTCCGAAGGCGGGATATATTCACTCTAATAAACGGATATTGTGCAAGATGATGTCTTGCGTACTAATCGAATTTCTGTCACAAAGGACTCATAAGAAAAACAGTTGCTATTTATGATAAGCACGTTCAGAAAGAGAATTCCATTACAAGCAATCGTGTCTCCAACTTCCTAAGCTCGCTTGCTTTTAATTCAAAGACTTATTAAATACATCCGAAGTGGCATCCATTTCCTGTTGACTGTTTTCTTAACTAATGGTGATGCTATAGTCCAGTGTTGCTCAACCTCACTCACATAAGCCACTCCAGAAAGTATTCATTTCCACTTTAAAAAATTCTAACAGTCAAATTAACAGAGAGAAAATTCTAATTACTTTCTTTAAGGTAATTACTTTGTAAGGTAAGTGGAAGTATTGCATTTCACCCAAAAATTCGACATCGAGATTTCACCGGATATACATGTTTTGGTGTTCCTTAAACCTTTCATCCCCAGAAAATTATTTTCTAAAAATTGTCCGCGCGCATGTATGTATGTACTGCATAATTCAAAAACAAAATATGATTAAAAATTAAACTTGGCAGTTTTTTTCAGCATCTTTCAAGAATACGACACAAATATTTTTAAACAAATTTCCCCCCCCAAAACATCTGTATATGGAAATATTTTCTTGTATTCTCTCAGAAACGGCTTGAATAACTTTGATTAAAATGCCAAATACCAGTTCTATTAAAGACATTTGCATGAAAAATAATATGTATACCTTGAAGTTTTGCTAATACTCTGTGAGATCCTCTTCATTTGGAGTTAAGCTTGTATAATTTTATAAGTGGTAAACCGCAAAGATATAAAAAGTTACTAAGTGAATATATAGATTTCGTTAAAACAGCAACTTATGTAAACTAATTTTTTAGCATAAAACATTTTCGAGATGTTTTTTGCTATTGGTTTGAATTTTTCAATGCTTTGTATTTTCTGAAGTGCGTGGTCACATTATTTTGTTTCTTGCAATGTGCAAAGAGAATGGGATTTCAACGGCAGCATATAGCGAACCATTTTTCAAAGATTTGACTTTCGATTCAAACATCATGTGTAAGCGAACCACTTCTGTAAACCTACATCTCAATGAACACAAGGGGGATCTGATTTTATTGGCTTTATTATTTTTTTATAAATTGCATAACAATTTTCCAACTGTATTATTATTAAATATTGCTAAATGCCAAGTATGAGCTCCCTCTTAAAGCCACTAGCGTTTTTTTCGTCTGTTAAAAGTTGGCTATCGCTATTATTTTATAAACTAATTAACAATTTGGTAGGCAATAACAATAAACTTTTTATATGCTAGAGTTCCAGTAAATAGTAAACTGTTAGTAATACAAACTTATATTCGCCAGCAGATGTGTCATGTGAATAAACGCTATTATTTTAAAATGCAATACTCTAATTACAGGAAAGCTTGCGAAAACAAATGTGTGTAAACAGCATACTCAAGAATGAAAAAAGCGGATAAATGTCAAATTTATATTTAAATAGGCACTTTTAATTATGCTAGGAGAAGGTGACCATGGAATTTCCCAACTCCAAACAGTTCATTAATGCACTTTTGTATTTTTAATTTTTTAAACAATACTCAAGTATTTTAATTAAAATACTATTACTTTTAGATATTAGCGAAACAAAATAAATATGCCTCATTTTCAATAATATTCATATAATTACCGAATCACAAAATAGACAGAAGCTTATAAGAATGTATAACTCATTAAAATACGCAGTTAACGTCAAATAGTTTTCATCGTAGCATCAGGTAGCATACGAAATATGCTTTGGTGCACCATTAGGTTCTTTCCTCTCCTCTTTTTTTGTGTATTTTTCTGTATCGTGCGTGTTACTAAGTCTTGAAAAACAAGTTTCCATTCATTTCTAACGAATGCATACATGTATTCTAATATAATAATTATGCATTTCTTTGAATTGCGTTATGTATACAAATGGCTATGTAATCGCTTCTTAACTCTCCAAGACCGTATTCCGTGTATATATGTTCCATATAGTTCTCTAGTAATAGTTGTAAAACGTTAACCAACCAAAAGGCGCGGCATTGCACCTGAGTTTAGCTCTACGCACTTGCCATCCAGCTGTTGATATTCATGCGGGCTGGTCCGGTTACCTGGCTGCCCTAAGATTAATATTATGGACAATGGGGATTTTCAGGGTGGGAGGGGGCGGAGGCAACTTGACGTTTAGGCACGAGGCCAGTCATATGGGAGTTATCAGCATCCTGGCAAGTGCGTACCGCTAGAATGTGTTGCAATGTCGCACCCTTTTAACGGCTAGCTTCTTACACGATTACTTTTAGAATATACGTGCCATAAGCACCTTATCTCCAACCTGTCCAAGGAATAAGCTTTGAATTCCCGGATATTGCAATGTTAATGCACCTCCAAAAGTATATTTCCGACTAAAGCTTGTTATTCAGTTCTTAGATTGAATACAATACCCACTATACCCCTTATGGCAGGTATAGAAACTATATAATTGTTCAAACCGTGTTAATGTCACTCCGCACAGAAGCAATACCAGTTATAAGCTAAGAGCATTTTTACTTTCTCTACTACGTATAGTAAGTAGGGAAAGTATTGTATTCCACCCAAAAATTCGATACCGAGATTTCACCGGAAATACATGTTTTGAGACCCCCTGAATCCAAAAAAAGCATTTTTGGAAACATGTCCGTGATTTGTCTGTGTGTGTCTGTGTGTCTGTGAACAGCATAACTCAAAAACGAACAGCCGGATAAACACCAAACTTGGTATTTAGGTTCGGTATCTTCCAGAGATGCGACACGAAGGTTTTCAAGAAAATCCCCCCACCCCAGACTACCCTTTACATGGAACATTTTTCGAAAATTTTAATTTTCTCAAAAATGGCTTTAACGATTTTGATTAAAATATCATATGTTTAAGATATTTCCATGAGAAATGAAATGTATCTCTCAAATTTTCTGGGAATGTCTCCAAAAGTATTCTTCATTGTGAACGACTTTTGCATAACTGGTAAACCATAAGAGATAGACAAAATTTTACTACACAAAAAATGTAGATCGCGTTAAAATACACAATTTATGTCATACACATTTTTGTTGTTGAGTGAACCGTTTTCGAGATATTGCTTGTTATTCCCTTAAATTTTTCAATACTTATAATTTTTCTCAAATTCGTTATTCATTTTGTTTATGTCCTGGACATGCAAAGAGAATGGAATGCGCCACATAGCAACCATCGTTAAAATATTTGACTATCGCTTAAAACCTACCATATTCCACTTGCATCTACAATAAAATTAGCAGTAAGATTGACATCTCGATATCTCGATTAACATGAAGCATATGGAGAATAGGCGTTTGTAAAAATAGATTGTACAAGAGTAGAGAAAGTTATGTGAGTGTAACACATCAGATTTTATTTTTATGCAATCTCACATGCTACTTGCTGCGATAAGATGAAACGGGCAAAGAGCAAATGTTTCCCTTTGCATTGAGCAACAGTCAACTCATCTAAAAATGCAAATTGGGTGGGTTTCGAATGAGAAGCTTCTCTACATATCCATTAAAAGGCGTATTTAAATATTTACTCGAAATGAAAGTTGCAGATAAATCACATATATGCGAGATATTGCAGCAAAGCCAACGTAGCTTGTGTGTATGAGAGTATTTTATTTTATACTTTGAAATACTAGTTCAAAAAATAATTTTCATTCACTATAATAAAGTCAGCTTTAACTCCATAAGAGCTTGTTTTGATCTTTTTGCTATTTCCAAAAGCGATTAATATACTGAGGTTCATTTCATTTACATAGGACATCTTTATCTAAACCTTCACTCTAAATACTTATATGTTTGCTTAAATGTTATTTAACTTTGTTTAATCAGCATACATCAGTTGAGATATTGAGACTGGTGTTTAAAATTAGTATTATTTAGTTTTATATTCCAACCTGCACCTCCAATACCCTCTTTTAAGGGAGAACCTAAGTGCTACTTTATCGTGTGGCTAAAACATATCCATGTTTTTCAAAAGAACGCACCTTAGTTTAAAGTACATTTCCTCCAAGTTTTACTACCCTAGGATAGATGTAACTTATATTTTAGATTCCAAAATTCAAAACATTATGCTGGGTGTAAACTTTGACTAATAGCAAACACCACAGCCATTCTTGTCGCCTTCAATTTGGTTACTCAAACTCTCTTCCCTCACAAAAATGGAGATAAAACCCCAAAACCGTCCCACAGTACACTTAAAATATCTGAAAAATGCCCAACCGCAATTGTAGGGCAAGTGTATTTAGGTTTAAAAACAATCTACATAACATGAGTCGATATTTTTTAAGGGATTATCCATTATGTGAAAATTGTGTGACAGAGGTGTTAAACACAACAATCCAAAACGTCACTTGTTGATCAGTATATGTGGGTGGAGTTCTATGTTTCTTTTTGCATGGGGTTTAAGGTCCTTCAACCTGGTAGGTAATTTGGGATGATGAACCAATTAACTAGATGAAGTGATGTTCAAACGAGCCCCGGTCGTTATAGCTTAGTTATTCTACACTCGTCTTATTAGAATAAGAGAAAACCCTGGAAAAACCTTACCCAGATAACTCAGCGTAACTGATTTTCGAACTCGCGATCTCTTGAAGGCAGATAGTTATATTTTTAGTTTCTCTACCAGGTACATAGTGGGTAGAGAAGGTATTACATTCCACTCAAAAATTCGATATCGAGATTTTACCGGCCCCCTGAATCCAAAAGAGCATTTTTAGAAAAAGTCCGTGTGTGTCATCAGCATAACTCAAAACCAAAAAGTAGCATAAATACCACACTTGGTATTTAGGTTCAGTACTTTCCAAGGATGCAACATAACGTATTTCAAGAAATTCCCCCACCCCAAATTACGCTTTACATGGAACAGTATTTGAAATTTTTTATCTTCTCAAAAAATGGCTTTAATGATTTTGATTAAAATACCATATATTAAATATATTTACATTGCAAATAAAATGTATATCTTGAACTTTTTGGGAATAGCCCGTGAAATCTACTTCATTCGGAAGGAATTTTGTATAATCTCGTATAACTGTAAACGTTAAGGGACACGGACCGACGTTTTAGGTGAAGACGACATTTTCTATTTATTAATCATATCATATAAATATTTTATGGACCCCCTGTGAATCGTTTTGCCCAAACATTTTTCACGATCCACAATTTTTAAAGTCCCAGTGACATGTTTAAATCACTCGTGCGCTCCTTTTAACACCACTGGACTCTTTTTGTATGTGTTTTTTTCTCTTTCTTCTCAGTTTTACATTTTTGCGGATGAATTTATTCCTAACATTCATATTTTCTCTGATTTGTATGAAAATTTGCGTACATAATTTCAAATCTCTTATATAAAGACTCAAGCATGCATTTTATGATTGCTTTATTTATTGGCTCACAAAAAACTAATTTATACTGAAAAACAACGAAAAATTTAACACCTACAACTTCTTAAAAACAAAAATGTATTTATCTACACAAATAATAACTAACTTATGTGTACTTTCACTGTGCTACAGTATCAGAAAATGAATGCGCAAGCCAGTTTTAGGGAAAGCAATGCTTTTTCGCTAATTAAAAATATTTAATTCTATTATCTGAGAAACTATTTGAGATAGAACTTTGAGCTTCGCACAGTAATTTATTTATTTACTCATATTACGTGTGCCGCTTTTAAGTGAATAGCTTTAAAATTAAAAAAGTTAGAAAATGAGTCCCAGTGTCCTTTAAGCGATAGACGAAAATCTATTACACATGAAAATTGGATCTCTTTAAAACACACAATTTATTTCAAATTCGAATTGTGCAATACGTTGTCATTCTTTTCAAGTCCTTTCAATATTCGGCTGTTTATCGCGACTGCATGCAGAACATGAAATTTTAAGGTCAGTACATAGCGTTCAGTTCCAAACATTTGAGTATCGTTATTCCCTTTAAATCTATAACGAAATGTTTAATGCACCTGTTCCCAGAAAGGTTTATCTGGATTTAAATTAAAATAAACTTTCGAAACAATAAGTTGTATACCCAATAGTAATCGATAATGCCTAGAGAAGTCGTGTGCATGTATCACATCATATTTTTCCATTCTAAACAACGTAGTACCTAGTTGGCAGAGAAGGTATTGCATTCCACCCAAGAATTCGATACCGAAGTTTTAGCGGAAATGTATTTTTTGAGGTCCCCTGAATAAAACAGCTTATGTTTAGAAAAAGGTCCGCGTGAGTGTCTGTGTGTGCGTCTTTGAACAGCATAACTCAAAAACGAAAATTCGGATAAATACTAAACTTGGTATTTAAGTTCAGTACCTTCCAAAGATGCGACACGAAGATTTTTAAGAATATTACCACCCACAACTACCCTTTTCATGGAACATTTTTCGAACATTTTGATTTTTAAAAATACCTTTAAACGATTTTGATTAAAATATCATATATTAAACATAGTTACATGACAAATAAAATGTATATTTTGAATTTTCTGGCAATAGCCTGTGAAGCCCTCTTCATTAGGAAGGATTTTTATATAATCATACATATATATAACTTGTAAAATACATAATTTACTTATAAATGTTTTTCTGTGGCATAAGGAGTTTCTGAGATATCCGTTATTAGAATTATGGATTGTTCATCATTTGTCATCCTTTTAAAGTTTCAACGATTTTCAGTTGTTTCTCGCGACTGCATGGAAACAGTATGGGATTTTAAGGCAGTGTATAGTGTCCAGTCCTTAAACATTTGTCTATCGATGTTCTCTTTGTATCTATAACGAAATGTGTAATGTAGCTATTTTTGCAAAAGTTTATTTGGTTTAAAATGTAGTGGGTAGTAATATAAGTTTCAGTAAGAATAGTTTGTATACCCAATATATACATAGCGGGCAAATAAAGTAATGTGAATGTATCACATGTATTGCTTCAGATTTTTACTTTCTCTACTATGTATAGGGAAAGTGTTGCATTCCACCAAAAATTTTAATACAGAGATTTCACCGGAAATTCATGTTTTGAGGTGTCCTGAATCCAAATAAGGCATATTTGGAAACATGCCTGCGTGTGCGTCTGTGCATCTGACTGTGAGCAGCATAACTCAAAAACGAAAAGTTGAATAAATACCAAACTTGGTATTTGCATTTTCAAGAAAATCGCCCAATCCAGACTACCCTTTACATGGAACAATTTTCGACATTTTTTATTTTCTAAAAATGTTTTTAACGGTTTTGATTAAAATATTATGCATTAAATATATTTACAGAACAAATAAAACATATATCTTAAATTTTCTGATATTCTCAAAAATGGCTGTAATGATTTTTATTAAAATATCGCATGGTATTTACACTTCACACTGAGTTATTAGCGAGAACTGGAAGCAACAAGAGACTTCTTGCCGACATCTTAGAATATTCAGTTGGTTGACACTGCTATATTAACAATAGAAGCAAATTAATGATATCAATTTATATTAAATATCCCCAAATATACCCTTAATATAAGTTTCTCATCATTATGTATTGCGTTTTGAGATATTGCATTTTATAAGATGTCAGCAAGAAGTGTAATGAAGGTGAGGAAAGGGGAAAAGCGAAGTTAGTGTTAACGAAGGTGTAATAGCAGGGTAAGGAAAATGTACGTTATTCTTAATACCTATATGGTAACACACAAAGCCTGCCCTTCCCTCTGCACCCTTTGTCAACGAATACCTGAAGCAATGTTACGTCACAGAGATTTGGCCGACTGTAGAAAGGTCTGCGCGAAAAAATTAAATCTCAAGATTTAATTATTTTGTAAATCTTTGTTTACAATTGACTCGCTTTAAATTTTAAATGCCACCCTCATTTTATTACTATAATGGTTAAATCAAACATCACTAATGTATTATGCATTTCATGCAGGTACATAAGTAATGAGGTATCTAATGTTAACTACGAAAACAAATTATATCTGTCACTTTTATCTCACACGCGATAGCCACCAGTTTAGGGCAATAGAATCTATTCTACTCTCATTCTTAAGTGACGAGAGCTAAAATTTCAGTATATTTTCGTTTTTCAATGATATTTTTAATTTCTATACCACTTACCTATAAAGTGCATTCCATCAAAATTTGATTTTGAGATTTCACTAGATACACACTTTTTTTCAGAAAAAGTATGTGTATGCATAACTTAGAAAATAAACGTCGGACGAATACCAAATTTTAATTTTAAAATATGTAACATGAAAAGTTTTACGGAATTCAGTGAACCTAAACTATCCCTTACAAGAACAATTCCATGTTATGTAAAAATTGCAAACAAATGATATTTTCATGAAAATCGTTTAGAGTCGTGTTTGTAAAAATTAAAAATAAATATTTTCATGTTTGGGGTAGCGGATATGAAATAAAATGTTGCATTCCTACAAGGTGCTGGACTTAAACACAAAGTTTGGTATTCACAGACCTTTAGCTTTTGCTTAGGCCACTCTCTCTCTCTCTCTCTCTCTCTCTCTCTCTCTCTCTCTCAACACACGCACGCAGATACACTCTGACACTTTTACTTTTTCTACCACGTACCTAATAGGTGGAAAACATACTATACTCCATCCAAAAATTCGATACCGAAATTTCACTGGAAATACATGTTTTGAGGTCTCCGAATTCAAAAACGCAGTTTTAGAAAAAGGTCTGTGAGTATCTATGTGTGTGCGTCTGTAAACAGAATAACTGAAAAACGGAATAAGGGAAAAATACCAAACTTGGTACTTAAGTTCATCACCTTCTAAGGATGCGTCACGAAGAGTTTCAAGAAAATTCCCCTATCCCAAACTACCCTTTATATTGGACATTTTAGAAATGCTGATTTTCTAAAAAATGGCTCTAACTATTTTGTTTAAAATACCATACATTAAAGATATTTACATTAAAAGTAAAATATATATCTTGAATTTTCTGGGAATAGCTTGTGAAACCCACATCATTCGGAAGGAATTTTTTATGATCTTGTATAAGTGGTCAACGCTAAGCGATAGACGAAAACGCACTATACAAACATTGTACACCTCTTTAAAACACACAATTTATTTCAAATAGTTTTTATGTGGCATGAGCCATTTCCGAGATATTCATTATTAACGTTTCGAATTATTCAATAATTTTTTCGGTATTTTAAAGTTCTTTCAATGTTTAGTTGTTTCTCAGGATTGCACGCAGAGCATGGGAATTTAAGACTAGTTCATAGCGTCCAGTTTCAAACATTTCATTTTCGCTACTCTCTTTATATCTATAACAAAATGTATAATGCAGGTATTTTCGGAAATGTTTATCACGATTAAAATGAAGTAGATGGGAAAATAAACTTTCGTAAGAATAATTTGCATACCTAATTATAAGCGAGAGAGGGTAGAGAAAGTAATGTGAATGTAACGCATTATATTATTGAAAATATCATTTTATGCGTTCAGTGGGCCTGAAAATGTGTATAATCTCGATCCCGAAGTGGTAGAGAAAGTAAATTCCTGTTACGACAGGCAAACTTCAATAGTGGTTCTCTGTTATGTGATCGACGTTTTGATCAGTGGTCAACCATTGATCGGGTTTGAACCCACGTGCTTTTAGGCCCAGATTAGTAACCATTTGATCGTTTGACACACAGAGGTTTTATGGGCTTTTTCTCTCGTTCATTAAGGTAATTTAGGGAGTACGGCAGGCGTTTTCATTTAGCGTCAGTTTCATTAATCATTCATTTTCACATGAACCCCTCGTCAGATGCATCACCTAGCACTCGTTTGGCTCGGCTTACCAACAAAATAAAATATGAATGTTGCACACTTATGCAGTCAGTAGGTAATACTCATTCTGGACGGGTTGTTAAAGCTGCCACAGTGCCTCGTGATAGCGTCTTTAAAATGTATTTTGTGCTGCAATGTGTGCTTTTGGAATCCTTGTGTGAATGAAGCGCCTCTACCCACCACTGGAATGAAAAGAAACGGGCCACATAATTATGTGTAAGACAGAACTTCGTATATTTTTACTGCAGTGTGCTTTGTTTCAGGGAACTCGGTTCTACGTTCGAAATAAGTCGTTTTAAAGTTGGATGATACCTCAATCTGAATAAAATATCACACTTTTTTAAATATTCTTCCTTTTTTAAATATATTTTCAGTCATAGTATAGTTTCGTCATAAAAGGGGATAAAAATAGGACAATGTATTTTACGAATGTAAAGTATACACAGTTTGCTTCACAGCTTTTGGAGCCTTGAAAACATTGTGATCTGAAATTAAAAACGTATTCTACAACTTATTTAGCAACTCGAGAAACATGTCCGAGCAAATAATTACGAAAATAATGCTGTTTTTAAAGATTTCTATAATTCATAAAAGGGGTAAGAAATATACTTTACCGAGCGGGAGGCTCAGGCGGTGGCGTACGTGGCCCGCATCCAGGAGGTTGTGGGTTCGACTCCCCTGGCCGACCTTCCTGACCCATGGTTTTTTCGGGGTTTCCCCGGGTTGCCAGGTGAATGCTGGGAAGGATCGTTACATCCCCGTACCTCCATTTCAGCTCCATTTCAGCTCCATTCTCATTTCACTGATTTTATCTGCTCGGTCTCTTTCAGGGTTGCAAGTGTCGGCAGGAGGTCTCTACGTGAGCATGGCAGGGGAAAAGGATGCTCTGAGGAAACCTTCGTTTCCTGGATTGCGAGAGGCCTCCGGTTCTCCCGGGCTTCCCAGGGGATGTGTAAGCCCACAGGGGTTAGGGGACCGGCTGCACCATTTGTAAATGGTAGAGACCCTGCCCTCTGCCCGTCGTGCCTCTTGGTCCTGCAGCCCTCTGTCTCCTCTCATTTCATCCTCCCTCCTGGTCCTATCCTGACCTAAGACATATGCTTTAAGAAAAAATTGGTCCCATAACTATCCAGTACAAAAATATTTTTCTGACAAAATATCAACTTACAAATTTCAAGGAAAAATAGTTAAGTATGCCTCTACCAGATATTAATTACGTTAACGGCATGCGGTGTGACAATACTTTAGTTATATTGTATGAACAATCATCAAAATTATTTGAAACTTTAAGAAATAAGAAAATACAATTTGGAAGCGACGATATAAAAATTCTAAGCTATATCCGATCGTTTACCCTCTAGTATACGCGAAATTGATCGTCATTGTCACGGAAAAGAACACGCATTAGCCGTGCCTTTCAACGAGTTCCGCGTTATGACGTCAGCGGCAAACTTTCAAAATATTATCATATTAGAAAATTTCGAAGGAGTCAGATCAGGTACAAAAACCTATCGTATTTCACCTCTCTCTCTCTTTCTCTCTCTGAAAAGCTCTCTAGTTGGGCCCTCTTTTTTTGTGCCTCTATTTGACTCCTGTCGCCTCGCTACGATTTACTATTATGGTGGCGGTTAGCTTAGAACTCCACGTCTGAAGTAGC
The DNA here is from genome assembly GCA_030765065.1 of Deroplatys truncata. Classification (NCBI taxonomy): domain Eukaryota; kingdom Metazoa; phylum Arthropoda; class Insecta; order Mantodea; family Mantidae; genus Deroplatys; species Deroplatys truncata. The sequence goes on along the minus strand of CM060984.1, from coordinate 97,042,977 downwards.
TACATATCTCCAAAATATATATACGCCTATACCTAATTTCTTGATATGTAGTAGTAACTTATCTTTTATACTCTCAGTTACAAATCCTCAATATACCATAGATCATTACCTTATGTTAAAGGTGATCCATGACAATATTTAATTGCAAAATGAAATGCTGACAAAGTTTTTTTTTGGGAAAAGAGAAAAATGGTATGCGTAAGAGGCAAAGATACTACATGCATTTGAAAATAGTGTGTAAAAAATATGTGAAACATTCACATACCTTCTCTATCGTTTATTAGTGAGTATGCAAACTATTCTTACTAAAACTTATTACTTTTTTTCTATCTACTACTTTTAATCCAAATAAATATTTGCAGAAATAGCTACATTACACATTTCGTTATAAATACAAAGAGAAGAGCGATAGTCAGTTGTTTAAGATCTGGGCGCTATACTGTGGCCGTAAAATTCAATTTGTTTCCATGCAGTCGCGAGAAACAACTGAATGTTAAAAGGGCTTTAGGATAATGACCAAGAAATGAGCAATTCGGACATTTAATAACGGATATCTCAGAAATGGCTTATGCCACTAAAAACTTATTTGAAATAAAGTGGGTGTTTTAAAGAGATCTACATTTTTGTGTTGTACGTTTTCGTCTATCGCTTAACGTTTACCAGTTATACAAGGTTATAGAAAATTTCTTTCGAATGAAGTGGATTTCACAGGTTATTCCCAGAAAATTCAACACATACATTTTGTCATGAATATTTTTGATATATGCCATTTTAATCAAAGTCGTTAAAGCCACTTTTTAGAAAATAAAAAAATTCGAAAAATGTTCTATGTGAAGGGTAGTTTGGGGTAAAGGTGTTTTCTTGAAAACCTTTGCGTCGCATGGAAGGTGCTAAACCTAAATACCAAGTTTGGTATTTATCCTACGTTATCTTTTGAGCTATGCTGTTCACAAAAACACACGGATGCATTTCTTAAAATGCTTTCTTTTATTCAGGGGTTTCAAAACATGTATTCCCGTTGAAATATCGGTATCGAATTTTTTTATGGAATGCAATACCTCCTCTACCTGCTATGTACGTGGTAGAGAGAGTAAAAATGTATATACATAAATTTAAACAATACAACTTCATGGAAACTATTTTTTGAAATGTGCAAACATACTGAAGCATGCATAAGCTTTCAGGTGTTCTAAAATTTCCGGGCTGTTTTGCCGTGGTCTGCAGGTTAAAATAAGTCATGCGGTGCTCCAGTTTGCTCGACTCCCCCTCGCATAGTTAAGCCATTGTGTGCCATGGAATGCATTATTAATACACTAGGTCGCCTCGATTTCATTTTATTGAATATCTGAATAAAATGAAATAGGTTAGCTCTTAAACTCCTTTACGGACAACTTAAAATAAAATTGTGCATCTTGTTTTGTTGTATTTAGCTTAACTGCTTAAAGAACGGGTATATTCTTCTTGCTTGTTTTCCTTCGTGCTTAGATAAATATGAACCTTTCTATTTGTTTTATTTGATGATGTGTTTGCTTTTCATTTTAGCACCTAATAAAATATTCAAATTCATTCAAGGTTAAGGTAAGTGTTTTTCGTCTCTATTTGCCATCATCAGAGATTGAAAATGTCACCGCAAATAAACGAAAGAACTCTATTGTGATTTAATACCGTTAGCAAAACTTAGTATTATTTCAGCTGTCTTCGGAAACTCGTCACGCATTCTTCCTTTGAAACGTCGTCACTACATTTCTCAAATGGGAATATTTTCACCCATTTGTATGGAAAGCACTCACTAGAAGAAAGAAGTTATAAAATTTTCAGTAGGTACACTCATCTCGATAGATTAAAAGCTGTAGAAGCGTGAAAATAAGGAAATGAATTAAGTGTTCCGTCCGCTGATTCCGAATAGTGCCGTCACACAGACAGACTGAGAGATTTACATTTATATTAATTGTACAAATTAAATAGCATTTTTTTAAAAATGTTTGAAGCTATCGCTTTCAAGTTAATGATGAAGCTAGAGATAAAAGGGTGAAAATTTGATAGTAGCCAAACTGCACTACAATTTTCTTTAAGAACAAATTTTCTTTCCTTTCCATTTTCTTTATACAGACAATACCTGTATTAACAAAGCATCAAGAAACGCATAAACAAAAAATGGTACACCGCCTTACTATACTTTTTTCTACAACATAGATGTAAAAATATTCACTTTTTTAGTTTTCTTTTTTAATTAAAATACCCGATTTTCAGTGTCATACAATGGAACATTGCAATGCTCGAAAAAATGAGCCTGTAAAACTTTAAATAGTTTCCAAATTTGTTCATTCTAAATATCAAGTTCATCACAGACCGTTGCGTCACTAGGGCATTGGGTTACAACGTAATTTAACAAGTCACACGAGCTATATGGGGCAAGGATAGCCAGATCGCTGGCGGATTCGGGTTCCATCCCCGCCTGCAACTCTAAACGAGGGGGAGAGCGCAAGCAGAGTTGACCTGATGGAGTTTATTGAAAAGAAAAAAAAACAGATTTGTTTGCTATCTCAAACTCATTACACTGTCCCTGTGCATGCGGTATACGACCTTTTGACTGGAAAAATAATAATCTGATATCTTATTCTAACAAACGCACATTTTTCTGTCTGTTTCATACTGCTCGAGATAAACGTTTATAAACATAGTTTCATTACACGTTTTGTTGTAGGTGCAAGAGGGGATACAGAAAGACAGAAGGGATATTCAAATCTTTATAAAGCCTGAAATTCAATACCCTTTTCACGACATTGCGAGAAACAACAAAATGTTGAGAACACTTCAAAAAATAACAAACTATTGAAAAATTCAAGCCAATAATAACGAATACTAGAAAAATGCTAATAGTACAAAACATTATTTGAAATAAATTGTGGTTTTCAAAGAGATCTAGTAAGCTTTAGTCTATCTCTTACTGTATACTAGTTATACAAAACTTCGCAAGCTATTCGCTGAAAATTCAATTGTTAGTCATGTGAACATCCTAAACACGTGGTATTTCAATCAAAATCGTTAGTCATTTTTGAGAAAATCAATAGTAAGAAACACACACGGATCTTCTTCTAAACTGCTTTAGATTCAGGGGATCTCAAAACAGCTATTTTCAGTGAAATTTTAATACTGGAGTTTTTGGTATAATGAAATACTTCCTTTACCTATTATACTTACGCGCTAGAGACAGTAAAAGTTTAAACTAATACAATGAATATCTTGGAAACAGCTAATGCCAAAAATAAATATTGGAAATAAACTGTGTTTTTAAACACTTCTGTGGTTTTTGTACACTAAGTATTTGTTTGACTCTTGTGGTTTACGAGTTATACAAAATTATGCAAATTTCATTTATAATAAAGGCTTAACAGGTTATTCATCGAAAATTCAAAATATACAAAATAAAAAATAACAAAACATGTTCCATTGGGTTGGAGGATTTTCTTAAAAATCTTAGTGTCCCATCCTTTTAAGATACTTAACTTAAACACAAAGTATGGTAATAATCCGAATTTGAATTTTTGACTTGTTTGGTTCAAGACACATACGCGAACCGTTTTCTAATATTTTTTACTTTCTCTACTACGTATAGTAAGTAGAGGAAGAATTATATTGCACCCAAATACATGTTTTGAGACCCCTGAATCCAAAAAAAAGCATTTTTAGAAACATGTCCGTGTGTGTGTCTGTGAACAGCATAACTCAGAAACGAAAAGTCGGATAAACACCAAACTTGGTATTTAGGTTCAGTATCTTCCAGAGATGCGACACGAAGGTTTTCAAGAAAATTCCCCCACCCCAGATTACCCTATATATGGAACATTTTTCGAAAATTTTAATTTTCTCAAAAATGCCTCTAACGATTTTGATTAAAATATCATATATTTAAGATACTTTTATGACAAATAAAATGTATATCTTGAATTTTCTGGGAATGTCTCCAAAAGTATTCTTCATTGTGAACGACTGTTGCAGAACTGGTAAACCATAAGAGATAGACAAAATTTTACTGCACAAAAATGTAGATCGCGTTACAATACACAATTTATGTCATATATTTTTTTTTGATGAGCGAACCATTTTCGAGATAATGCTTGTTATTCCCTTAAATTTTCCAATACTTATACTTTTTATCAAATTCGTTATTCATTTTTACTTTCTCTACTACGTATAGTAAGTAGGGGAAGTATTGTATTCCACCCAAAATTTCGATACCGAGATTTCACCGGAAATACATGTTTTGAGACTCACTGAATCCAAAAAAGCATTTTTGGAAACATGTCCGTGTGTTTGTCTGTCTGTGTGTCTGTCTGTGTGTCTGTCTGTGTGTCTGTCTGTGTGTCTGTGTCTGTGAACAGCATAACTCAAAAACGAAGAGTCCGATAAACGCCATAGTTGGTATTTAGGTTCAGTATCTTACAGAGATGCGACACGAAGGTTTTCAAGAAAATCCCCCCACCCCAGACTACCCTTTACATGGAACATTTTTCGAAAATTTTAATTTTCTCAAAAACGGCTCTAACGATTTTGATTAAAATATCATATGTTTAAGATATTGTCATGACAAATAAAATGTATATCTCGAATTTTCTGGGAATGTCTCCAAAAGTATTCTTCATTATGAACGACTTTTTCATAACTGGTAAACCATAAGAGATAGACAAATGTACTACACGAAAAATGTAGATCGCGTTAAAATACATAATTTATGTCATATACATTTCTTTTGTTGAGTGAACCGTTTGTGAGATATTGTTTGTTATTCCCTTAAATTTTCCAATACTTATACTTTTTCTCAAATTCGTTATTCATTTTTTTTATGTCCTGGACATGCAAAGAGAATGGAATGCGCCACATAGCAACCAGCGTTAAAATATTTGACTATCGCTTAAAACCTACCATATTCCCCTTGCATCTACAAGAAAATTATCAATAAGATTGACATCTCGATATCTCTATTAACATGAAGCATATGGAGAATAAACGTTTGTAAAAATAGTTTGTACAAGAGTAGAGAAAGTCATGTGAGTGTAACACATCAGATTGTTTTTTATGTCCTGGACATTCAAAGAGAATGGAATGCGCCAAATAGCAACCAGCTCTTAAAACATTTGTCTATCACTTATAACCTACCATATTCCCTTTGCATCTACAAGAAAATTAGCAATAGGTTTGACATCTCGATATCTCGATTAACATGAAGCATATGGAGAATAAGCGGTTGTAAAAATAGTTTGTATAGGAGTAGACGAAGTCATGTGAGTGTAACACATCAGATTTTTTTATTCGAGGATCCTCAAAAGATGCATTTTCGGTAAAATCTCCATATTAAACTTTTGGATGAAATGGAGTACTTTATGTGCTATAAATGGGTGCTAGAGAAAGTAAAAATTCGGTGTTAGTCTGCATTCTGTTTGCTTCTCCATAAGCGGCTTCCTTTGTGGGCAGAATATGAATTGCGCCGTGTGCTTATGCAACACTCATGCCATGATTCTAAGCAAGCACTTGTAGCTTGCCCACACATAACTTTGGAAGAGAATGGAGTGTGCGATGTGAACGGTTAAAATTAGGCAAAATACCATTTTATAAAGTGTGGGGGAAGGGAGAACAATGATGAAACTGAGGCAAAATAAGTTGCTAGGACATTCAATGAGAAGAAACTGCTTGCTAAGAAGTGCACTGAAAGGAATAGTGAATAGCTAACAAATAAAAGACAGAAGAAGACACAAGATGATAGAAGATATTAATATAAATGGTTCGTATACGCAGAAAAGGAAAACATCTTGAACTTCATATAACCGTAAACAGTTACAATAAATAAAATTACTTTACTTAATTATACCAAATAGTTTAGTTTCCTTCACAGAGAGAACTTTAAGTTATTCAAATTTAAGAAAATCATCAAGTACTACAACCTAAAATAAGAACAAAGAAAGAAAGAATTTCACATAAATCATTTATGCATATGCCAGGAGAGCCGGTAGTTCTTGCACTATTGCGTTAAATTCGGATATTCTTCTGTGATTCTTTTCCACTTTTTCACTGTTTCTCCCTCATTCTCTTTCTTTCCCCTCATAACCACTTCCTCTTTCTACCATATTCTCTAACGCCCTCTCCCTCTCCATCAAACTCATCCGTCTTTCTCCTCCATACATGCTATGCGATGTTCTGAATATCAGTAACAGGACTGCTTATTCTGGGATGTTAGTAACAATTAAAACATAAGTAAAACATTTGAGCATACAAAATTGTTATTCTTCCTAATACTTGTTGCACAATTTCTGGTAGTGATCGGTTTGCGTAAAATATCTAAAATATTATAATTATTTAAATATGACTCACACCGAAATTCTATAAATAACAAACTTTTTTTAAAAATTGACTTTGCAAACTTTTGCTATGTATCATTTAAAAAAAGCTTTATTAATTAGGGAATATTTTGATTGTGTCCCGTGAAAACTCCCTACGGACAAAGCAATTAAGATGTCATGTAGCTTATTAGTTTGCTGCGTGGAGTAAGAAGAGGAAGTATTGCATTCCACCCAAAAATTCGATGTTGAGATTTCAGCGGAAATATATGTTTTGAGGCCCCTTGAACCCAAAAAAAGCATTTTTAGAAAAAATTCTGAGTGTAAGTGTGTTTGTGTCTGTGAACAGTGTAACCAAAAAGTGAAAAGTACCTATATTAAAAACCAAACTTGGTATTTAAGTTTATCATCTTACAAAGATGCGACACGAAGATTTTGAAGGAAATCTCCCCACCCTACAATACCCTTTACATGGAACAGTTTTTGAGGGTTTTTTTTCTTAAAAATGGCTCTAAGGATTTTGATTATAAGATCATATTTTAAGATGTTTTCGTGAAACATTAAATCTATACGGAAAGATAGACAGGATGACTGAAGAATTCAATGCCATAGCCGGGATTTGAACCACGGATCTCCCGGTCTCCGTCCGATTACTCTAACCACTGAGCTACCATGGCAACATGCCGGCACGCCATTAAATTCTCTAGCTGACTCGCATTTTTTCCGGTAAACCACAAGAAGATCTCAAATTGTATTGAGATGTCATACCCCAATGGCGACTTGCATTCTTTGTAAGTACTTAAGTTCCGGGATTTTAGTTTCAACCACTATTAGGTCAATTAATGGAATTAATTGTTCTTTCACACAAGCCGTGTGTTGGACAGGGTTGGAAAGGTATTACTCGCGCAAAACTTCTGGAATCGTGACCTTGATTTCCAACCCAGCTGCCGAGCCTAGGAATGGTTTATGTTTAGCTTTATCAACGAAAGCGATATAACACCTTTGCTTACTCACAGTGCGTAACACATACAGTCTGCATATAAAGTGTCTGCATCTGGTTGTAATTTTAAAGAGAGCTGCAGTATCTAAATAGTACTTATTTTATATTTGTTATATTTATAACCATGGCTCCTACGTTTTCAAAGTTAAGTGGTAAGGTGTTAGATAGTCAAAGTAGGGAAATAATTGCAAATGTCATCGACTTCATGAAGCAAGAAGCAGAGATGAAGGAAGAAATTATATCCGAGTTCCACAAAAGCCTTATGAGAGTGAAAAAAAGAGTAGTCAAAGCAACTGGTGTTTCACCGAGTTCCGTTTCCAGAGTTCTCAAAGATAAGAGAAAAAAACATATGGATGAAAGAGTACCATTTGACACACCTGGGAAGAAACATAAGGTCCCTAAACGTTTTACAGAAATAGACGATTTCGAATGTGTCATTCGGCGCACGATTCACAATTCCTATGTGGAAGAAAAAACTGTGCTAACAATAAGCAGATTGCTCATCCAGCTGAAAGACAGCAGAAACTTTCTAGGTGGTGCTACAAATCTCAGAAAAATTATTAAATATTTAGGGTTCAAATGGAAGAAACCGAAATCAAATAGAAGAGTTCTAACAGAAAAGCAAAATAAATAAAATAAAAAAATAATAATAAAATAAAAAAATAAAAATAAAAAGTAAATGTTGCCATGATAGCTTAGTCGGTTAGAGCAACGGCACGGAAAGCCTAAGATCCATGGTTCAAATCCCGGCTATGGCATTGAATTTTTCAGTCTGATTCTACCTTTCCAAATGACTATAATTTTACATGTACTTATATCAGTGTGTACTTATATCAGCATCAATTTTCAAGGTGGTGCTACAAATTTCAGAAAAATACTATAGTGTATGAAGATGAGTCATACATACACAGCAGTCGTACAGCATCTAAAAGTTGGAGTGACGATAGCGAATTAGGTTTGCAGGCACCTGTTGCCAAAGGGCAAATACTTGTTATCGTTCGTGCTGTTGGAAAGATCGGATTCGTTCCAAATGCCCTTCTTTTACAAGTCGCAACAAAAAACAGGAGATTTTCATCAAGAAATGAATACAGAAAATTACATGAAGTGAATCAACGCCATGTTGATACCTAATATGCCTGCTGGGTCTGTTCTGGTCATCGACAATGCTTCATAATGCGTCAACACTCAAATTCACAAACCCACCTACCTCAACTTCCTTGAAAGAAGAAATGAGAGCTTGGTTACTTAGACATAATAAAGCTTTAGATGAAAGCATGAGTAAAACAAAGCTATATAACTTAATTAAAGCCAACAAACAGCTTCAGAAGTCATACATACTTGACCAGATAGTAATACAACATCGCCATAATGTACTTAGACTGTCATCGTATCGCCCAGATCTAAACCCAATCGAATTAATCTGGGCTGATGTCAAAAAATGGGTGGCATGCAGAAATATCACTTTTAAATTAAAATATGTGGAGCAGTTATAACGCCAGCAATTTGCTGAAATTGGAAGGCCAGAATGGGAAAATGTATGGCGACATGCTGAATAAATTAAGAATCATTATTCCGAAAAATACGGAATTGCAGAAAATCAAACAGAAATAATTCTCATGCAGGATAATGGTGCAGAAAGAAGTGACAGCAGTGATGACGGCAATAATGTCAGTGATTCCGCAGAAGAGGAAGGGTTGTTAGATGTGGAAGAATTGGAGGCAATGATTGACATCGTTTTTTATATTAAGCGCTTTTTACAGCGTGGATTTTAATATACTGTATATAACTAAATTTATCAGCGCAACACAGTGCATAACCGTTGTGGATATTTGACGATGACTGTCCCACGCACTCCTGCAGCATGCAGTCGATCGGTCACCACCTGATATGGTAAGCAACTCGCATCATAGCTCTCATTAAGAATTTCACGTGTCTAGAACTGTTGCGCCGATTATAGAATCAGATGACTGAAAAATTCAATGCCATAGCCTTTCTATTAAATCTATACCTTGAATTTTCTGGGAATAGCCTATTCATTCTGAATGACTTTTGCATAACTGTAAATCTGGACAAAAATTTACTACACAAAAATGTAGATCTGGTTAAAGCACACAATTTGTCAAACACATTTCTTGTGGAGTTAACTATTTTAAACACATTCTTTGTTATTGGTTTTAATTTTCAAATACTTGTACCTTTCTCAAATGGAAAGTCATTATTGGTTTTTTCTTTGTTTCTTTTTCTCCTGGTGAAGAAAAGAGAACAGAATTTCAAAGCAATCACATAGCGACCAACTCTTAAAGGTTTGACTATCTCTTAAGCCTACTTATTCCCCTATTCCCATTGTACCTCAAGGGAATATGTAATAAAAGCATTTCTACAAAAGTTTATCTGGATTAATCAGAAGTAGATAGAAAAATAAGCTTTTGTATGAATAGTTTGTTAAAGAATGGGTATAGAAAGTCACGTGAATGTAAAACAACAGATTTTTTAAAAGTCGAACCTAAGGTCTGCTATGTACCAAATTTTATAACAATCGGTTAGGCCACTCTTGAGTAAAAGGGAAAACACAAACACACACACACACACACACACACACACACACACACACACAAATTAAAATGTTAGGTTTGCTTTCAGCGTGGCCCATTGTATACATTAGTGTCAATTATTCATACAAAATAGCAGAAACATTTCGGTTTGAGCCAATTATGGCTCTTCTTCTAAGAAGTAGCTGTTCTAGCTGAGATGGCTGCAGTTACTTAATGACTTTTATGCTCGACCATGCCAAAATGTAGTATTTATACGACTGGTAGCAGTACTTTAATGGGCCTCATTAAAGTACACCTTTTCATTAAAGTATTGGTATTCGACCAATCAGAAGTGGCCAGTAACATTGTGAAAGCGCAAGTATCGATTATTCTGCGTAGTACGTCTCACAACGCTAGCAACTTTGTTTGACACAAGTGCTACGAGGCCACTGTATTGTAACCAAAAGATAGTAGATAAAGGAACCAGAAACGAATACTTATGAAACCTTTAATTTAGATACATGGTCGAACATAAACAGTCGTATGAAACTTGACTATAATGGTGATTAAAACGCTCGTATGATAATTATTAACCTCGCTTCGCTCGCTCGGTTAATAATAATACTCGTGTTTTAATTACTACCATTATAGTCTCGTTGCATAATATACTATAAAATGATGAACTACAATTTTCGACTCCTGCTCGTAACCAGATCGAAGCTCGAGTAACAAGCCAGTAACCGACTGCACTATATACCAACAGCACTCGCCAGGTTGCGCCCTCTCCACCAGCATAGATAGCGCTTAAGCAGTGTCGACGTCATTGTCAGATGATCCTTCCGGTGCGCCTCGAGTGAGATGCTTCGACCAAGAAGAGAGAATGTGACTGATTTAGTTCTCAGCGACGAGTGAAGAAGGACTTCTTGAGCTATGTGTCTGGGAGCGGCCATCTCCACACTTTTCGGCCTTGTCTAAATTATATATATTCTTTCGGCGTAAGTAAAGTTCAAAACTCTTTTTATGTGCGGAGCGGTAGTTAAACTTTTCGAAGCGAGTTCATATAGAAATATCATCACGTGCTAAATTGTATTAAAATGGCGGATATTGTGTGTGAAGGACAAAGTAAAATATTTAATGTATTTCAATTGTAATTTGTTAACGTTTCTTAGATTTGTACGTAAATATATCCAGTACTTTCTGGGCTGAAAGAATTACTAGTTTCATTTAGAGGTGTATTAAATCCTTACTTCATTTCCTTTTACTTTATTTGTAGTACAAAGAACTCATTACTCATTACTTTGTTTCAACGCATTCTAGAATGGGCCCGGCATTTAACTTTTCTACTAATTATCTGCTGTACTTTTGCTCTGACTGCTGTTTATAATGATAGTTGTATTTCAAGGAATTTTTATAATGAATAATTTATGATATTCTACGCATTGACTACACTTAAATAAATTAGTTTGAATTGAAACGGCTTTGCTTGAATGTTGCAGGTTTATAATTGTATTTATAGGTGTTACCTGTACAATCCATCAATGTCAACAGTGCACTTTTATGTACTACCTCTGGTTTACCGTGAACATGACCACATTAAGCATTGTGAAGTATTACTATAATGTGTTCGTGACAAAACAGAAGGCACCTGTGAGCGATGGAGCGTTATCACGAAGATGCCGCAACAATAGCTACTGCCTATATGTGACAACCGAACTTGTGTGCGCTCTGCAGATAATCAACCGAATAACTCGTTTATTTTGGGCGTGTTCACAGCCTTGTGGGCGGATGTTTTCCTCGCCTTTAGAAATACTGCCACTAGGTCAAAGCATATGTGCTGGAATCCATATGTAGAATAGCTAGTTGTATTTCCTTTAGGCGGCACGTAAACATTACAATACAACTATTCAAAAAAATTGTAGAGTATTTAAGGGCACTGAAATATCATTAGGAAGCGCAGGAAGCTAGCATATGACACTATTATAAATTTAGGTTACACAATAACTACTGAATTACTGAACCAAATTTGGATTAGTTATACTTTAAGTATTTCTGGAAATAATGATTATAAAAATAATAAGTTAATTCTCACTTAAAGTTGTGCAAAAGAGATATAAGTAACGCCCTGATTCATAGCCTCAAAATATTGTAACTGTACTCAGCGCCTATGATCACCATTTTCTCTAAATCACATAAAAGATAATATTTTTCAAATATCTTTAACCTTTCGAGAATAAAAAAATAAAAATTGTAACATAAAAGGGTCAATATTAGTTTCATAAATAGCTTATTATACTTACATTATTTTAAAATCTGTAAAAAATGTTAGTTTAGCATAAAGAGATAGCTCCCAGAATATCCAGTAAACATTTGTTGTACATATCTATAACACTTTTTTATAAAAGTGAACCTGTAGTATGAAAATACTGAGTTACGGAAAACTCAGAAAAAAGAAACAACACAATGGGCGTGGTTATATGCCGCCATGTTTAAATTGTGAAATTTAAACGGTCAAATTGGTCACTAAGCAATGTGTATCGTTTTAACGCTGAAGATTTATACTTTTTTATCATATAGAAAATTAAAAGTCGAATGTTTAAAGCATCTCGACCTCCCAGTGCAATTAAAAGCTTATAAATAAAGCACGCATTTTAAAATATTTAAATATTGAATGAAAAATGCTTGCTAAACATCAGTTTTTAATAAAGGAAATATGGAAAGAAAACAAAAGGAGAGCGTTCCCTGAAAGGTATGTATAGCCACTTTATAAGAAATCCTATCCAAGCTGTTATAAAATTTATTTCATTTTGTTTGGGTCTCAGTGCCATCGTAAAAAAGGCGGACAAGGGACGTAGCAGCAGGTAGCCAAGGGGCCGCCCAAGGGACACTAGGGCCGCGTGGTCATAAAGTACCGTCTGTACCCTACACCATTTCGGATATTGACATTCCCCGCACATACGGCGTGTTACACACACATGTACCTTCTTATGGAATATTACTGTACTTCTGAGACTCCATAGTGGATATAAGTGCGGAATGCAAGTGACTGCAGCTAAACCGTGCTAGTACCGGTAACATCCCTAAATAAGTATATGTATAAATATGTTGGTTGATTTACTCGTATTTGTGCCTCCATTATTTGCGATGAGGAGACGATTCTTTAAGGTTAGGTTGCGAAGTCGTTTTAAAAAAATCTGATGTGTTACACTCACACGACTTTCTCTACTCTTGTACAAACTATTTTTACAAACGCTTATTCTCCATCTACTTCATGTTAATCGAGACAAACATTTGCAGACTCTATCTTATTGCTAATTTTCTTGTAGATGTAAGGGGAATATATATTTACAAGGGCAATATAGAAATACAGTAGCCTTTAAACACATACATATCTCTTAATAGCTGGTTGCTAGGTGCAGCACTATTCCCTTTACCACAGATTAATACTGTTTGCATATCCAAGACAAAATAATGAATAACGAATTCCCATTTGAGAAAATAAGTATTGAAAAATTTAAGGGAATAACAAGCAATATCTCGAAAATGGTTCACTCAACAACAAAAATGTATATGACATAAATTGTGTATTTTAACGCGATCTACATCTTTTGTGCAGTAAAATTTTGTCTATCTCTTATGGTTTACCAGTTATGCAAAAGTCGTTCACAATGAAGAACGCTTTTGGAGACATTCCCAGGAAATTCAAGATATACATTTTATTTGTCATAAAAATATCTTAAATATATGATATTTTAATCAAAATCGTTAGAGCCATTTTTGAGAAAATTAAAATGTTGGAAAAATGTTCCCTGTAAAGGGCAATCTGGAGTGGGGGAATTTTCTTGAAAACTTTCGTGTCGCATCTCTAGAAGATACTGAACCTAAATACCAAGTTTGGTGTTTATCCGACTGTTCGTTTCTGAGTTATGCTGTTCACAGACAGACACACAGCCAGACAGACACACGGACATGTTTCCAAAAATGCTTTTTTTGGATTCAGGGGGTCTCCAAACATGTATTTCCGGTGAAATCTCTGTATCGAATTTTTGGGTGGAATACAATACTTCCCCTACTTACTATACGTAGTAGAGAAAGTAAAAATGTTCTCTCGGATTCAGAGCAAGATTCTGAGCAGCAGGCCAGAGCATTACTGATACACTTTCCCAAAATATTAAAAACGGATGAATCCTTTAGCATTTAGATTGATGCTAATTTTGTGCAAAGGAGCTGCAGTACAGCCCTAACAGACTCTTTATCAGAAGTCGTCGCCCAACGGCCAGATTTACACACACACACACACAAAGGTATAGGCCTAATTGTATATGGCTTCAGTTTTCCATCTTAAACCATTTTGTCTGCATATACCTTGCCATGAAACACTTGCTCAGAGATTGTGTAGCTGTTTTGTCGTACTGATAAACGCAATGTACATTACACAGTTTATCTTCACGATAGGCAGCAAGTAATCATCTCTGTGGCCATCTGCTGCGACCTTTCCCATTTAGTCCAGGTCTTCTCCATGAGAAATAGGACCACAATGTACATCTAGGAAGATCAGACATGAGCAAAACACGTGCAGAGTGGTGGCCGAGCCATTCCTTTCACTGCCACAACAGAAGAGAGGGAGAGAACTGGTGGGGCAACTGCTGTTCGTTTCATCAATATGAAATCTTGTCGTAGCCTTAACTTGTTCTACAAACCATAGACAGACGGAGACCTTTGGAGCTACCGACTGTTACTAATTTTACTGTATCTCACTCCTTTCCTTTGTCTTGGAGTGCCTCCTTAGAAACTGATTACTCTGATCACTGAAGAATCAACTTGGCTTCCTTTGTTAGAAACTTGGCTAAACGACGTCGCGTGCCAGTTAGATTCCTTTAGCAGAGATTTCTAGTTGAGAAATGGAGAATACATCACATGTGTAATCTGAACTCCACTTTTCATAGTTAAATTGTTAACACAGATCTCTTAGCACAAAATGCAAATGCAGCAATAAGTTATGAAAAACTATTATTTCTTGGTGAACGAGATCAGTAACACAGCTCCTGCTTATCGTTTTAGAAATATTTCAGCACTCCCACCGCCATCTCATCCCCACCTTTAATTCAAATTCTTCTGTGCAATCGAATGTTCTGCTCAAGTTTTTACCTTCAGATAATATTACTGTGGATACCAGCACACGTGGGGCTGAATGGTAACGAGGCTGCAGACTTTCTGGCCAAAAAGGGCGCAGTGTTACACTCAAAACCTATAAAGTCTTGTGGACTAGATATGAAACTAAAAAATGTCAAAATTAATATAGAACAAAAATACCAACATAATATTCAAAAGGAAGTTACTAATAACAATTACTCCATCGTAAAATAAATAGTACAAAAAATAAAAAATGTCCCAAGGAAAGAAGCAGTTGCTCACTTCAGATTAGCCACTAGACATGACTATCTGGCGGAACATCTACATAGATTTGATTTTATGAATGCTAAAGCATGTAAAATGTGCAATGCTAACAAGATTTTAAATGCAGAAAACCTACTAGAATGCCCAGAATTGACGAAAGCTGTACCAGATGGGAAGATACACAATTTATATTGGCTAGCAAGGGAAAAATTGATGGATTAAAATCCTGCACATTAGATCAACACCAACAACAACCGTTTTTACCTTCCTCGCTTATTCCCATTTCTAAGGTTTGCAGTAAATGCTATGTACAAGGCACTAATGTCGGTCACAAAATGTATTTCCAATGCTTCATGGTCCAATGCTGATGCTTCATGTGTTGCTTAAGGGATGCCTTGCATTTATCGGTGTGATATATATGGCAACTGCTTGGTCATGGAATCCAAGTTTTCACACCTTGAGTACAACCTAACGAAGTGTTAGGAGAAGATTCTTATAATACTGTTGTATTCCTTGGTGATGCTGGCCATGGATAATTGTTATTTTTTCAAAAAGATTCTTTTCAAAGCTCAATATTCTCTGTAAATTATAATGGAAGGGTGACGTGGTCACGTTTGGGTTCTGGACGTCGTTTAACAGGAGCTGCTTAATCAAGTGGAAAGTTTTATACACCTATAACAGTAATCCTCCGATTTTCTTCATAATATTCGTTACATCTTGAATTAATTTTAGCTCTAAAAATTACACATTTTTGGATAAAGGCCATGCTGCGCTTCAAGACATTTTAAAACATTTCTAAAAAAAAGGAGGAAGTTCCGATAGACTTCACCGTTTACGTTTGGGGGTAATCAATACAACCATAAAAGCTTCTAATACGAAACTGCAATATGCATTAAACAATAGCGTATTATGCGTCGCACATGCTGTTTGTTTATTTACTTATGTACATGAAACGTAGTATATTCAATGCAATATAAATAAAACCGCATCAATCATCAAAAGCGGTACTAGTCGATGCATGCATCCTTTTCTGGCCCAAATCGTGTTATCACAAACAGTTGTAGTGACGTGTGATAAACACTGAGGGCTGTGTATAATGTAAACCGCTTATTCTGCACAAGGATGGTGTGCTTTTACCTTCGTGTATTTAGCTGTGAACAGTTAATTTGTATACAGGAGCTGAACATTGTGTCAGTTTTGGCCCTATGGAGTGAAACACAATCAGAAGATTCAGGTGTAAAGAATAGTATGTGATAAAAAATCATCACCTAGTTGGAAACATTTTCATCGCCAATTTGGTGACAAACAAAATATATATCTTGAATGTTATAAATCCAACATTTCATCTACACAAATCTTCGTAACTACGAAACAATACAAACCCTTACAATAGAAATAATGTAAACGAATTCGATGAAAACGCTATATTTTTAAGACATTCGCATGACTAATAAAATGTGTATAATCAGTTTTCGGGAATAGTCTATGAAGTTCCCTTCGTTTTGAATGAATGTTATATTCTTTTTTAAATACGAGGGCTGATCAATAAAGACTGAGACTGATTTTTTTTGTAGTTTCCTTGATAGTTTTATGACTCTACCACGAATACTTGAAAAGAGCAGGGTTTCATGTATAACCATAAGCGACAGCACTCTCGTAACGGTAGGTTGGTAGTAATGCTGTATATTGTTGACCCTACTTGAATTTCGCATACCACAAAATGAAGGTGACATGAGAGGAGCAATACAGCGCAATAAAATTTTATTTTCGTTTAAACCATACAGCCTTGAAACTTTCGAAAAGCTGAAGCAAGCATACGGTGAAGATGTACTACCTCGTGCAACAGTGTTTAGGTGGTTCAAGGACTTCAAAGAAGGGCGAGTCCTCTGTGCTAAGCAAGGCGGGCCTGGTGTTTCGGAATGGAATGATTTACCAGCATGCAGTTCTCCCCCTCACACTACTGTTACAGCAGCTACTACACGTCAGTATTGGCTACACTGAGGAAGCACATTACAAGGAAACGTCCAGAACATCATCGGAATGGGTGGCGACTTCATCACAACGCGCGGCCTCACATCCCAAATCAAGGCCAGGAATTTTTGGCTAAATTCAACATTACCTGTGTGC
Organism: Deroplatys truncata; assembly: GCA_030765065.1. Taxonomy (NCBI): domain Eukaryota; kingdom Metazoa; phylum Arthropoda; class Insecta; order Mantodea; family Mantidae; genus Deroplatys; species Deroplatys truncata. Next base: position 97,025,593 of record CM060984.1, on the reverse strand, counting down.
CACATCCGCCTTAAAGCCCCGGTCTTACCCCCTGTGATTTCTTTTTATTCCCATTACTAAAGGCAAAGCTCCGGGAATTCGATTTGAGAGCACTGCAGCAGTGCTAAAGAAAAGTGAGGCGATTCTCAAAGACCTGACAAAGAATGGCCTGCACCATGTGTTCGAGGACTGGCAGAGACGTATAAAAAGTGCGCTCAGTTAGGAGGGGACTACTTTGAAAAAGATCGTGTCAACATTGAAATGGAGTAATAAATATCCGTAAAAAAATCAGTCTCAGTCTTTATTGATCAGCCCTCGTAGCATGGCTTAAAAGTAAAACTTGTAATATGCGCACACGAGCTAAAAACTTTAGATTATTGCATTTGTTGTAATAATTTTTATTGTGATCAACTTTGGTTTCAAGTCCAAACATATGGCAATTACCCTTTTGTATTTTCACATGTTTAATAACTTGACTTGGATTGATTACGTTTTACTTTTCACTATGCATTTTACGTTATTAATTTCTCATGGCGCTCGCATTATGAGTTCACAATGCAAATCCTCACACTTCAATTTATCCCAATTTGATGTGGAGTTAACCTATAATTTATATTGACAGCCTTCTGCTTTATTTAATATAAAACTTTAGAAGAAACTGAAATGGAAGAGTTAGTGAAATTACAGAAGCAGCAGAAAGAATGATACTGTGGCATGTGCACAGATATTAATGTTAAGACGCTCTCTGGACTCCGAAGCACGGCAGTTTGTCTGTGAATAGGGGCGAATCAGGGGAAACAGTCTGTCTAGGAGGGGATAGCGTTACTGACGCCGAGTTGGCGTAGTTTCTTGTGTCATTCTGTGAGTAGGCTTCGAGTGAGACAGACGGGCAACTGCCTAAGACATGGCGTCCTCGCCCGGCAGACACATGGGGTAAGAAATTTTTTTATAATAAATCTACCAGCTATCCATTCTCTTGCAGTTTTAATTATGATAGTGTAGAGTTCCTTTCCTCTCCCTTCAGCCAGATATTATGTTGGTGTAATAATATTTTGTGATATAACTTAGCTGCGCCCTTCGTCGTTGCCTCGTAAATTAAAGTTCTTTGTTTGGTTAACGATCCCTCTCGCAAGCGAGTCGCTCCCATCTGCATTTCTAAATAATAATATTAAGTGAGGCATACGACAATACTACATGTACTTGCGCAAAAAAAATGCAGAAAGGAATATGATATGGATTTTAACCGCTCACTGGCTGGTGTAAGGCGAAATATGTTGAAGATAACTGAAAATGACTACTAGCAAATCAACAAAACATCAAAACATCTGACTTCTCGCTTTTTTAACGTCATCTCCCTTGCTTCAAGAACCGCGTTCTAAACGTGATCTCTGTTAGTTTCAGGAATAAATTTAATTTCCTTGATATCTTACAATTTCGAGCACTGTCTAAAAAATCTGATGTGTTACACTCACATGATTTTCTCTACTCTTGTACAAACTATTTTTATAAACGCTTATTCTCCATCTACTTCATGTTAATTGAGATAAACATTTGCAGACTATCTTATTGCTAAGTTACTTGTAGATGTAAGGGGAATATATATTTACAAGGGCAATATAGAAATACAGTAGCCTTTAAGCACATACATATCTCTTAATAGCTGATTGCTAGGTGCAGCACCATTCCCTTTCCCACAGATTAATACTCTTTGCATATCCAAGACAAAAAAATGAATAACGAATTCCCATTTGAGAAACTAAGAATTGAAAAATTTAAGGGAATAACAAGCAATATCTCGAAAATAGTTCACTCAACAAGAAAATGTGTATGACATAAATTGTGTATTTTAACGCGATCTACATTTTTTGTGTAGTAAACGTTTGTCTATCTCTTATGGTTTACCAGTTATGCAAAAGTCGTTCACAATGAAGAATACTTTTGGAGAAATTCCCATAAAATTCAAGATATACATTTTATTTGTCATGAAAATATCTTAAACATATGATATTTTAATCAAAATCGTTAGCCATTTTTGAGAAAATTAAAATTTTCGAAAAATCTTCCATGTAAAGGGTAATCTGGGGTGGGGGCATTATCTTGCAAACCTTCGTGTCGTATCTCTGGAAGATACCTAAATACCAAGTTTAGTATTTATCCGACTGTTCGTTTCTGAGTTATGCTGTTTAAAGACAGACAGACACACACACACACACACACACACACACACACAGACACACATACGGACATGTTTCCAAAAATGCTCTTTTTGGATTCAGGGGGTCTCAAAACAATTATTTCCGGTGAAATCTTGGTATCGAATTTGTGGGTGGAATACAATACTTCCCCTACTTACTGTACGTAGTAGAGAAAGTAAAAATCTAATGTGTTACACTCACATGACTTTCTCTACTTTTGTACAATCTATTTTTACAAACGCTTATTCTCCATCTACTTCATGTTAATCGAGATAAACATTTGCAGACTCTATCTTATTGCTAATTTTCTTGTAGATGTAAGGGGAATATATATTTACAAGGGCAATATAGAAAAACAGTAGCTTTTAAGAACATACATATCTATTAATAGCTGGTTGCTAGGTGCAGCACCATTCCCTTTCCCACAGATTAATACTGTTTGCATATCCAAGACAAAAAAATGAATAACGAATTCCCATTTGAGAAAATAAGTATTGAAAAATTTAAGGGAATAACAAGCAATATCTCGAAAATGGTTCACTCAACAACAAAAAATGTATATGACATAAATTGTGTATTTTAACGCGATCTACGTTTTTTGTGCAGTAAAATTTTGTCTATCTCTTATGGTTTACCAGTTATGCAAAAGTCGTTCACAATGAAGAATACTTTTGGAGACATTCCCAGAAAATTCAAGATATACATTTTATTTGTCATAACAATATCTTAAACATATGATATTTTATTCAAAATGTTTAGAGCCGTTTTTGAGAAAATTAAAATTTTCGAAAAATCTTCCATGTAAAGAGTAATTTGGGGCTGGGGATTTTCTTGAAAACCTTCGTGTCGCATCCCTGGAAGATACTGAACCTAAATACCAAGTTTGGTGTTTATCCGACTGTTCGTTTCTGAGTTATGCTGTTCACAGATAGACAAACAGACATACACACGGACATGTTTCCAAAAATGCTTTTTTTGGATTCAGGGGGTCTCAAAACATATATTTCCGGTGAAATCTCGGTATGGAATTTTTGGGTGGAATACAATACTTCCCCTACTTACTATACGTAGTAGAGAAAGTAAAAATAGTATATGCCACACGTGTTAACAGTGGTTTTATTTTTACTTTCTCTACTACGTATAGTAAGTAGGGGAAGTATTGCATTCCACCCAAAAATTCGATACCGAGATTTCACTGGAAATACATGTTTTGAGACCCACTGAATCCAAAAAAAGCATTTTTGGAAACATGTCCGTGTGTGTGTCTGTGTGTGTGTGTGTGTGTGTGTGTGTGTGTGTGTGTGTGTGTCTGTGTGTCTGTGAGTGTGTGTGTCTGTGAACAGCATAACTCAAAAACGAACACTCGGATAAACACCAAACTTGGTATTTAGGTTCAGTATCTTCCAGAGATGCGACACGAAGGTTTTCAAGAAAATCCCCCCACCCCAGACTACCCTTTACATGGAACATTTTTCGAAAATTTTAATTTTCTCAATAGTGGCTCTAACGATTTTGATGAAAATATCATATGTTTAAGATAATGTCATGAGAAATGAAATGTATATCTCGAATTTTCTGGGAATGTCTCCAAAAGTATTCTTTATTGTGAACGGCTTTTGCATAACTGGTAAACCGTAAGAGATAGACAGAATTTTACTTCACAAAAATGTAGATCGCGTTAAAATACACAACTTATGTCATATACATTTTTGTTGTTGAGTGAACCGTTTTAGAGATATTCCTTGTTATTTCCTTAAATTTTTCAATACTTATACTTTTTCTCAAATTCGTTATTCATTTTTTTATGTCCTGGACATGCAAAGAGAATGAAATGCGCCACATAGCAACCAGCGTTAAAATATTTGACTATCGCTTAAAAGCTACTATATTCCCCTTGCCTCTACAAGAAAATTACCAATAAGATTGACATCTCGATTAACACGAAGCATATGGAGAATAGGCGTTTGTAAAATTAGATTGTACAAGAGTAGAGAAAGTCATGTGAGTGTAACACATCATATTTTTCTCTTAGGATTGCGAAACGAAGGCCGTAGACCGTAGGCCTTCGTTTCGCAAACATTCCTACGAGCAAAATAAAAGCCTGTCTTTACCCCTTGTATCATAATCTACTATTATATAACTGTTAATAAACTGTAAGAAGCGGAAAAAAGCTTACCACACAAAAAATTCAGGTTTCGTTAAACACTCAACTTTCACCAAATAGATTTTTTTGTGGTATTAACCACTTTCGAGATATTTTTTATTATGGCTTGGATTTCCAAATACTTTGTAACTTTTTTTTAACTGCTTGGGCATTATTATTTTATCTCAAGACGCTTGTATTTTGAATTTTAAGTGTTGGAAATCCTTAAAATCCATAAAAACGTTTTATTGAATTTAATTCATAAAAACAGACGCATATTTATTGTAATTATGCAAATATTAGAGCAAAAGTTCGGATAGTATATGTTTGAACCTTACTGCACCAAAGCTGTAGCTTTTAAACACAATAGTAATTTTGATTCAACACTTTATAAGCTAGTAGATAAATTCCCAAACTTTCAATTTGCTAATTCTTCTTAATTTAGAAGTTTAATTTAAAAAATTCTGCTGCGTTACATTCACATAACTTACTCTACTTATTCTTCAACAAACTATTCTCAAGAAAGCTTATTCTTCTATTTTCCTCCTGTTAATTGAGGTAAACTTTCATTAAAAAGTTTAAAATTTCGTTGTAGGTATAAGAAGAATGTAGTAGCTCAACGTGCTAAACAAAATTTTTATGATGACTTTGAAATTCCATGTCACTTGCATGATCACAGAAAACACGAATAACAAATTACCACAGGACAAAATTATAACTATTTGAAAATTCAAAACAGCAAAGAATATCTGGAAAGTGCCACAAAAACGTTATTTGTCATATGTTGGAAGGTTTAACGAGATCTACATTTTTGTGCAGTAAGAGTTTGCTATATTTTACAGTTTATTAGTGATACAAAAGTAATTTAGAATAAAGAGGACTCCACAGGCTGTTCCCAGAAAATTCAGCTTACGGTTGTTTTTACCATTCAAATATCTTAAACATATTTTCATCAAAATAACATTTTTTTTTTCATTTAAAAATTAGATTTGAGTGGAAGCATTTTTGTGTCGCAACCTTGGAAGGCACTGAACTTAAGCACCAAGTACGCAAACCTTTTTTTCAAAAAATGTTTTTTTTTTATTCAGAGAGCAACTGTATTTTGGGTGAAACCTTGATGTCGAATTTTTTGATGTAATGCGATACTTCCTCTTCTTCCTAAAGGTAACTAATAGAGAAAGTAATAATCAGTGCGTTATCGTAAAATTTCAATAAATACTCTTTCAATACTATTTATATATCCACAATGACGTATGGGGCGAAGATCTGGCCGTGGGAACCCATGTAAAGGTTAGATCAAGTAAGAACTGGTTTCCTAAAAGTTATATTAGGTGTGGGAAGGGGTACGGCAAATTGCTGCATTTTTAGAGAATACGTTGCATACAGCGAAACAATTGAACGTATGGGTGATCAAATATTTGATTAGAATTATGAGATGGGATCAATCACTTATGAGAACAGTATGCTATAAGGAAAGCTTAGAATGGAAGGGGACAAGACATTGGGAGCGAAAATCAAGGGAGGGCTGAAAAGATTAGGGATGGGTAATATTTGATTTGAAGGATCTGGAAATAGAGCGAATGTGTGGAGAAAAGTACAGAAGCGACTGAAAGATATAAATCGACAGCAGACACTGTCACAATGTAATGAGAAAGTATCATTAACCGTACAGTCGAAACTAAAAGCAGAATGGAGTATAGAACAATGTAAAAAGGACTTGCTTGGCTCAGACTGGGATCATGGCGAGCGATCAAATTTATTAACAAAGAAACCATAAGAATCTGTCGCCGGTGTAGAGAGAAAGAAACTTGGTTTCATATTCTGGTCCATATACTAAGGCAGGACAGTTGAAAAAGTATCTTCCTTTGTTAACTCAAGGTGTGGTTTACAAGCGTGTTGGACTTTGGTAGTTGGGAGGGGAAGGGGGAAGCGATTGGTACATTTTCACAAAAGGTTATGCAGCTCAGATCGGAGTGAAAGGAAGAGGCACAAGGGGAGGAGGGGGAGGGTTAGTGGCTTAGGGGCGGGTATTTGTTTGTTTTGTAAACAATAGCGCGTGCTTGTAATAGTTATTTTTATTCTTCTTCTGTTTGTTCTGTGTGATTTTTGTTGCTAGTTTCTCTGTTTTTTCTTTCTTTCTTTCCAATTCTTATAAAATATCATTAACTTTAAAGCACAGTATTATGATTATAGACTAAACATGTGGACCACAGTGTATTATATAACTACGTACGGTCTCTCTCTCTCTCTCTCTCTCTCTCTGATCCGTGTATGTATGAGCCTGAACGTGTAAAATGTATAAGACCAATAAATACAGCACTCTACTCCCCTACTCTACTGTTGAAATGAATGTAGTCTACATGTATTTTGTATTGTTGTGGAATGCCCCTGAAGTACGAGTTTCTTCTCTTTGAAGGGCTCTAGAAAGTTAACTCTGATTGAAAGTATATAGTTATTAAGTTCTGGAAATATTATTATTATTATTGTTATTATTATGCAAACATACAAGAAAGAGTTTATCTTTACGATGGCGAATTAAGGAAAACACACCAGAAGTAATAATGTTGCCAGTTTATCAGCAAATATCGTAACAGTCACAGGATCAAAAGCTGGAACGCGGCTTGGCTATAATTTTGGTAGTATTACCGTTTTAATCCGCTTTACGGTTTCGCTACACATGGATTTTTCCGCCAATTCTACTCGTGCGTAAATTTCTCTCCATTGCTATCTAAATTACAGTAATTTTCACCTTAGCACCATGAATCGCAATGCGACGCGATCGACTGATCGACCCGATTCCAGCGGGATTATAAAAAAGTTAATAGCGAGAGAGGAACAAAGATTCGATAATAATCGAGATGGTGCCAATGCGGTACCATACTCGACCAAAGACATACATGAGGCAGTGCAGTGTCGTGAGAAACACACATAATGCATAACACAGAAATAACCTGGCTGGCAGAGGAAGCAGGGCATATTTCAGCAATTGTCAGGACGCAGTGGGGAACTATACTTACCGACAATTATTATCATCCCACTTAAATCTGCTGCAAATATCATACCAGTTTTATTTTCTCGAGTATTATAGTCAATTAAAACTTTGATAGAGAGATTGCGTTGGAACTACACGTTTTGAGACCAACAGAAGCGTAACTAAAAGTCTTATGCGAAGCTTTCTCGTTAGCCATCGTTTGTTACTTTCTCTACCACGTACATAGTAGGTAGAGAAAGTATTGCATCCCACCCAAAAATTCACCGGAAATACATGTATTGAGGACCCCTAAATTAAAAGGTATTTTTAGAAAAAGGTCCGTGTGTGTGTGTCTGAACAGTATAACTCAAAAACAAAAAGTCGGTTAAATACCAAACTTAGTTATTTATGTTGATATTGTAATGAAAAGAAGCTAGAAACAGTGATGTGTATTGAATTTATTTAAAGGTGAGTCGGAATTGTTACACTAACATCACTTAAGTTTACTCACTTAACATGTTTCGGGAAACCGTTGTTCCCATCCTCAGAAGTTAATTCGACTGGTCCGTGTTGTTGGTGTTTCCGTTTTTTGGACTGGATCCTGTGGTGGCATCTTGTGGTGGAGAAATGTACTTCCAGAGAGGATTTGGTGGAGGCAAATCAAAATTTATTAGATGTGTGTTGTGTTTTAGAATGGTGATCTTCTCCCATGCATCTAATTCGGCTGCAAATTTGGCTGGTTTGACTAATGTAATATTGGGTTTGATGTTGTGATTAGTGATCCAAAAATGGTGTGACAGATGCACATCAGAAACACAACAAATCTCAGCCAGCAAGATAAAGAGCTAAAGTTCAAGAAATTCACATACCACCCAGGAACATTTCACAAATTTAAGAAGATTTTCATGAAACATAACATCAGCCTAGCTCCACAGAATAAATTTAACATAGAGAAATTACTTTGTAACAAGTTAAAAGACCCCATTCTACAAGGCAAAAAAGCTGGAATCTATAAAATCAATTGTTCAGATTGCAATAAAGTATACATAGGTAAGACAAAACGAAACCTAGAAACTAGGCTAAAGGAGCACATGAGATGTATTAAATACAAACAAATGGACAAATCTGCAGTTTCACACCATTTTTGGATCACTAATCACAACATCAAACTCAATATTACTTTAGTCAAACCAGCCAAATTTGCAGCCGAATTAGATGCATGGGAGAAGATCACCATTCTAAAACACAACACACATCTAATGAATTTTGATTTGCCGCCACCAAATCCTCTCTGGAAGTACATTTCTCCACCACAAGATGCCACCACAGGATCCAGTCCAAAAAACGGAAACACCAACAACACGGGCCAGTCGAATTAACTTCTGAGGATGGGAACAACCGTTTCCCGAAACATGTTAAGTGAGTAAACTTAAGTGATGTTAGTGTAACAATTCCGACTCACCTTTAAATAAATTAGTTATTTATGTTTAGTACCTTCCAAAGAAGCGATACGAAGACTTTCAAGAAACTCCCCACCCAAAACTAACCTTTACATGGAACTTTTTTCGAAATTTTCGATTTTCTAAAAAATGACTCTAACTTTTTTTATTAAAATACCATATATTAATAGTTGTATATGCAACGAAGACAACGCGCAAGCGCGAAAATTTTTATACAAATAGACTTCGTTTCGATACAGGTTCCTAACAGCAAATTAACACATTTAAGTATAGGAGTCGAAAAATATATTTACACGATAAATAAAATGTATATATTGAATTTTGTGGTAATAGCCTGTGAAGTCCACTTCATTCGGAATGAATTTTGTATGTATAACTGGTAAACGTTACGCGATAGATGAAAATGTACTGCTCAAAAAATGTAGATATCTTCAAAACACACAATTTATTTGAAATACATTTTTGTGGCATCAGCCATTTCCAAGTTATCCGTTATTAATGGTTCGATTTGTGCAATACTTCGTCAATATTTTAAAGTCCTGTTGACATTCACTTGTTTCTCGTGATCGCATGGCCAGCATTTGAATTTGAAGCCCAGCATTTAGCACCCAGTTCTTAAATATTTTGACTTGGTATTCCTTTTTGTATTTATAACGAAGCGTGTAATGTAGCTATTTCTGCAAAGGTTTATCAATTAAAATAGAGTAGATATAAAAATAAACTTACGTAAGAATAATTTTATAGCTACTAATTAGCAACAGAGGGAAGAGAAAGTAATGTGAATATAACACATCAGATATTTTGTGTAGTTTCTGTAAATTATTCCGACTACTTTTACAAAAGCTTATTGTACTATCTACTTCATGTTAATCGATATAAACTATGCAGAAGAGTTATTTCTATTGTATACAATTTAAATTATGCATTTATATCCTTTTGTTGTTTAGTAAGCTTAGTTTATGGCAGCCTCCAATTGGAGGGAACTGAATTTGTGTATAAATTCTCACATTTCGTCGTGAGTACAAGGAGAATAGAGAAAACCAATGTTTAAATGCCATTGGTTATATGCTGGTCTTTCCGTACTCTTTTCATGATAACGCGGGAAACAACTGAATAGCAACAACACTTTAAAATGATGTAATAAAAATTGAATCCAATAATAATGAATAACTCGGAAATGGCTGATAAAATAACAATTTTATTTGAAATAAAGTGTATGTTTTAAAGAGATCTACTTACATTTATTTGATGCATTACATTTATCACTCAGAGAAGTTTCCTTCCGAATGAAGAGATCCTCACAGACTATTCCCAGAAATCAGGAGATATATTTTATTCGTCATATAAATATTCTAAATCTAAGGTAGGCATTTTAATTGTTAGTTATTTTTTGAAAAAATAAAACAGTCCAAACAATTTTTCATATAAAGGGTAGTTTGGGATGAGGGTGTTCTTTAAAACGTTCGTGTCGCATCTTAGAAGATGCTGATGTACCGAGTTCAGAATTTAACCCAATTTTCTTGTTTTAGGTAAGCTGTTCATAGACACGCGCACGCATACCTTTTTTTCTAAAAATCCATTTTTATTCAGGAGACCTTAAAACATGTATTTTCGGCGAAATCTCAATATATTCTAAAGTTGGGTTCAATACAGTATGAATCTGCATGTTAGGTGGTAGAGAAAGTAAAAAGGGAAAATCATGACATACAACATTTAGTATTTAAGTCAGGTAAGCCCATTTTCTTGTTTTGAGAGTCGAGTTTGAAAACTCGATTAGCGTGAGTAGCGTAGATAAGGTATTTTCCAGGGGTTTTCTTTGTCGTATAACAAACGTCGGTTAACTATGGGCTTAGCGAATCCCAGATTCGTGTAAGCAACTTTCCAATTGCTTCTTTTACCTCCTTTGCACACTTGGGTTATGTAATAATAATAATAATAATAATAATAATAATAATAATAATAATAATAATAATAATAATAATAATAATAATAATAATAATGTAGAAATAACGCGAGGTACAAGACACAAGGTATAAGTATAGATGTACAATCCGATAGTGAAAAGATCTTTGGGCAGACTCAAAAATACATGGCTACAGAATCTTTGAATAGGGAACAGGGATTTTACTGCCTATACCTTGAAGTCTGGAAGAGGAGGCGGAGGAGGAGGAGGAGGAGGAAGAAGAAGAATCATTCTATATATCTTTCGAGGACGTAAGGCAAAGTTTTTCAGCAACTTTCCCGTGCATCAACTATCTCCTTACTTTGAAAATATTTTAAATAGCTGTAAATGTTTTTTTTAAATAACTGGGAAATTCGCGACTAGCGAACTCCCAAGAAAGTCTGTTAGATACTACAAAAAATGCACAAAATTGTTTGCAAGGAAATATTATGTGTGTGGAGTGGGCTTCCAATAGTGATTTACTCGTAAGTCCATTCATGAATGTTTAGTTTCATCCGCAAAAAAGGAAAGAAAGAAAACTAGGAGCCTTAAATTCTTTTTGCTTTAAAAAAATCTGATGTGATACACTCATATAACTTTCTCTGTTCTTGTACAAACTATTTTTACAAACGCTTATTCTCCATCTACTTCATGTTAATCGAGATAAACATTTGCAGAATCTAACTTATTGCTAATTTTCTTGTAGATGTAAGGGGAATATATATTTACAAGGGCAGTATAGAAATACAGTAGCCTTTAAGCACATACATATCTCTTAATAGCTGGTTGCTAGGTGCAGCACCATTCCCTTTCCCACAGATTAATACTCTTTGCATATCCAAGACAAAAAAATGAATAACGAATTCCCATTTGAGTAAATAAGTATTGAAAAATTTAAGGAAATAACAAGCAATATCTCGAAAATGGTATACTCAACAACAAAAAATGTATATGACATAAATTGTGTATTTTAACGCGATCTACTGTCGCAGTTACTTCGTGTTATCTTATTGCTGAGCGCCTGTTATTGTTTTATTATTTTGAATTTTGGGTTCATTGTGCTCCGGCTAGCTATTATTACGCAGTCGAGCAAATCTCTTGAACAGGGTGTGTAAACGGAAAGGAGTTGTTACTAAAGATAACACTGATAAAAGAATTTGCTTTTACACTTTTTTGCCGTCACACTTTATTCATTTCACTTAATTACTCTTGATACACGCCCTACTGAAACTGTTATATTTTCGAATGTAACTATTATCACTTACTTGCCGCACATTATTAATTCGCGTATTTCACATCTTTTAACTAACTTTACGACGCGAGAGATTCTGTAGAACTGCGCGACGTTTGCCTTGTGAATGATTCTGTAAAACTGCGCGACGTTTGCCTTGTGAATTATTCTGTAGAACTGCGCGACGTTTAACCCGTGATTGATTCTGTTGGACTGAACGTTACCCGTCTCTGGCTTTAGCTTTTTATACTCCCTCACCCCGATATGCCTAAACATTATAACAGAGCTGATATTGGTTAATAAAACGCGCCAACATTAGCATCTATTTTTATATCCAATCAAAATTTCGAACACAAATGCTCTAGGGAAGATATTCTCTCCATTTCTAAAGTAAGGCACGCTACTCTGACGTCATTTCTTTGTCTTATCTAATTAATAAATAACTCACCCCCTCGTTACATTGTTACCCAGTCCTATTGTCAGTTTCAGTGAGGCCGTGTAAACTTATTTCCTAACAATGCTTATAATTAACAAACATCCCAAATCATTGTCATACAATAATGCTAATTTACACTACAATCACTGTGGCATTTACAGTGTTGTGATATAAAATACTGCCACACTACATTTTTTGTGTAGTAAAATTTTGTCTATCTCTTATGGTTTACCAGTTTACAAAAGTCGTTCACAATGAAGAATGCTTTTGGAGACATTCCCAGAAAATTCAAGATATACATTTTATTTGTCATGAAAATATCTTAAACATACGATATTTTAATCAAAATCGTTAGAGCCATTTTTGAGAAAATTAAAATTTTCGAAAAATCTTCCATGTAAAGGGTAATCTGGGGTGGGGGTATTTTCTTGAAAACCTTCGTGTCGCATCTCTGGAAGATGCTGAACCTAAATACCAAGTTTGGTGTTTATCCGACTCTTCGTTTCTGAATTATGCTGTTCACAGACAGACACACAGACACACACGGACATGTTTCCAAAAATGCTTTTTTTGGATTCAGGGGGTCTGAAAACATGTATTTCTGGTGAAATCTCGGTTACGAATTTTTGGGTGGAATACAATACTTCCCCTACTTGCTATACGTACTAGAGAAAGTAACAAATAATTGCAGTCGTTATGTAAAGATTTTTCCTTTTTGGGGAAGGGGGAAATTTTTTGAAAGTCTTCACCTGGTCTCTTTAAATGGTGTATAACTGAAGTATGAAATCTGGTATTTATCTACGTAGTAGCACTATTTTAACGCCTGCTTTTACTACATACCGCACCACAGGCGGTGGATACTTATGATACATGAAAGGAAAAATAATTGGAAAAGCAAATTTGTGGAGAAAGCTTTCCAAGACTAAGTTTAGGGTACCTCGCCTGGCATTTGTCAGTTGTGAGGACTGAGGAAACATAAAAAAAAATCTGAGTGGTATTTATTTAAGTGTTTTTAAGTTGTGAGGCATATACTAAGTGGCCCAAACAAGCCATCCTTAGTTGAAGTTAATTTATACCGGTTAACGCGGATACCAAAAGGTTTGCCTAAGCAGATCTGTAAAGGGGACTCCATACTGACAGAGAGGAGACCGCTAAATGGAAGACGAATGCTTGAAAACAAACACTTTAACTGTTATTACTGGTCCAGAGCATATATGGTAGAGAAACTGGCTGCTAAATGAAGTTTTCCGGGTTCGATTCCCGGCTGGGCTCCAGAAAGTTGTCTTTAAACAAAAGCATTTCATGGTATGCCCAGAGACTGTTTAAATGTAAGATTACCTATGTGTGGGGGGGGTGTTATCGGTTATTTAATAAGCAATTCGCTCATTAACAAGAATTCAGGATTGCCCCTTGACGCAAGCCTGAGCACACGTGTTAAGTCATTTAGTTCCATGACAGTTTATCTACAACCAGTACTACTATATGCACCAATTGGTGCTGCAAAGTTAACAAGATTAAACAAAATTCTATTTTTATTGCATTTATGTTCCCTTAAAGGTGCATTAGAATTAAATTCTTTTCTATTAATGCATTATTCATAATATGCATGTGCAAAAACATGCCCGCCTTGGTGGAAGAATTTATGTAAGGTCTCTTAGGCCCACGTTCTACTTGGAATGATCCATCATTTCTTAATATTATTTTTGTATCCCCCCCAAAAAAAAGAAAACGTGGGCAGAAGACAGATGCCGCGTCTGAAAATGTTCAGAACGCAGCCTTCAAGCCTCCGCTGCATTTTGGTGCGTCTCCGCACAGATCGTACCCATATCTGTGTGTTCGTTTTCTGGTAAACGTTTTTTGTTTGAATGGCCTGGCTCAAACTGCATGCAGGCGAGCACGCGACGTTTATCAATACGAAACTACCACGTTAACTACCTCAGCGACCTTTCGCTTTGTGCCTGCATTACCCCTTTGAACACAGTATGCGGCAACTTATTTTGCACCTATATATGCAAGAAATAAAACTGCAAAGGACGGCTTGTGTGGGCCACCTGGTATACAGAAGCGTAAACGGACATTTTTGTAAAAGTACGTTTTTGTTTTCAGATGAACTCTAAATGTGAAGTCTCCATAGCTTATATTTGGTTTGAACGGATAATAACTTCTTCCTTCGGGGTAAAGTGGTGACAAAGAAAAACATCCGGTATTAGGTATATTCACATGACTTTCTTTACTCTCTATCGCTTATTTAGTGGGTATATCAATATTCTTACGAAAGTTTATTTTTCTATCTACTTCGTTTTAATTGAGATAAACCTTTGCAGAAATACCTACATTACACGCTTTGTTAAAGATACAACAGGAATAGCGATAGTCAAATGTTTAAGAACTGGACGCTATATACTGACCTTAAATTCCATACTGTTTCAATGGAATCGCGAGAAATAACCAAATGTCGACAGGATTTTAAAAGAATAACGAAATACTGAACAATTTAATCATTAACAACGGATATTTTGGAAATGGCAGATGCCACAAAAGTTATTTGAAATAAATTTTGCGTTTTAAACAGAGAATACTTTTTGTGCAGTACATTTTCGTCTATTGCTTAACGTTTACCTTATAAAGAATTGTATAAAATTCGTTCCGAATGAAGAGGACTTCACAGTTTATTCCCAGAAAATGCAGATATAAATTTCATTTGTCATGTAATTATCTTTAATATGTGGTATTTTGGTATTTTAATCAAACTTGTTGGAGCTATTAATGAAAAAATAAAAATTTTCTAAAAATTTTCCAAATAAATGGTAGTTGGAGCGGAGGGGGGTTCTTTGAAAAAATTCGTGTTGCGTCTTTGGAATATACTGAACTTAAATATAGACAGACACACATACACACACCAACTTTTTTCTAAAAATGCTATTTTTTTATTCAGGCGCCTCAAAACATGTATTTCTGGTGAATGCAATATTTGGGTGGAATGCAATACCTTGTCTACCTAGTACGTACATGGTAGATAAAGTGAAAATGCTTTCCTTGGGTTCAGGGGTCCTCAAAACATGTTTCGGGTGAAATCTCAACGTTGAATATTAGTACTTCCCATACTTACTTTAGTAGAGGAAGTAATAGAAACTGAAGCTTAGTATTTTGGTATCTTATTTTACTACGAGTACGTGTCCAAACCTGGACAAGGTCTAAAAATTATGTCAAGTCACGGTTTGGAGGGGTGACATAACATTTCTATCGCCGTATTTAAACTTAATGAGTTTGAGCATAATAGAAGTTGCGTAACGTGGAATCATATTATCGACAGCGGCCACACCAACATAATTCGAAAATAAACAAAGTGCAGGTCCGCCGAAACTCGCCAAACCGCAAAATGTTACATCTCCTTCGTTATTATCTACACATTAATCCAATGTGACACGTTCATTCATTAATCAATAACTAATCCAGGGCATGAAATTATGTTAGGATAGCGGGAAAGCGGGTCATTAGTTCTATAGTTTCTACTGCAGTAATTATTTATTTATATATACAGCGTGTAACAAACGGCACGCAAAAAGATGACGTTCAATATGGGACCTTATGCATGACCTACATGTCGACAATGGATATTCAGGAATTGTGACCTGGAGGAAGCATCTGAACAAATGTAAATAACTTAGGAAATCACACTGCATTTATCTCTAAAAGTCTTATGTGTTACATGCACAGGACCATCGTTTATTACTTTCGCTTAGAGAGAGAGATTTCATTAACAAATTCAGATTCTCCCCAATTGGAGGATGCCATAAACAAAGCACACTAAAGAAAAAACGATATGAATATATGAAAAATTCAATGCCATAGCCGGGATTTGAACCACGAATCAATCACCCTGTCTCCGTCTAGTTTCTCTAACCACTGGGCTACCATGGCAACTTGCCAGTACGACATTAAGTTCCCCAACTGATTCGCGTTTTTCCGGTAAACCACAAGGAGATCTCAAATTGTATTGAGATGACATACCCCAATGGCGACTTACAATGTTGTCGGGCTTCATGCTTTTAACCACTATTAGATCAATTAATGGAATTAATTGTTCTTCCACACAAGCCGCGCGTTGGACAGAGTGCGAAAGGTAGAATCAGACGAATAAAAAATTCAGTGTCATAGCCGGGATTTAAACTACGGATCTCCCGGTCTCCGTCCGGTTACTCTAACCACTGAGTTACCATAGCAACTTGTCACTCCGACAATACCTTTCTGATTCTACCTTTCCCACCCTGTCCAACACACGGCTTGTGTGGAAGAAAAATTAATTCCGATATGAATACATGATTGAAATTGTAATGAATATAAATATCTGTAAGCAAAACTAATAAAACATTATCTGAAAATAATTATAATCTATAACTGTATATAGAAATGTACCTTATCTAACCAAATCTGTATATAAGATTAATCAGTTTACATATAATATAAATGATTTTTCAATATACCTGGCGACCCTTAAAGAACACTAAGGGCCATTGCTTTAATAAATGAGTGCTTTAACTTATATTTTGCGCAAAACGTTACAAAAGTACATGGGATAGGATCCCCGGCTCCAATTAGTAATCCAACAGCATCAATTGAAGAAATATGATATTTATTGCAGAAGTGATACTGTTGGCTCATAAATGGTACACGTTTCTTTGTGAACTTCAGCCGGCTGGTCTTTGCCTGTTTCCCATCTGATGGTAGGATCTAAGATGGTTCCCGAACATGAGCCAGATTGAATGGCTATGATGTCGATTTTTCTGTTTGATCCATTCTCTACAATACCATGGACTTCCTTGTAAACCTGATACTTTTGCAGTTTGAGGGCCTCGGCAATCATTGAGCGCACTTGATGGTGTTTTACATTTCCGAGCATGCTTCCATGTGGACAGGACCCAAGGACATGTGCAAGTGTTTCTGAGTAATTAGAGGAAATATTGTATTCCATCCTCCTCCCAAAAAAAAATCGACACTAGATTTCACCGAAACTCACATCTTAAGGTTCTCTGAATTTAAAAAAAAATCTGATGTGTTACACTCACATGACTTTCTCTACTCTTGTACAAACTATTTATACAAACGCTTATGCTCCATCTACTTCATATTAATCGAGATAAACATTTGCAATCTTATTGCTAATTTTGTTGTAGATGTAAGGGGAATATATATTTACAAGGGCAATTTGGAAATACAGTAGCCTTTAAGCACATACATATATCTTAATAGCTGGTTGCTAGGTGCAGCACCATTCCCTTTGCCACAGATTAATACTCTTTGCATATCCAAGACAAAAAAATGAATAACGAATTCCCATTTGAGAAAATAAGTATTGAAACATTTAAGGGAATAACAAGTAATATCTCGAAAATGGTTCACTCAACAAAAAAAATCTGATGTGTTACACTCACATGACTTTCTCTACTCTTGTACAATCTATTTTTACAAACGCCTATTCTCCATATGCTTCATATTAATCGAGATATCGAGATGTCGATCTTATTTGTAATTTTCTTGTAGATCAAGGGGAATATGGTAGCTTTTAAGCGATAGTCAAATATTTTAACGCTGGTTGCTATGTGGCGCATTCCATTCTCTTTGCATGTCCAGGACATAAAAAAATCTGATGTGTTACACTCACATGACTTTCTCTACTCTTGTACAATCTAAGTTTACAAACGCCTATTCTCCACATGCTTCAAGTTAATCGAGATATCGAGATGTCAATCTTATTGGTAATTTTCTTGTAGATGCAAGGGAAATATCGTAGCTTTTAAGGGATAGTCAAATATTTTAACGCTGGTTGCTATGTCGCGCATTCCATTCTCTTTGCACGTCCAGGACATAAAAAAAATGAATAACGAATTTGAGAAAAAGTATAAGTATTGGAAAATTTAAGGAAATAACAAGCAATATCTCGAAAACGGTTCACTCAACAAAAGAAATGTATATGACATAAGTTGTGTATTTTAACGCGATCTACATTTTTTGTGTAGTAAAATTTTATCTATCTCTCATGGTTTACCAGTTATGCAAAAGTCGTTCACAATAAATAATACTTTTGGAGACATTCCTAGGAAATTCAAGATATACATTTTATTTGTCATAAAAATATCTTAAACATATGATATTTTAATCAAAATCGTTAGAGCCATTTTTGAGAAAATTAAAATTTTCGAAAAATCTTCCATGTAAAGGGTAGTCTGGGGTGGGGGGATTTTCTTGAAAACCTTCGTGTCGCATCTCTGGAAGATACTGAACCTAAATACCAAGTTAGGTGTTTATCCGACTGTTCGTTTTTGAGTTATGCTGTTCACAGACACACACACAAACACACACACAGACACACACACAGACACACACACAGACACACACACAGACACACACACGGACATGTTTCCAAAAATGCTTTTTTTGGATTCAGGAGGTCTCAAAACATGTATTTCCGGTGAAATCTCGGTATCGAATTTTTGGGTGGAATGCAATACTTCCCCTACTTACTATACGTAGTAGAGAAAGTAAAAATGAATAACGAATTTGAGAAAAAGTTTAAGTATTGGATAATTTAAGGAAATAACAAGCAATATCTCGAAAACGGTTCATTCAACAAAAAAATGTATATGATATAAGTTGTGTATTTTAACGCGATCTACATTTTTTGTGTAGTACAATTTTGTCTATCTCTTATGGTTTACCAGTTATGCAAAAGTCGTTCATAATGAAGAATACTTTGGGAGACATTCCCAGAAATTTCGAGATATACATTTCATTTCTCATGACATTATCTTAAACATATGATATTTTCATCAAAATCGTTAGAGCCATTTTTGAGAAAATTAAAATTTTCGAAAAATCTTCTATGTAAAGGGTAATCTGGGGTGGTGGAATTTTCTTGAAAACCTTCGTGTCGCATCCTTGGAAGATACTGAACGTAAATACCAAGTTTGGTGTTTATCCGACTGTTCGTTTCTGAGTTATGCTGTTCACAGACAGACACACACACACACACACACACACGGACATGTTTCCAAAAATGCTTTTTTTTTGGATTCAGGGGGTCTCAAAACATGTATTTCCGGTGAAATCTCGGTATCGAATTTTTGGATGGAATACAATACTTTCCCTTTTTGGAAACATGTCCGTGTGTGTGTCTGTGTGTGTGTGTGTGTGTCTGTGAACAGCATAACTCAGAAACGAACAGTCGGATAAACACCAAACTTGGTATTTGGGTTTAGTATCTTCCAAGGATGCGACACGAAGGTTTTCAAGAAAATCCCCCCACCCCAGACTACACTTTACATGGAACATTTTCCGAAAATTTTAATTTTTTCAAAAATGGCTCTAACGATTTTGATTAAAATATCATAAGTTTAATATATTTTCATGACAAATGAAATGTATATCTCGAATTTTCTGGGAATGTCTCCAAAAGTGTTCTTCATTGCGAACCTGGTAAACCATCAGAGATAAACAAACTTTTACTACACAAAAAATGTAGATCGCGTTAAAATACACAATTTATGTCATATACATTTTTGTTGTTGAGTGAACCATTTTCGAGATATTGCTTGTTATTGCCTTAAATTTTCCAATACTTACACTTTTTCTCAAATTCGTTATTCATTACTTTCTCTACTACGTATAGTAAGTAGGGGAAGTATTGTATTCCACCCAAAATTTCGATACCGAGATTTCACCGCAAATACATGTTTTGAGACTCCCTGAATCCAAAAAAAGCATTTTTGGAAACATGTCCGTGTGTGTGTCTGTGTGTCTGTCTGTCTGTGTGTCTGTGTGTCTGTGTGTCTGTGTGTCTGTGTGTCTGTGTGTCTGTGAACAGCATAACTCAGAAACGAACAGTCGGATAAACACCAAACTTTGTATTTAGGTTCAGTATCTTCCAGGGATGCGACACGAAGGTTTTCAAGAAAATCCCCAACCCCAAATTACTCTTTACATGGAAGATTTTTCGAAAATTTTAATTTTCTCAAAAACGGCTCTAACGATTTTGAATAAAATATCATATGTTTAAGATATTGTTATGACAAATAAAATGTATATCTTGAATTTTCTGGGAATGTCTCCAAAAGTATTCTTCATTGTGAACGACTTTTGCATAACTGGTAAACCATAAGAGATAGACAAAATTTTACTACACAAAAAACGTAGATCGCGTTAAAATACACAATTTATGTCATATACATTTTTTTAGTTGAGTGAACCATTTTCGAGATATTGCTTGTTATTCCCTTAAATTTTCCAATACTTGTACTTTTTCTCAAATTCGTTATTCAATTTTATATGTCCTGGATATGCAAACAGAATAGAATGCGCCACATAGCAACCAGCGCTTAAAAGATTTGACTATCGCTTATAACCTACCATGTTCCCCTTGCATCTACAAGAAAATTAGCAATAAGATTGACATCTCGATATCTCGAGTAACATGAAGCATATGGAGAATAAACGTTTGTAAAAATAGTTTGTACAAGAGTAGAGAAAGTCATGTGAGTGTAACACATCAGATTTTTTTTTTGTCCTGGTAATACAAAGAGAATGGAATACTCCACATAGCAACCAGCTCTTAAACGCTTAAAGCCTAGCAATTCCCCTTGCATCTACAAGAAAATTAATAATAAGATTAACATCTCGATATCTCGATTAACATGAAGCATATGGAGAATAAGCGTTTGTAAAAATAGGTTGTACAAGAGTAGAGAAAGTCATGTGAGTGTTTTTTGTGACCAGCGCGTGAAGTTCTCTTCATTCGCAAAGAATTGTATAAGCGCCGGTGTAGCGCAGTGGAATCGTTTTCGGCTCTCCTTCTGAGGGTCCGAGGTTCCATTCCCGGTTCTGGGATGGCGCCTTCACCTCTGACTTGCTCATGTGGAGTGTCTCGAAGACCAAACGTGGTTCGGATTCCGCATAGGTCCTCTCACTCCATCCACCATCCTCATCATCACTCTACCATTGAAGTTAACGGACTCCGCCCCCTGAGTGCCTTCACCTTAGAAATGGGTCCAGTCATCTTTGATGGAATGAGGTAACCCTCCGAAGGTCATAGACCAATATATATATATATATATATATATATATATATATATATATATATTATATAGGGAACGCTAGAGACGAATTTTGTATATTTTTTTTAAAACTAGTAGCTATACCAGAAGGGAATGATAAAATACTTACAATACAGAAAAAATTGATCTTGTTAAAACACAAATTTATTTCAAATAGCTTTTTGTGGTACCAGCTATTTCCGAGATATCCGTTATTATATCACATTGTGCATTTTAACGACATGTATGGTAAGTTTTCGTCTATCTCCGACATATTACAGTTATACAGATGTATACAGAATGAATATTTCACAGGCTATTCGCAGAAAGTTTAAGATATGCAGTTTATTTGTTATACAAATGCCTTAAACATATGGTATTGTAATCAAACCCGTTAGAGCCATTTTTGAGAAAATAAAAACTAACGAAAAACCTAAGTAGGTTTGGGATGGGATTGTTTCCGGTTCGGAAAACATCAGATGTGCTCGCTGACGCTGTGTTCACAGTACAAGATTTAATTTCAATACACGATCATGCTCAAAATATGCCATAGATACGAAAATGCACAAGTGGTCAGATACTTTGGTGACTGCGCGGTGAAACGCTGTATCTGGTAATTACAAATATATCTGTTCCAATTCTATGCTTCAATTTTTTTCAAGTAAAAGTAATAAATTAATATACGCCAGTATAATATTGTTTTAATGAAAATATAAACGAGCACAAAAACACATGTTAATTATTTTCGTTTTCAAAATAAATGCATAAAGAACAAGGGATTTAATAGAAGTGGAGGTTTTACACGCCCAATATTAATTTATACTTCTCATGTTAATTTTTATAGAATATTTATTAATTTAATACCTATTTTGAAAATAAATAAGAATAATGCAGTAATACCTTAAGACGAAATGGGTCTTTGTAGTTTGAAATTATATTATAATGCATGTAATATATTTACATTGCGTTTAACCGGAAAAAAATACCGGATGCAACTCTAACCTCGATGGGTTTTACTGCTGGATGCCTGCTTCTCACCCCTCGGCTCTCGGCGCACATTTAACACTTAGAACTCAACGTAATGGCAAAATGAAGTTAAAGGCTCGCGCACAGAGATTCCAGTGTGAATCGACCGTGGAATCGAGCGAAACTAACAAACTTGCATCTGGAAAGTCTATTCATTCTATTTGTTTATTTATTCGTTTAATTTTGTAAATGCGTATACATTTGGCTTATAATTTTAAGATGACGGAAATAGAAGACACTTTTCCCCTTAAGAATTTCACTTCGAAAATCGAAGCTTGTGTAGAATTTGAGTGTTTTTCAGCGACATTTTCATCACTAAACTGATATGCAATGCTATACATACATTCAATATGCTGTTTATGTTCTGATTGTTTGTGTTGATGGTGCGACTCACCAAAAATGTCCTAGGTATAAAGTCCGTAGTGGTACTATAAGGATCACTGAAAATACAATGGCTTACAAGGCAAAGGTGAAGTAAATACTGAGCGAATAAAAGCAACGTGAAAAACTTAATGAAGGTGCAAATAAATCAGTCATTGTGTTTACTCTTTGAGAGGAAAATGAGCGGTATTCATTAATAAACCTATAGCATCCCTCTCATTTCCCCATAAAAGAGTGTAAATATATGTAACAGTAGGAAGAGAGAAACAGAAAATCGAGAAGCAAACCTCGTACAAACCTCATAATTACCAGCGCATTTTCCTGGGCGCTTGATATAGGAAATCAATCGTGAAATAAACTTTGGAGCTCCCAGTGTACATGAAACAAAGGACTTCAGTACGAACGAAAGGCATTAAATGATATGAAGAAAGCCCCTGTCAAATATTTTGCGGAAGTAGAAAAACAAACTATTTATCGCAGGACATTTTACTGTCGCTTAATTTGGTGCATACTTGCAATTTCTTTCCCCCCCAACGTTTGTAATATAACTGTATTTCAAGTACTATTTTATTCTGCATACCAAAATTTGTTTTGTTTATCCCTGACAATCCTATTCCTTTTCTCAAATTGGTTCGTTATTTCGTTAGTTAGTTCGTTCGCTCGCTGTCTGGTAGGCTCGTGATGAGCCCAGGTGTGTCTGCTGTGTACCTGCCCTTGGTAGGGCTTAACCACAGAAATGGAAGCACTATTGTAGAGTGGCCATTTTAGGTTTTAGAGCGTGAGGTTGAAAGGAGGTAACGCTAATTTTTCCTCAACGGCTCTCTTTCCAGTAACAATATCCTTGTCACTGCTCCGCCGGTATCTGTGTTTTTCCAAAAAGGGTGTTGCTGTTAAATTTTTACTGACCACCCCCAAGGAGACGGGGGAGTACTAGCGTCCAGCCTATGTGCTGTTGACTGATTTAATGTCTTCGTTACCGGAGATGACTGCAAACCATGCGAACCCGGTAGCTCCTGAAGCAACGCTCTTTGTGTAAGAGTCCCCCAGGGATCTGACAAGGGCGTTCTCATGAAAATCCAATCTAATGCAGAAATGTCTCCCCAAATCACGTCCTTCACCTATGGGAGGCCGAAGTTTCATGTAACGGCCTCACTGGGAAGCGACGGTTGACATAAGAGATGGACCACAACCGTGGTAGCAGTTATAACCAGAGAACCCAGGAGTCTGCTGCCATGCCCCACACTTCGCAATCATAGAGAATCAAAGGGTTAATAGGAACCTTGCAACTCAGAATCGGATATAAAACGGCTGCAGCCCTCTTAGCCTTGCTCATCATCCCGTACACCGAATATTAGACGACACCTAGTTAGCGAATGAAGTTTCTCCATTCCACGCTTTAGCCCTGATAGGTAAAAGTGGGTGTTCTGCAGAGGTTCGTCATCTGGTAACCAGGACAACATGACTTTTGTCCGAATTCACGGACATCCGACACTGCATGCCCAGTGTTGAACGAGGCGGAGGTGTCTCTGAATAGGATTGAAGGCTCTGAGTCCAGTCAAGTACGGTTTGGCAGGATGAGGGAAACACGAGTGGGTGATAATCGTACCTACCCGCGATGGGTTTAATGGCTTGTTAAATGGGATGAGGGTTGCAGGATAAAGGGAGAAATTGAAGTTGAGGAGGTGAAATAATGTAGAAAACTTTGTTCCTTGACGGCTACTGGTCACGATGCAACAGCTTTTCTGCACGCAGGTGACATGAGCGGTACACACTTGTTATTTATGGGACCCTATTGTAATTTAATTTCCCCATTTTTAATGTGGGGAACCGGTGTCACCTCAAGGGCGGCGTGTCTGGGGTAATAATTAGAGGTCTGCATGCTGATGAAAACGACCGACCCTAGTTCACCAGGCCACCTTCGGTTGCCACGTACGTCAGCCGAGATAGGTTTAGTCGAGCGCGTGAAGCCCAGTAGAAATTGCCGGTCGGTTATGATAAAACTCGGTCGCTCACAAGCAAGCGTAATGCTGCTGCTCTCTGGTGCGTCCCAGTTCTAATACAACTGCCGGCGAATCGTAGTTCAGCAGAAGCAGTCACTAATACAGTACTATATTCAAGAGCAGATATGTACAGTAAAACTAGGAATTTTAATTGGAGGTATCAAAATTTGGGAGTGATGAATAATAAAACAGCTGCAGTCTTGTATAAACTGCATGAATTCGCTTAATATAACATCATTATGTACCCAAATCGTTGCTTATTAATACCCAATTTATCGCTCTGTAGCGGTACATGGAGGGTCCGCTACTAATCTACATCCAAAATGCCGGATTCACTTTCACCGTGACAAAGAATACATCTAACATGGCAGTTGACTGAAATGGATCAACTGTCAGGCAACCAATTCCTCCCTCCACTCCCTTCGTGCCGGCCGGGGCTATAAAGCCGCCTATCCTGGGTAACATTTACTAATCGGGGTGCTAACGCGGAACCCGACCACTAACTGCATGAAATCCCTCTTACTAACATAGTACCCTGTCTCCCAGGACACACCTGATTAGTTTACTAACAGCATGTGCATGGGGAAACGATGTAGCCTCTGAGGATGATCGCCCCCACAAAAAAATAGAGGACAGTACTCGACGATCATCAAGCAACATTGATGAGTAGCTCAGTACATGGCGACACTACAACTTTGAAGGTGTCTACCTCAGAGCCGACGGGCAATTTACCTTCAGAATCGGGAAATCTGGAACCATCATATATAAGGAATAAACCACTACAAGAATTAGGGTGTAGTACGCGGCTTTTATTTTACACTAGGTAGATGTAGACATTTTTGTGAGTTTTGATTATGTGCCGGTTTAGTAGTTTTGTAAAATGGTATTTGTCCCGTGAAATAATTTTTCAACGTGACATAGGGAGGTTTCACCTTTGAACTTAAACTGATAATTGCTCAAGTCATAGAAGGGCAAGCCTCTGTTAAATGACTTATAAAAACGTTTGCTTATAAAGTGAGTATTCTCTGAAATAGATACATATGGAGCATTTCTATTTTAAGAATAGTATTATAAAATTCAAGTAAATGCAAAATAAATGAGTTTGTAAGAAAGAAAATTCAGTAACTGATGAAAGGGATTTCCATTTAATGCTTTGTTATCGTACAGTGGAACTTTTTGAGTTGTTTGTTATTGCAATCACAACAGTAAAATTGCTAGTTTGCTTCGAAAGTTGGGAAATTCGAATTTATTCTGAAAGGAAAGTTTTCAGTTTAAAATTCAGTAGCGACAGCTGAAAGTGCTGTTCAAATGTTTGGCTGTGTAGAACGAAGCAGATATTTCTTATGCAAAGTTAATATATATAAATGATGGGCGATAGTCCTATTTGCTATATTTAATAGCTAATTTACTCTGTATTCACTGAAAAGAGATTGTGGAAGTATTACTAAAAATAAATTCATTCCAAGAAGTAACAGAACAAAAACAACACATAACGAAACAGTTAAATATTCATTTAGTACCAGGTGGAAAATCCCATTTAACATTTTAAGCGAGCACATATTTAAATGTCAATCTTTGAAATTGTGGTGTTGTGGTAGCCTCTTTAGGAGTTACGTATTTCCTATAATTCTTTATTGAAAAATGTTTACCTTGATATTGAGCGAATTTTATTTGTTTATTTGAATAAATAATTATTATTGTTAACCTACAACTGACTTGTGCTTTGTACTCGTTGTTTACCCCTTCGATCCATTACTTTTATATTTTCAAATATATTGTTACAAGATTGCTAGTGGGTAGTTATAATCCCCAGGAGATCTAGCCAGGGCGCTCCAGTTAAAAGGCAGTTTTAAATTTTGCGGCCCGCGCCTAAATTCTTCCTCCTCCACGTAAGGAAGAGATAAGGCTTTGTAAAGCAGCCTCACGTGGAAGGAACGGCATATAGAATAAATGGCCCGTAGGCCTTTATTCTGTACCCTCTACAGCCGTATCAGACTAGTCTGCGGACACGCTTTGTAAAGGTGTATCTTCAGCGGAACTGGCATCCCCGATCTGAGTATGGGGTGCAATGAGGCGTTAGCCCCAGTGGGACAGATCTTTGATGTGCTCCTGAAAAGTTAGATATTTGTCTAGCTTTACTCTCAAGTAGATAATGGTATTTGCCACTCAATCCTTCGGCGGAGATAGGTAAATAAGGGACAGTTCGCAGGGAAGCGGCGCTTAGCAAAATAACGTGGCTTTTGTCGACGTTAACGGACATACGCCAAGGTTCTAAGTATTGTTCTGTTTTATAGAGCAGGACGTCATCAGCAAATGGGCCATGTTGACGCCCTGCACCGCTTATGTACATACTAGGTTGAATATTTAATAACACCGTCCAAAGTACTAACCACATAATTAAAGAAACTAAACATATCATACATGAAGGCACCTTAAGCCGATATCACAGTAACTACGTGCGTATCCACAAGACAGCCTACAGTTTCACGATTGCCAAAATCATCGTCAATAAAATGGTTTCGCAGTTAAAGCAAAATTAAATAATAAAAACGGGAACTAAGTTTGGTACTATTAACAAAAAAATAACACAAACAAGCAGCGACGGAGGAGAAGGTCAAGGATCAATGATATTTGTGAACTCCATAATTAATGAAAATATTACATTCTTCATACTAGAGAATTAACCACTTTATTAGTTATGAACTTTCTATTCTGAGTACATTAAAATAACCAATTAAGTATTAATAAATTCGATTTAATAATTAGAAAGCTAAATAAAACCTAAGGAGTTCTTTAAGTTTAAGCCTAAAACTTATCATTTGCCTTTTAAAATTTATTTCTCATCTCTGACAGAAAATAGTGTAATAATTGTATTACATGCATTGCTATGTTTTTACTCATTGTCGGTTCGTTTTCCACAGATCGTTGTGAAAAATTTACGAACAATGTACTAAAGACTAAGTAAAAAGTTTATACAATCAGTTTTAAAGAAAATTTTCTTACAAAAAATTAAGTTTAGACTCCATATGTCCTAACCTCTTTCTTCTTTGATATGAGGTACTTTATCCTATACGTATTTGTCCCACCTTTTCTGTTACACCCTATATAAATTGAAGCCCCAGAGAATCTGTTGTATGCTGAAAATCACAGGTATTATCTTGATATACTATTCTTGTTACTGGTTGAGACACGAAATTTAAATGAAAAACAGTGAACTATGTATTGCTAAATTCTCTACTTTTCAAAATAATACCTACTAAAACTTAACTTAAAACTAACAATGTTTAGTTACCGCACTGTTTTTCTGGGAATGATGCATACACATTAATTAAAGAAATCTGAATACGCTCAAACTGAGGTATTTAACTACACATTATACAAGAAATAATCGTTTTATTTTCATTGATAACGTCGTTTAACCTGACGAAATCCTGATTTTGACACCAGTAATTTAGAGGTTGTTATGGTTCGATTTAATTTCGTACTGATTTATTCACCTCAGAGCAATTCTGCGGATATCCTTCATCTCATAGCATACGATTAATATGGAAACCCCATGAAACTAATAACTCAGAGCGATATTTCCAACTGTAAAATCACAGTAAAGTTCGCAAACTCTCGCACATGGTGCTTCATTTGTTTTACTGGAAAATAAAGCGTTTAATTACTGCATCGCTTTGTAGTCCGGGTGACTATAAACATAAAGTTTAGTTGATTTAAATGTTCCAGCGGTTAATGATTATATGCTACCACTAGATGCCTCAATAAAATACTCTTTTAAGGTGAAAAACGAAAAATTGAAATCTCCCGTTTTTATTTTCTCTATCCTCGATTGTACGAAGTAGAAATATTTCATTCCACCCCAAAATTTGATATTTTGTTCCACTTAAAATACATATTTTGAGGTACCTTGAATAAAAAAATTAGAAAATGGCTAAAACTCAAAAAACCTAAAGTCAGATAAACATCAAACAAACTAATATTTTCAAGAAAGACCCTATCCCAAACTAGCCGAATTTTATTGGTATAACACATGTAAAATTGATTTTCATCACCAATAATAAGGATATCTTGAATTCTCTGCGAATAGTCTGTGAAGTTCGCTTCATTCGGAATGTATTTTGTGTAATTTTTGTATAACTGGTAAGCCATAACAGTTTGACAAAGTTACTACACAGATCTCTTTATAACACACAATTTATTTGAAATATTTTTGTAGCATCTGAAATTTCAGAAGTAGTTTTTGTTATTGGTTTGAATTTATCAATACTTTGTCATTTTAAAGTGCTGTCACCATTCGGCTGTTTCTCGCGATGTCATGGAAAGAGTACGGAATTTCGAGGTCACTTTTTAAACATTTGACTCTCGCTTCGGCCTCCGTATCCCCTTTATACCTTCAACGAAATGTATCGTGAAATTATTTCTGTAAACATCTACTTCGATTAACAGGAATTAGATAGAACACTAAGCATTTGCAAGAATAGTTTGTAGAAGCTATATAAAATAAACTATACTGACTAGAGAAAGACATGAGAATCTAACGTATCTGACGTTTTTATAGTGTAAACCTTATTTAAAATGTCAAACTTCAGATTCTTATTTGAATGCATATAATTCAAAAACCAATTTTAAGTATATTATGTGACCGAGCGGGATAGCTCAGGCGCTAACGTCTGTGGCCGCATTTGAGAGATCCCGAGTTCAAATCCCATGGGCCGACCAATCTGACTGACTCTTTTTCATGGTTTCCCTCAGCCGTTAAGGTAAATACCGGATTGGATATTTAATACTACGACCCAAAGTCCCCCCTTATGTCTATAACAATAGTAAAAATGAAAATTAGGCGTTAATAGTAAACGCTGTGCCATCTATCCACAGACAATGAAAGCAGGTAGATTGGACGACACCCTAATGCCATCTGCACGGCACGAAGGTAGAAGATCCGGTTGCTATGCGCTAAGGTCTCTGTGGACACGTGACGAAGCAAGGTTACAGGGATGAGACCTAGAAGGCTATCTGTCTCCACACCTCGATCTAAGAGTTATCCACCAACAGATCCATCACGATGTGACACTGTAGTTAAAGCGTCGTAAAATAAATAGAGTATTAATAAATATATTGCGTGAAAGTGTATATGGAAGGGTTTCCATGCAATCGCCAGAAACAACAGATAATCGATGAGACTTTAAAAGAACAAGTATTGAGCAATTCCAACCTTTAATAGCGGATACATCAGAAACGGCTGTCACAGAAAAACTTATTTTAAGTAAACTGTGTGTTTTAAAGAGATTTGCATTCTTATATGACACGTTTTCATATATCTCTTAACATTTACCAGTTGCACAAAATTATGCAAAATTCCTTCCCCACGAAGAGGATATAATAGGCTATTCCCTGAAAATTCAGGATATACATTTTATTTGTTCTGTAAATATCTTTAATATATGAAATTTTAATCAAAATCGTTAGAGCCATTTTTTAAAAAATCAAAATTCTAGAAAAATATTCCAGATAAAGGGTAGTTGGGTGGAGAAAATCTTCGTATCGTATCTTTGGGAGATATTGAACCTAAATTCCAAATGTTTATTTATCCAACTTTTCGTTTTTGAGTTACGTTGTTCAGACACATAGGAACCTGTTTTTAGAATTTTGTTTTATTCAGGAGTCTCAAAACATGTATTTCCAGTGAAATTTCTATATCGAATTTTGGATGGAATGCAATACCTTCTCTACCTACTGTGTACATGCTAGAGAAAGTAAAAACAAAACAAAAAAATAAATGTCTGTCTGTGTGTTCAGCTTCTTTCAAGGATGCAAAACAAGAGTTTTTATGAAATCTCCCATTTCAGAAATACTCTTTAAATGGAAAATGTTCTTTATTTTTGTTTTTACAAAACGGTTATAACCATTATTATTCAAAAACCACGTTTGAGTTATTGACATGAAAAAAAATATATATACTCTGAATTTTCTGTAAATAGTCTCGCAAGTGCTCGTTCAGCGGAATTTTGTATAACTTCGTATAAATGAGAAAGCATATGAAATTTGTGAGCTCCATAATTACTGGTAATATTACACTCTTCACACTAGAGAATTAATCACGATACCAGCATGAACTTTATATTCCCCCAGGGAGCTATTTTTTATAACTGGTAAACAATAAGAACTTGACAAATGTATCGCACGATTTGAAATGACTTTTTTGTGGCATCAGCCATTTCCGGGGTATTTACTATTGGTTTGAGTTCATCAATACTTTGTCATTTTTAAAATGATGTCACCATTTTATTGCGATCTTTCTCGCAATATATTGTATGAAAGTATACATCGAAAGAGTAATTTTTAAAATAATCTAGTACACCTTATTTGTGGTAAGTAGAGGAAATATTGTATTACAACCAAAAATTCGGTATCGGAATTTCATAAAAAATGCACTTTTATGGTCTCTTGAACCTAAAAGAACCATTTTAAAAGAAAGGTCCATGTATGTGTGTCTGTGTGTGTATGTGTGTGGGCGTACGTGCGTGTTCAGCTTCTTTCGAAGATGTAAAACAGAGATTTTCCTCAGTTCAAAAATACCCTTTAGATGGAAAATGTTCTTTATTTTTATTTTCTCAAAACGGTTCTAGCAATTATGATTGAAACATCAATTTTGAGATTTTGACATGAAAAATAAAAAAGTGCATACCTTTAATATTCGTAAATAGTCTCATAAGTCCACGTTCTGTTTAATTTTGTGTAATTGGGAAACTATACCAGGTAGAAATTAACTTTTTGATCGCATATAATTATTACATAGCGTTAGCTGTTTCCTAAGTATCCCATGTTGTAAGTTTACATTTTCTCAAGTATAAAAGCGTACTCTCAGATCATTTTTGAAAGTTTGCGGTTCTTATTTTTTTCTTTTTCTTTCCAAGAGCTCGTTACTACGACTTTCCTCTTCCTGCTTCCGATATATTACTAAGCACTTATTAAAGCACTTATTAAATTATTTGAAGCCACTCCTAGGCCAAAACAGATCATGAATAATTAACTTTAATAGAAGAGCGACTTTTCAAATGAATATTACAATATAAGAGATGTATGTGTAGAGAAAACCTGTGATTGTATCACATCTTATTTTTATTTTCTCTACCACTTACACAAAACTTAGGAGTATTATATTCCACTCAAAAATGCTGTATAGAAATGTCGCCGAAAATACGCGTTTTGAGGTCGCTAAAATAAAAGCATTTTTAGAAAATCCCCGTATGTATGTATCTGTGTGTCTGTGAGCACACAGAAAAATCTTCCATGAAAAGGACAGTTTGGGGTGGGGGAAGATGTGTTCATAGACATACTCATAAACATGCACACCTTTTTGGATTCAGGGGCCTCAAAATATGTAATTTTGGTAAAATCTCTGTATCATATTTTGGGTTGGAATGCAATACCTGGTTACGTAATAGGTAGAGAAAGTAAGTGATAGTCACAACGTTATTCAAGAGAGCTGTATTCTTTTATCTTTATCCAGTTGAAGAAACAGTCGCAAAGCAAAAAATCTAATTTATTCATTCCATCTCTAAGCAACCATCGAATAATTCAGATTTATTGCCACTTTCTAAAAAATGACAAGATCGTCAAGTGAGCAGAGAACGCAGGTGGAGGAAGTGCCGGAAATTATAAAACGGTTTCCTACCCCAGAGCAAGGACTTAAAACCAATTCCAATTATACCGAACTGCTCACCGGAAAATGGTATTGGTTTATACGGGTCACGTGCTTTTGCCTGACATTGACAACAAGCTCACCTTAACGAGCGCCTAGAGGGAGAACGTGCGTGGTTTAGTTCGGGCGTCACCACAACTTGCGTTCTCTGCACGTCAATGTCCGACTTCTCATTTAGTACGAAAACCTTAATTGGAAAATTTAATTTCCTCCTTTAATATTACTGATTGCTATAGTCTTTAAATTTTGAAACACCTAAAACGCATTACAATCATAAATAATAGTTACTTTTGCAGTTACCAGCGACAAAATAATATTTAATATACTTTTTTTCCTACTTATTTTAACTACCTCGTCATATCGCGACGGATCTGTTAGGAGATACCTCGTGGCTCGATATGTGGCGGACAGCTAACCTTCTAGGTCTCATCTCTGTACCTTACAAGCTTGCTAGATCTCGTGTCCACAGAGGCCTTAGTGCTAGGCAACTATACCTCTGCTTCTTTACGTGGCGGGCAGATAGCAGCTTCGACACGTGTCTACAGAGACCTTAGTACTAAGCAACTGTATATCTGCTTCTACACGTGCCAGACAGATGGCAGCTTCGACACGTGTCAATATACCCAGGCAACTGCACCTCTACTTCTATACGTATCATGACAGCTTCGACGTGTCTATATGTACTGTCGACATGTGTCTACTGTATATCTGCTTCTACACGTGCCTTGCATATGACATTACGATGCCGTGTAGTTACCTGCTTTCATTATCTATGGATATATGGCAGAGCATTCGTTATCGCCATCTATTTTCATGTTTACTAATGTTTTGGGCTTAAAATGGAACTTTGGGTCGTT
This sequence comes from Deroplatys truncata, assembly GCA_030765065.1. Classification (NCBI taxonomy): domain Eukaryota; kingdom Metazoa; phylum Arthropoda; class Insecta; order Mantodea; family Mantidae; genus Deroplatys; species Deroplatys truncata. Next base: position 96,992,181 of record CM060984.1, on the reverse strand, counting down.
GTATTAAATATCCGCTCCTTTTCTTTTTTAATTTATGGACGCTCTTTAACTGCTATAGTTCTTAGCGTCTATATTGGGCGTGAAACAACGGAAATTTTGCTCAGAGATCTCTTTATCAGGCTTGAGGTTCTTTTACGTGCCATAAATCTACCGGACCACCGGTTTTACTTCCCTTCCGAAGTAAAAATATCCAATCCGGAATCTACTTTGGCGACTGATGGAAAACACGAAAAGAAACAGCAAGATTGCTCGGCCCACGGAATTTAACCCAGGACCACCCGTATATGGGTCACAGACGTTACCGCCTGCGCCATCCCGCTGGTATTTCATACTTTATTAGGGGCACTCAAGTAAGCGAATGTCTGGTACCGAAACTGTCATTGCACTCTTGTTACTTTAAAAGTATTCCAAACAATTCTCACACCTAAAAATATAATACAATCGATTTTCTTCTTGTAGAAGCCATTAGACTGTTAACAGCCAGAGGTCTCGGGTTCGATTCCGGCTGGGGCTGGGGAGCTTTTCTTTAATTAGAACCATTTCCTATCCTCCGCAGGGTCTGGAAGTATGAATGTGGGAGTGAATACAAGTGTGCTTCCTAATAAGGGGGGCGGCGCCGTGGCCGAGTGGTTAGACCGCTCGCCTCCCACCGAGGCGGCCCGGGCTCAATCCCAGGGACCTGCATGTGGGATTTGTGGTGGACGAAGCGGTGTCTGGGCGGGTTTTCACCGGTTTCCCCCGCCGTTCATTCCACCAACTGCTCCATCATCACCTTTCCTTTAGCCGGCCCTCGTAGCCGTGGTCGCTGGAGTGGTCGCTCCGGCGCTCCGCCAAGCTGAGGGTCGCGGGTTCGAGTCCCGCCTCGGGCATGGGTGTTTGTGTTTGTGTGTGTATGTGTGTTGCGGAGATAAGCGCTATAAAACAGAAAAACACAGTAGTATAATCTGGGAACGACAAGGGAACTTTTTTTAAAAAAAAAATAAAACTAGTTAAAAGTTGTATGTATTATATTCGTATGACTTTCTCTATTGTTCTGTTCTACAAACTATACTTACAAAAACTTATTCTTCTGTCTACTTCATTCTTGTCAATCGAGATAAGGGTTCATTACATTTGGAATAATGAAGGATACAGTGGGTAAAGCGATACACAGGTTTTTAAAGAGCGTGTTGCTCTTTACATGACCCGAGAAAGAACAAATAGTGACTTACCATTTGAAAAAAGTATAAATATTTGAAATTTCAAACCAATGACAAAGAATATCTCGAAAATTTTAACGCTACAAAAACGTTTGACATAAACAGTGTCCTTTAACGAACATTTTGTGTAGCAAGATTTTGCCTATCTCTTGCGGTTTACAAGTTATACAAAGTCATTCACAATGAAGAGGACTTTACAGAAAAGTTAAGATATACATTTTATTTGCCCTCAAATGTATTTTAACCCAAATTGTTAGAACCATGTTTGTGAAAATCAAAAATAACTGAAATTTGTTCATATAAAAAGTAGCTTGGGGGAGGATTTTCTTGAAAATCAACGTGTCGCATCCTTGGAAGACTCTGCTAATTACGAAGTTTAGTGTTTATCTTACTTTTTTCGTTTTCGAGTTATGTAGGTACGTTTCTATTTGCCTGTCTCTCTATCTCTCATATGCGCATAAACACACGCATACTTAAACCTTATTCTAAAAATGTGTTTAATTTGGTCGATCTCAAAACAAGTATTTCCGGTAAAGTCTCGAAATCGAAATGCAAAACTTTCGCTACCGGTTACGAGAATAAATAGGTGCTAGAGAAAGTAAAATGGTCTTTATGTTATGGGGTTAGTGTACTATTAATTGCTGCTGATTCAAAGCCACAAAGTTCAAATCTCGAGGGGAAATCTACTGTGCTCAAACACTGTATTCCTCTCATACATTCTATATCGAGACTTTTTAAGCTGTTTGTTTCTTAAATAAAATTTTTGCACGCATTATTTATTTTTACCAGTTGATTTTACAGCGCAATTATGCACCAAACTGAGATTGCGTATATGATCATAACTCTCAACAGAAAACACTACCGATGAAATAAAGTCAATTTCATACACAAGTATAAGAAATATAAATATTCCTAAATACTTCTAAATCAAAGGTTATATAAAATAACCTAAAATAAATCTACGAGTAGTAAGCAGCATTGTTTGTTACTCAGGATTAGCATCTGTCACTACATGCATTTCCACAAATCCAATCTGGAGTTTTGTTACTTTCTGTGTTTAAACGATCTAAAGATTGCCTTTGTCATCCAAGATCCACGAGATAGTAGATCTGAAGATCTTAAAGATTTATATGAAGCACATAGAATTGTAGGTACAGTTGTGCGCCCACATCGGGCACCAAACACGTCAGCGACGTCATTCACATTGTTTAATTGGTGGCTTACGTAGGCAAATAAAGAGGTTTAGTCTGCACCTGTATTGTGGAAGGAGGCCCTGTGACTCCCCTTCTCCTCGGGTTTTGCACCTCTGATTTACATATTTTGCTTTCAACACAGTAACGAGCGTCTACTGAAGTACAAGTTGCCATGGATACCAAGCTTGTACTTTCTGAAAGTCTTCTCCATCTCCTTCCCTCTAATCTCTTCGGCGTAGCTATCTTCTCTACTCGCGACCTTTAGCCATTGTTCCTGCGGGGTTGATGATGCAAACCCGAATCGCAAAAACCTCCCACGCTACAAAAGATCCAAATCCGCTGCTATAATTCATCCAGAGGCGGATGATTAGGCTGCCCTCGGGAACTTGAAAATCCCCCTCGAGCGCGGCAGGGGTTGGGGAGAGGGTGTACCCTGTTCACCGGCTTATTTCCAGGATATGAAGGTTCCTCTGCAAAACTGGGCTTCTGGCCTATCCTAAAGGTAGCCCCATCGGATTCGCATGCAGGACCCCGGGCTTAAGTTGCAAGAGTTTGAAGGTTAGTACAAAAGCAAATGTATCGATACCCACGAAGCAGTCACAGACAAAGAGGCAACCCACAATAAAAATGTGCTGAGGGAACGCAAAGAGTAATGAAGAGCAGAATACAGCTGAAATGAAGCATATTCAGGGCTGTTAGAGAATAAATGGAAATGTTTGATGCGAGGCATTCACATGATTTTGTCTACCCACTCTTCTACAAACAATTATTAAAAAGCATATTATTACTTTCCCTACTACATATAGTAAGTAGGGGAAGTATTGTATTCCACCCAAAAATTCGATACCTAGATTTCACCGGAAATACATGTTTTGAGGCCCCCTGAATCTAAAAAAAACATTTTTGGAAACATGTCCGTGTGTGTGTCTGTGTCTGTGAACAGCATAACTCAGAAACGAACAGTCGGATAAACACCAAACTTGGTATTTAGGTTCAGTGTCTTACAGAGATGTGACACGAAGGTTTTCAACAAAATCCCCCACCACAGATTACCCTTTACATGGAACATTTTTCGAAAATTTTAATTTTCTCAAAAATAACTAATGATTTTGAATAAAATACCATAAATTTAAGACATTTTTATGACAAATGAATTGTATATCTCAAATTTTCTAGGAATGTCTCCAAAAGTATTCTTCATTGTGAACGACTTTTGCATAACTGGTAAACCATAAGAGATAGACAGAATTTTACTACACAGAAATGTAGATCGCGTTAAAATACGCAATTTATGTCATATACATTTTTTTGTTGAGTGAACCATTTTCGAGATATTGCTTGTTATTCCCTTAAATTTTCCAATACTTATACTTTTTCTCAAATGGGAATTCGTTATTCATTTTTTTTGTCCTGGTAATGCAAAGAGAATTGAATACTCCACATAGCAACCAGCTCTTAAAATATTTGACTATCGCTTAAAGCCTACCAATTCCCCTTGCATCTACAAGAAAATTAGCAATAAGATTAACATCTCGATATCTCGATTAACATGAAGCATATGGAGAATTAACGTTTGTAAAAATAGTTTGTACAGGAGTAGAGAAAGTCATGTGAGTGTAACACATCTGATTTTTTTTAAATTGTTTCATTTATATAGTCCCCCTTTAACTTCTATGTTCATATTGTGGACTTTTTGTGTGAAAACTGAAGTTATCACCGAACTATGTGTTTTAAATGTTGGTTGTTTTTAATACTTTGTACCATTAAGCATAATCAAATTCACTCCCACATTCGTACTTTAAGGCTTGAAGGATAGGGAATGATACTGCTGACTACTCGACCATAGGAGCAGTCAAGCTTAAGCTTCTACTTCAGGTTAATCGACACAAACTTTTGCAGAAATGGTTACATTAATCATTTCGTTGCAAGTATGAGAGTGATACGAGGTGTTTTTTTAAAGTAAGTACAGTTTTAATAGTTTTCCGCTGCAGTAGCGATTTTGAGCACGCGCGATCACTTCCTCCATTCATTAGAAAGCCAGATGCAGCTGTGAGCGATCGTCACTTTATGTTTTCCTGTTGTTAGAGCGTTTCGAAACGTTCAAAACAGTCGAACGACCCGCCGACTGTAAAGTCAATGATTTGTTTTTTGAATGCGAGAAAAGTTACGCCAGCAAACATACGTCGTCAATTCTGCGAGTTTTATGGGGAAAAAATGAGTGACACACATAGTCAAACAAACTCAAGATCTGATCGCATCATTTAGTTGAGAGCAGTTATATCACCCTCTCAACAGTCCGGATTTGGCAACAAGCGATTTTCATCTGTTTCTTCATCTGAAGAAATTCCTTGGTAAAAACATTTCAACGACGATGATGTTGTGAAACAAGTAGTTGGCTTTCATTATAGGCAGCATCATTATAATTTTTACTTTAAATAATGTTGTTGTCCCGAAGCTTTGTACTGATGTAAAGCTTTTAGGCATTTTATTTATAAATGTTTCACTAGGGAGCCATATATTATATTTTTATGTAGACAATTGTGTGCCCTTTGAGTATATGCGTGTCTCATATTTTGCATACTTTCACAGTATTATTAATTATGGTATTTTACTTTGGGGTATTAGCTCCAAAGTATCCAAGATGTATTACTTGTGCAAAAGAAAGCTATAAGAATTATGGCTAAGATAGTACTTGAACACATTGTAAACCCTATTTTAAAAGATATGATATTTTGACTGTTATAAATTTGTATATTTATACTGCTTTGGATTTTATGAAGCAGAATCAACATATGTATGACATGAGATCCAACATTCATAATTATGATACCCGAAATGGTCAAATGATCGATATTCCTCAACATAAAGTTAAGAAAATTCTCAAAGTTACTCCTATATTCGCATTAAAATTTTTATCAAAATTGAAAAAGGACTTGTCTTGACAGTGAAGAAGTCAATTGATAAAATAAATGAGTCGAATGATATTAAAAGCCTTCACTTACATCATGATGGTAAAAAATCTGGACGATCGTTTCGAGACTTCAAGGTCTCATCCTCTGCAGGATTTTTGGAAGTCGACTGACACTCGTTTCTCGATATCAAGTGTATCTAACCCATGTGGACGATTGGAAGGACCTCAGGTGGTAGTTCTTATAACTACCGAAAGGGAACCAGATGGTTGCTGTATCGACATCTCTCTAGTTCCACTACACTTCAAGAGATGTCGGTACAGCAGCCATCTGGTTCACCTTCAGTAGTTATAAAAACTACCACCTGAGAACCTTCCAATCGTCCACATGGGTTAAATACACTTGATATTGAGAAACGAGTGTCAGTCGACTTCCAAAAATCCTGCAGAAGATGAGACCTTTAAGTCTCGAAACGATCGTCCAGAATTTTTACCATCATGATGTTAGTGAAGACTTTTAATATCATTCGACTCATTTATTTTATCAATTAAAAATTTTAATAAGCTACCTCAGATTGTAAATGTTTTGCCTTGTAAAGTATTTTGTAAGCGATTGCATTGTTGGCTTGTGGATAATCCATTTTATTCTATTAATGAATTTATTGATCTTAATGTATCTGATATTTAATTTTTACTTTTTTGCTGCAAAGTTGTACAAGGTGTAGTTTATATTATATTATTGATTTGTATTTTATTGTATATACTGACAATGTCTATAACTGTTTAATGACAATAAAATTGATAATGATATATTGATATTCTTTAACAAAGGTATACAAAAACTAGTTTCCTGTTACAAGTGCCTGAATAATGGCGGTGACTATGCGGAGAAGTAGTAAGGTAATGAATGATGAAAAAACTACTTTCAAAATAATGTGTGTTATTTAAAAAAAATCTGATGTGTTACACTCACATGACTTTCTCTACTCTTGTACACACTATTTTTAAAAAACGCCTATTCTCCATATGCTTCATGTTAATCGAGATATCGATATGTCAATCTTATTGGTAATTTTCTTGTAGATGCAAGGGGAATATGGTAGCTTTTAAGCGATAGTCAAATATTTTAACGCTGGTTGCTATGTGGTGCATTCCATTCTCTTTGCATGTCCAGGACATAAAAAAAATGAATAACGAATTTGAGAAAAAGTATAAGTATTGGAAAATTTAAGGAAATAACAAGCAATATCTCCAAAACGGTTCACTCAACAAAAGAAATGTATATGACATAAGTTGTGTATTTTAACGCGATCTACACTTTTTGTGTAGTAAAATTTTGTGTATCTCTTATGGTTTACCAGTTATGCAAAAGTTGTTCACAATAAAGAATACTTTTGGAGACATTCCCAGAAAATTCGAGATATACATTTCATTTCCCATGACATTATCTTAAACATATGATATTTTCATCAAAATCGTTAGAGCCATTTTTGAGAAAATTAAAATTTTCGAAAAATCTTCCATGTAAAGGGTAATCTGGGGTGGGGGGATTTTCTTGAAAACCTTCGTGTCGCATCTCTGGAAGATACTGAACCTAAATACCAAGTTTGGTGCTTATCCGACTGTTCGTTTTTGAGTTATGCTGTTCACACACACACAGACACACACACAGACACACACACACACAGACACACAGACACACACACGGACATGTTTCCAAAAATTCTTTTTTTGGATTCAGGAGGTCTCAAAACATGTATTTCCGGTGAAATCTCGGTATCGAATTTTTGGGTGGAATGCAATACTTCCCCTACTTACTATACGTAGTAGAGAAAGTAAAAATATATAGGTACTTATTTTAAAAACACGACTCGTACAAAAGGCTGAAGCGAAATCAAATTTATTGGACATTACGTTTATGAGTTATGCTGTTCAACACAACACACATTTAGAAATGATTATGTTCCTTGTGAAATTAGATTTGTCTACCCACAGATTGTTCCTTGTTCGGCTTTTGAGCTCTGTGTATCTGACTTTCCCCCCGCTCTCTGGCGTGTTCATAGTTGGCTTTCTTTCTCTTAGTTCAATCGGTCTGAGCTTAATTTGTGTCTGTTCTTTGACTCTGTGTTAACTTTCGATGCTTCCGTTTGTATCACGTTGTACCTTCCTTGCGTTGTATTTGTCAGCATCCGTAGATTAGTTAATTGCTTCAGCTTTCGTCTTTAGCCTTCTGAGCATATCTTCTTTTTTCTTAAAGACTGCTCTCACCTTCATCTTAATCAAACTTGGCTCCACTTAAAACTTGTACATCCGTTATTCTATCTCGTCTTACTTGGAGAAGTAATTTACACGATGGAGAAGTAATTTACACCCCAAATAGGGGGTACAAATAAATCAAAACTGAAAAGAAAGACAAAACAATATAGAAGCAGTAGCCGAAGTTATGCACCTAAATAAATGTGTGCGAATGGCATGTTGAATGCAACATATGAGAATAAAGAAAATATGCTCTATTATTTACACCAACTTTATGAGAAATGCACTACAAATGCTGCTATGATCAGAAAATAAGAATGAGGGCTGAAGGGGCTATAATTGTTTATCTGCAACCGTCAACAGTTTTGTCACAGCAACCTCTCACCACAGATGTTCATTGGAGTTAATGATATAACGTGAATCATGTATATAAATATTAAATTAAAGCACTAATTATTTATATTACTCATACAATTTCCTTCAGCTTTGTACAGCATCAATTATAAAATAGTTTATTTTAATAGCATCATTTATAAGTCAACTATTGAACATGTATTGCGATACAAGAGCAAAGTGCAGCTTTGCAGAATAAAGAAGAAATTTGAAAATAAGGGAATAAATCGAGTATTTTCACTTGCAAGATTTTTCAAAGCACTTAACGCATGTGTACTGAATACTATTTTTTCGACGATAGTGAATAATGGAGATGCGAAAATAAAATTACTGCTGTCAGCTTTTCGTAAGCAGTATCAAGGTCGAACACGCTAGCCTCTTCGAAATGATCGATTAGTCACGTCTCGTAGTATTGACCAAGTCTGTCAACAACTGAAGGTGACATGGCTGCTTGCGCCGAAAGGGTTATATTTAAATGCTGCATGATTTCAACTGTAAGCAATATTAACAAATAAACAGAGGTAAAGACGGTAAGATTTAAATGGTAAAACTCAACTATCAAACATGATTAAATTGCATGTCTGCAACAATAAATATACATATCAATAGTTAAAGGATTAAATACCTAGATGTTATTCACGTTTTTGGTAAAAATGCAAAACGCACGGAGTGCAGGAATGGGAACTTCCCACGATGTTAGCATGAGCGGGAAGTGTATTAAAAAAAACACAACTATCGATGAAAAAAAATATGTGTTTTTATTTATTTCAGCAGTTGTAAAATGTTTTGTTTCCTGCTATTTACAAAGTATTTGTAGTCCCATATTGCCTATCACATTACAGTTCATATTTCTAAGAAAAAGTGTAATATTTAAATATGAAGGTATGGGTATAGGTGATTCAACGCAGAGGGACACCTCGAACGCTACGACCTGCACAGATCTATTGCGGCTACCACCCCTCAGGAGAAAAGGATGAGGTGAAGGAATCGCAGGAGGCTACAGGCTGTAGAGACAGGCCACAGAGATGCGCGGAAGTTCCCAAAATTACCAGACCCGTGCTGGAGAGAGGGCGACAAACGGCCCACCAGTCAAGCAGCCCTCTGATGTCCACGGATAATACGGTTTCCATTAAGCATGCATCCGTGCCATCTGTCCGGCGCCATATGTCACGAAACCTAGAAGCATACCTGAGAGATGAGAAGGAAACGGAATGAAATGGAAATGATGGAAAGAAAATCGTGATAGAGAAGCAACCACCCCAGCATTCGCCTACCGACCCCAGCGAAACCATGAAAAACCTATGGGTTAGAGAGGGTGGTTGCCGGGATCGAACCCAGGACCCCCCGAATGCGAGTCGCACATGTTACTCTCGCTCGGTAACTAAATATGTAACACGTAACACGTAATTAAAACTTACCAGTCGGAACCTTCATGTAATTGATACTAGCATGTAACAAGCAATGAAATATGTACTTAATACGAAGTCTATATTTATCCAGCTGTATATTATACAGTTATGTTGCACATACATGCAATGTGCGTTTCTGAATTTTTACTGAAATCGTGAAATCGAATACTGCCTTTGCCTACCATGGATAGGTAAGTAGTAGAGAAATTAAAAATGGCAAAATAAAACAAATGAAGCACCTAACAAAGAAAGAAGCAGACACAACAGATATCTTTCAAACAGAAAGGTCTGTAGAAAGTAAATACAACGTTAAGTTAGGAAGAGTAAATTTGTGCGCTCGGTAGGGATGCAGACGCGGCTAAATTGCCGTTATACAGGCAGCCGCACAACAAAACAATTGAGTGAAAGTTGGGCTAACAAAGTTAGTTCGTTTTAAATTCGCGGAAACATCCATTAGAACCGCTACAGAGCGGGCAATCCTCCTGGGAAGTTGTAGGGCGCCGTGGATTTCTGCCTTTTGGTCGAGCTAGCCTCCCCACCCCCACCCAACCCCTATAATCAGTCGCTCGACGAACCACAAATGAGCGAAGAAACTGCCCGAGACATTAATGAAAGGAAAAATCTCGATGAATCATCAAGCACTGTCCTCCATGTAAAATAATTTAAAATGAGACTCTTAACATTAAGCAAGGAAGTTACAGTGGCCTGTAACATTGCAAAACTTGCATATAGACATGTCCTTAACCATTCACAACAACCGGGAACGGAAATCAGAACGAGAACGACAAAGTTAAAATGTATCTATTGCAATGTTAGCGCTCATATTAATGGAAAGCTTTTCCGGGCCCCGCGAACGCGAAAGAAGACTTATTACAGCTTTATTGTACATATTAGACTCTTCACTGTAGAAATTATTCAAGGCGGCCATGTTCTAAAACATCCACTAGAGCTCTCTCTAGTCGCAAGTTGGCAGAAATTCTGGTAAATGTGCGTCCTGACTCCTTCAGATTCATTGAGGCTTGGAGAACAACACATATTAGTAAAGAATAACAAATAATTTTAATTTGCACTATTAATAAAGGAATAAAGGTAGGTAGAAATAATTATTTGAATATTTTATTGTATACTGATAAGTGTTATTAATACAAACGAGTGAAAAACGCTCCGTCAATAAGTTGAATGTTTTAGGAAATAATTATACATAAAAATACCAACAAGCGAATAAAAAGTGATGGTACAAAAAACCAAGTACCCTAAAAAATCTAAAATTATTATAGAAGCAAAAATTAGAACAAGTCCCCCACATTGAGTACTGGAGCTTTAATATAAGTTTTGACAGAGATAAAGACATAGAAAATAAAGTAAACACGTTTCACCAAACATGTGACACTGAAAGGGGATATATTATACATATGTAGAGGAATTGTACATATGAAAGGGGAACCATACATATAAGAATTGTACAGCAATAATTTAATTCACTAACATGTTAAAATATGCAACACCTAACATTTGTGCAGAGCTGATTGTAAGACACGGGCGAGCTAGCAGCATTCCAGGACATCATAAAGACCGTACCTGTCACCGAGCGCTACCACGCTACATCATGGCGCCCAAGCACACGGATCTGAACCCGCACATTTTCATACATGTCAGGGTAACGCGGCCTGAGGGCCAATAGGAAACCTCGTTACATTTTCAAACGTGGAGAGGAGCGTCACTGGGCTCCCGTATATAAGGGCAGACAAAGCCTCTGAGCCCGCTCTTGTTCTGATTATATCTCATCGAGAAGTCACGTCAACACGAGGTGCTACAGAAGCATGAGGGTGCACAAGGGTGGGGTGCGTGTGAATATAGCTAGGCTCCTGACTAACTTAAAGTGGTGGGATTATTATAATAATGAGAAAAGCTAGCCGCCCATAACCATTCAAAGTGTGAAATAAACTTCATTGATAAAGGGAAACTCGCAGTGTATTTTTAACTTGCCTCACCCACTAGAACCTGAGATTTAATAATTAAATATAGCTAGGAATGTAACACTCAAAAACCGACGAGCACCAATAGCCGAGGAAGAAGAACACTGCAACAGGCAACAACGACCCAAGGATCATCGATTTCCAGCTACAAAAGTCGCCCAACGACCGTTTCCCGCCACAACACAATAACAATATTATTAAAAAATCAAACTAGAAAATATACAAAAGTTAAATTTTATAAAATAATGGCTGTTCCGTTGATGATGTATTGCACCGAGTCCTGGGTTATGAGCGTGAAAGACAAAAGTCAATTAGAAGCAGCAGAAATGAGATTTCTGAGCAGGGTAAAAGTTGCACCAAAAGAGATCTCTTTCGAAATTAAGATGTACGCGAAGAACTAGGTATATATAAAGTAAATTACAAAATTGTAGAGTCCAAGGGGAATTGGAAACAATATTTAATTAGAATGAATAATGAAAGAATGCCATTGATGATAACCAGAAAATAAACCACGAGGTAGAAGAGATGTTGGACACCCAAGGAAAATGTGGAGCTGAACAAAGGAAGACGGAACAGGCAATTTGCGTAGTCTGTGCAGTGAAGAAGAAAAAGAAGAAGAAAGGAATGTCGCTCGGTAAGGCACTTCTGTCAGAGGAATTTGATATAGAACCAATGAGCTATAGGCTGGTAACTCGGGCCCTAGGGATCAAGTCCACGGGGAATTTCTATTAGGGCAGTGTCTGTCTCTTATACTGTCATAGCAGGAACGAAGTGGATACGCCACTTATGCGCGTCAATCCCATGCAGGGGCAACTGTCTAGCCACGTCTACCAGCTTTCCAGGTTGGTAACGGAGGACATTGAGATGTCTCACATACCCGCCAAGACTTAGCTCAGACGCACTCAATCTCCCATGGATTTCGAGAACCACTACCCTACGAACAACTTCCTACCGGGAGGGGCTCAAATGTTCTGGGCCGGCGTACTTCTAGTAACGTCAGAAGCACCACGAGTGCTCAGGGTCCGCAACGCCCGCACGGCGGTAGCTGAAGGGGTCGTAACCCCCTGAACCTTTTTGGATGCTCCTCCTCCCCGTTTCTCCATCTCCATACGACAGCATCTCTACAACAATCTTGAGATTTTGGATCTGAACCGATGTGACGTCATGCGTAGTTGGTAGCAGCCTTCTAAAACGAATACTGGTTGGTCGAGTTTTGGGCCAAACACTCGCGCTAGCTCTAGCGGACAGTGGAGGAAACACCGGAGAGGAGAGGCGCCCAGCAGGTCTAGAGAAGGAAGTCAGTAGTAATACGAGAGGTCTTGCTACACACGCCCAAGGCGGCACACGCGGGTAAAGAGATACATAGAGCTGTAAGATTTTTTCGGACTTTTCAAAATTTTCGATGTTATACATGTTCGGTGAGTAAAGGTACAATATTTCTAAAGATACGTGAAGGAAGGCGTGATAGTGGATGAAAGAACTTGTATGTAAAAATAAATAAAAAGAAATGAACAAGACAAGCCGAAGAGAACCATTGTTGAAATTCTTTATGGAATGATTAAATATAGGCAGTGTTAATCAGATACATGTTTTTGAGCTTTTTTAATGTATTTCGGAAGGAGCAAGTTTCACACATAATTTTAAAACAAACAAAGTTTACAAAATGTTATTAAAATTATAAATATATACATATATAGTCATAAATGTAAAGGTTTATCTTTTGTTAAAATTGTAAAGTACGTTTGTTTCCTCAATATATATATATATATATTACAATTTTAACAAAAGATAAACCTTTACAATATATACTGTACGCAAGTGAATTGGAAACGAACTACACTGTATGAGAGAAAAGACACTTTAGAAATTCTCGAATTCTTAAAAGAAACTCAATTCATGTTTCTTACATACATAAGTACAAACTGTTAACTTTCTTGAAATAAAAGGAGACATAACTATATTATTTTACATATAACAAAGTAAGGTCCGATCCATTCCCTTTTAGGTGATCTGTTATTTAGCTGTCGTATAAATAATCCCTTGGTGCCGGTTACCTACAGCTATACGTCAGGGCATAATTGCAAATGTTACTGGAAAGGTCAAAACAGATCGCAACAACTGGAGCACCCCTACGGAGGTATCTGCCTATAGAAAGTGTATACTCTTATCGAATTTTGACTTGGCTAACCTGGGATATATTGGCTGAATTACAAGCAGGTGAAAAAATATGATTGGCCATTACAAACAAATGACATCCCAAAGCATAAAATCGATTTTCACTTTGCTACCGATATGAATACGCATTCCTGTTCTGGTACCAGGTGTATTGTGAACCAAAATTGCATGGAACCAGCATCATTACTTTCGAACTAGCCTTAAAACTTCTTTATAAAATAGCACTGTTTCTGCACATATTATTACCAAACTGTCTTGTAAAACTGTTTTATCTTTTCCTCTTTTTCTTTCTTTGGATATAACGATATTTTAGATTACGGATATTATAATTTGCTCCTGAGTAAATATAGCCTCGAATATCTGTTCCTTAAGTTCAACACTATACCTCTGTTTTCGTTTTATTCTCTTTCTTTCGCTCGTGTGATCAGGAATAAAATGAATTAAACGAGCTGCTGTTAAATAGTAATATTTTGGAAATACTAACATAGGCAGTTGTTTCCATCGCTCCCCAGTTGGTCAATGACTTTAGCATAACCTCGTCCCACCAAGCAATAAATGGAATCCTTTATTAGCTGGAAGCATCCAATGGACGGTGTCCGTTATCTCCAATGGTAGGATGACATTAAGCATGGCGATAGAACGAGAGGTGCTACAGCTTTTTATCGTGGATTCCGAACCACACGAACCTTTGAGATACTTCACATAAGCGAGTCAGAGGCGTAGGCTTAGATAGAGACTGCTTAAAATTGCTACTGCGGGGAATAGAAACTGAATACGAAAGCGAACGAACCCACTGAGCTATTCCAGTTCCAAACATAGGAAGTTTGGATTAGATTTGAAAAATTCAATGTCATGTCCGGGACACGAAGCCTGATCTTCGCCGCAACATGCAGTTAAGTTCACACTTAATGCAGGCACAATTTTATGACCCAAAGCCAAACTTTTAATTAGATTTCTCTAGTCCCAAAGACCCCTTTACATAGAAAACTTTTCGGTGTTTACTTTCCCTAGCATCTCCTTCGATATCAAGAGTTTACCTAAAATACATGCTTTGATTTTCCAGGAATCCAAAAGAAAGCATTTTCATAAAAAGGTCCGTGTATGTGTGTGTTTATTTAAGTTCGGCAAATTTCAAGGTTGTGACACGAAGATTTTCTGGAGAATCTCTTCACTCCATATTGCCCTTCACATAAAAAACAATTCGCTATTTTTTATTTTCTTTAAAGTGGCTTTAATGATTTTTATTAACGTGCCACATGTTTAATATATAGACATGAGTAATGAAATGTGTATATGAACTTTCTGTCAATATCCTGTGGACTTCCCTTTCCTAGATTGAAATTTGTATAATGTTGTACACAGAGCGCCAAAAAAATCTTCGGCAGATTTTGTATCGTTTTCTAGGGTCTTTTGAGGCGTGTCCTTCGCCTTACCTACGCAGACCGTGGTGGCTAGATAACACAGCAATAAGGGGGAAAAGATGGGAGGTTGATGCCTTTGCTTCTTCTGGTGTTATTGAAACCAAAAACATGTTTATTGTCTCAGAACCAGTCATGCCGTATACTAGCGAAATTACTCGTGGACGTATCCTAGGTATCTGGGAGGCTGGTCGTACTGTCACAGCAATTGCAACGGCAGTGTATAAAAGTGTTTTATAGTAAATTACCGGATAAAAATATTTCAGGAAAGCGGAAAAGAC
The DNA here is from genome assembly GCA_030765065.1 of Deroplatys truncata. Taxonomy (NCBI): domain Eukaryota; kingdom Metazoa; phylum Arthropoda; class Insecta; order Mantodea; family Mantidae; genus Deroplatys; species Deroplatys truncata. The sequence goes on along the minus strand of CM060984.1, from coordinate 96,976,973 downwards.
GGTCTACATACTCGTCAGAAAGTGGGCACTCCCCACATCCGCAGATGATGATATTCTTTATTAAATGCAAATCACTATTTTGTTATAGTTGACTGATCATGTTTAGAAACTAGAGATAAAATACCGAATATGACATGCATATTATGGCAATAAAATTGGGATATATTTTTGTCTATAATCCTGTTGATTTCCTATGCAGCAATATCTTAGTAAAGGTATATTAACCAATAATAGTTTGAATTAGAGGGAAAACTTTCTGATTTATTTATTTTTTTATTATTCAGTTATGTTTGTATGCAGCAACAAGCAGTGACACCACTGTGAGAATATAGTTCCGTTTATTTTTGTTATAAAGCGCTGCCTTGCTATGTATTTGTATGAATACCATTCAAGCTTTAATTTGCACCGCCTGAAAATCTTCTCATACTACACATTCTATATTTCCCTAACCTGGGCGCTCGTCAAATTTTCCCCTTAACTTTTAACCCCTTCAAAGGCGTGTGCTGATTAGCCGATAAGGTGTGGCTACCAATCATAAGAGGTCTATATGACAAAATGAATGCACTCTTTCTCTTTCAGCCATGAGGTCAAGAGCGTAAACATTTCGTTTCTACGCCATTTTGTAACCTTTGTTGTGGTTATTGGTGTAACTATTTAGCAGAAGGATTGGCGCACCCTTGTACCGTGGCTTAAAGCAATCAATAAAATGGCCATGGCTTCGCAAGGCCACGTACAACATAGTGTAACATAGACGCGAGGTGCTGTGAGACTTTCTTTGGCGCTCTTTGTACAACAATTAATTTTCAGATATGGATACTACAGACAGAAATGTAGAGCTCATTAAAATAAACTATTTTAGTCAAATTTTAGCATATTACCTAGGCGTCGTCTAATGGGCATGCTTGAATGTTTGCGTTTTTTCTCTTCTCTTTCCTTTCCATTGCAAGAGCGTGTTACCACGAATAAATATTTGATGTTTCCGCATGTTGAAGTCTTCTTGTTTAATTTTGATTGATTTATAAATAAGAGTATATGGTGACATAGCGAGAGTAGAAGAATATTTTTATGTAAAGTGTATAATGAATATACGTAAATTTGTCATTGGTAGAAAAAGTCGTGTGAATGCATTACATTAGACTCGTTATGTTTTTATCTTATCGAGATTTCACCGGAAATCATACTTTGAGGTCTCTTGAATCCAAAAGAAGTATTATTTTTAGGGAAAATGTGTCCTTGTGGTATGTGCCTGTGCCTTTGTGAACAGCATAGCTCAAACATAAAAATTGGAATGAATACTAAACTTGTTATGTTCAGTATCATCCAAAGATACGACACGAAGTTTTTGATATAATCTCCCACTTCAAACTACTCTGTTCATGGAAAATCTTCGTTAATTTATATTTTCTCAAAACAACTCTAAGATTAAAATATTCAATTTTTGACATATTGAGATGACTAATAAAATATATATTTTGAATCCTTTGTGAGTAACCTGAGCAGTCGCCTTCATTCGGTTGAATTTTGTATAATTTATAAACCATAAGTGATGGACAAAGACTACGGAGGAATTTAAATAACATGCGACTTCTTGGAGGGGTATATTTCCATGGCAACGTTCCCTCCGCTGTCACTCTAGCCTGTAAGGTGCCACTATCCTACTTTCCCTTCGCCTACAAGCTGAACTTTGAGAGATAACAAGTTGCCATGCTACGCGGTTTATTACTACTCACTAGCGTTACGTCCCAGCGAGCTGTTTGCTACTCGACGCGCTACTAAATAGTTGACACATGCTATGATACAACTTGGCAACGCAGCTCTCCCACTTATCAAATTAGAGTGAAATGTCAGGAGTCTTAGGTTGTTTAAATGGCACTTTACTAAAGGAAAGGTGTAGAGCTAACCAAAATATGAAATTTGTGTCAAATATTACTTTTTTGTAGCGTTAGCCTTTTTCGATATTCCATGTGGCAAGTTTTTCCCCCTCCCAAATGTCCGGCTTGCGATTCCTTTCCCATGTTTTCACCTTTCTTTCTTTCCATTATAGGAGCTTCTCATCACAAGTAAACACTTGAATATGTTTCCTGATGTTTTAGACAACCAATCTATCTTGATTAATTTGAAAGAATTCCTTACCAAAAATATATCGCGAGTAACGTAACGTGGATAGAAAAATCGCTTTTTGCATTTATACTATAGTGTATAATGGATTTATGTGAACTTATCATTTGTAGAGAAAGTCGTGGGAAGTATCACTTCAGATTTTTGTTTAATGCTGACATCTAAAGAAAGAAAAAAAAACCCAGAAAAAACAATTTTGAGTAATGTGCATTGGTTTCCTGGGTCGTACTAGATATAACTGGCTGAACTAAATACGCACTGAAACGCCATCTAACGGACTTATCTGCAGCAGCAAAACAAGAGATCCTTCGCACCAAAGCAAATAAAGCAATAAACTACTCTCGAAGACCGTAGAAAGAAAGAAATACCAGCTGCAGTCCTATAAACTATGAAAGTGGGCCTTTCCAGCAGACTTTTATGACATGGGGCTTCCCCGCAGCAATATGAAGTAAAATTTAGCGCAAATCGATAGCTCGATAATTAAACCTCAGAAGGTGACCACCAGGTTTAACCGACCGCAAGATGTATGTATGTACCTCCCAACCCTGGCCTTGTTTCATTGCTCTGCGCATGCGCGACACACTCATGTCTTGCGAACTTAATGCATTTCACAAGAGCGCGAGGGTGTTCTGAAAGTATAGGACGCCTCAGCGATTGGTTTACCATTACTAGCGCTTGGATTTTAGAAAACAGTTCCTGCTACAAAAGTTGTGATAGAACTTGATTAGAAAATACATTGTTTTTTTAGCTAAGGCAAATATGATGTATAAGGATACCCATCTGTGAGATTTGTAAATTTCACAATTCCAGTTATATTAATTTCAAATTAATCAGGGTACAATGTATAATATGTACACCAATTTTCATGCATATTTTAAAATTAGTTCCCGAGATAGTGAGTTTTATTAATTTTTTACTGTTTTAAAAAGAATTGCTCCACATAATGCAATTATACTTTTTAAATCAATATTTTATAATTATACTCTTTAATACTGTACGAATAAATTATAAACATGAATTTTTAATTAATCTACTAGTTTGGAATAAAATAAATGAATATAACACTTTTATTTTTTGTTTAACTTTTAAGAATATAAGTATTATAACACAACTAAGCATGTAAACAAAATTAATTGTATCAGTGGGGTCCTTTCATTGTATTTTTGTCTTATTTATAAATGTCAGCGATTTGTACCAAAAAGTACCTTGAGTGGAAAATTTGAAAATGAGTGTACCGTCAAATGAAAACCCAAGAAAAGAGAGTTTAAAATTATAATAGTAGAATAACACTATCTCTGACTGTTTATGCTGTTTAAAACGCATTTAACACATATATAGAAGTCCTCTACATTTTTCTGCTCCTCTGCAGTTAATTTAATATTTGAACATTTTTGGGGCCTTTTTTTGAATGGTATGTTCACTTCAATGTCGGTAAAACTTATCGTTTTATTACAATTTTATAGTAAGCTAGGCTTACAGGCAGGCATATAAATCGTTATATGACATGCTTTAAAAGGTCTTACAGCTTTAAAAGCTACATATAACTAAAGTAGAAGATTTGCAGTGTTTAATAATACTAAAATCTATATTTATGAATTTTGGAAATTTTTTACTTTTCAATAAAATAATCACCTTTTTAAAAATGTTAATGTTAAAAACATCCTTAAACATTGTAGACTCAGGAAATGCCCAAACACCGTTTAAATAGATGGGCGCAGGTGTGTACAAATAGCGCGTGAGGTTTTAAAAATTGCTTTAATCAAACTTGTTTTCTTATGTTTTTGTCACTAATGATGTAATTTTTTCAGTTTCTTTCACAGTTTCAGTATAGTTCTTGCATGTTGTTGGAGAAATTTAAAGAGCCGCTTTATTATTTTTTCAGGAAAGGTTTTAATATTACGCAAAATTTAATCTTTGATTGTTAAGAACTATATTCTAGGAATAGTATACATAGCTTAAAAGTTCAGACTTTTCAAATTTCATCACCTGAGGCATTTCACATAACTCAATTTTTATTTTTTGAAAACTAATTTATTCGAGCGAGGTGGCACGCTGTAACGTGTGCGACTCGCATTCGGGCTGTCCGTGTTCAAGCCCCCCGCCCCGGGGAGTTTGAAAAAAAAAAGTTCGCGGTTTTCTTCTCTCACTAGGCGAATGCTGGGTTGGATAATTTGATCCGAAAATTTACCTATTATTCCTACATTTCATTTCCTTATTCTTCACCGCAGTACCAGGCATTGGGCTGATCACCCATTCTGGATATGCTATGATCCAGAGTTTGCTTGCTCCTCCACAAGCTACTGACCCAAAGCATTGGCTTATAAGTCCTTGGGGGTGTAAGTCCTACAAAGAGGAAAAAAGAAGAAAACTATTTTCCTGGATGGTTATATAAGATCATCAAAATTACTGCTATGTTATAATTGTGTTTAGCAAGTTGTGATAAAAATTTCAGTTAAAATTGTTGTAATATGTATAAAATATCAATTTCGGTACCGATTACCCTTAATGTTGTGTTTTTACTTTCTCTACTACGTATAGTAAGTAGGGGAAGTATTGTATTCACCCAAAAATTCGATACAGAGATTTCACCGGAAATACATGTTTTGAGACCCCCTGAATCCAAAAAAAGCATTTTTGGAAACATGTCCGTGTGTGTGTCTGTGTGTGTGTGTCTGTGAACAGCATAACTCAGAAACGAACAGTCGGATAAACACCAAACTTGGTATTTAGGTTCAGTATCTTCCAAGGATGAGACACGAATCTTTTCAAGAAAATCCCCCCACCCCAGATTACCCTTTAAATGGAAGATTTTTCGAAAATTTTAATTTTCTCAAAAATGGCTCTAACGATTTTGATTAAAATGTCATATGTTTAAGATATTTTTATGACAAATAAAATGTATATCTTGAATTTCTCCAAAAGTATTCTTCATTGTGAACGACTTTTGCATAACTGGTAAACCATAAGAGATAGACAAAATTTTACTGCACAAAAAATGTAGATCGCGTTAAAATACACAATTTATGTCATACGTATTTTTTTGTTGAGTGAAACATTTTCGAGATATTGCTTGTTATTCCCTTAAATTTTTCAATACTTATTTTATCAAATGGGAATTCGTTATTCATTGTTTGTCTTGGATATGCAAAGAGTATTAATCTGTGGCAAACAGAATGGTGCTGCACATAGCAACCAGCTATTAAGAGAGATGACTGTGCTTATATTGCCCTTGCAAATACAAAACAAGGGGCACATAGTAGGTCTTAAGCGATAGTCAAATATTTTTAGAACTGGTCGCTATGTGTAAAATGTAATTGTCTTTGCATGTCAAAATATCGTTTCTGCAAATGTTTATCTCGATTAATATGAAATAGATGGAGAATAAGAGTTTGTAAAAATAGTTTGTACAAGAGTATAGCAAGTCATGTGAGTGTAACACATTAGATTTTTTAATAAAATAACCTAGTTTTATAAACACGTTGAAGAAAACATTTTGAAAGTCTGCCTGTACTATTCGTGCATACAATATTGAAGAGATCCCTTTAGAGCAGCCAAGAGCAGAACCAGTGTCGTAGATATGTACCAATGTAATCGTAACCTTCGCTGTTCATTACTCATTTGGGAATTCTCTGTGTGCTTTGTAGCTTGCAAATCTTTTATGTATTTGGCGTTTGTCCATCTGAGCAGTAAAGCGCCCATAACACCCACTTCTCTGCAGCGAGCATTTGTTTTCCGGAGAAACCAAACATATTCCTAAACATAAACATTTAACTACAATAGCAGGGCTATTTTATATACACTATGGATAGCCGCATTACCTTGGTACCTTGTACAAAGCCCATAACACCCGCTTCTCTGCAGCAAACATACATATTCCTAAACTACGGATGGGACCTCGATACTCGATACCTCGATACTCTCGATACCCGGTGGTATCGAAGTATGTCTAATACTGTGAGACAAACCTTCGATACTTTTTCAATACGTTTAATTTTTTAAGTTTTGCATTATTGGAAGTTGTTGCGATTAACTTTATGCTATGTAAGAAATGAAAGGAGTCGAGACTTCTTCACGTTATTGCCTTGTAACTGTCCCCAAAGAGTTGTTGGATTATAGTTCTTGATGGACCTTGACTGCTTTACTTGCAACATTCCAAAGACTCTTGTGTCTAAATGAAAACATGCAAAATAATGAGGGAAGGATTAGAGGTACTCGTATGATACAGCGTTAAGTCATATCTTAGTCATCAGTTGGTTTAGCTGACACTTAAATCACATTTCTGCAATAGCCTGGCTTGGTGACTCATTCTCAGTCATTACGTTTACCTTTGGTGACCAAAATCTTAAATCCAACAGAAACAAATCAGAACTTAAGAGATAATACAGCGCATGGAAATATTTGTTCTTTCCTTCCATCGTTAGTCTGTGTTTATGCAAGTCAAACTCCGGTCACGAGCATAGCTTACAGGTATTACGTACGACTAATTTCCGTAACATGGATAGAATATCCTTTAAAAGAAAGTTTTCAACACAAAATATAGTAACATAAAAACTGAAGCAAAGAAAGTATTATTTTTATTATTATTGTTATTAGTATTATTATTATTAGCCTTGACTAAAAAAAGGGGATATATTATAATCTGTGGCATTATCAAAATAACAAATCGGATGTGTTACACTCACATAACTTTCTCTACTCTTGTACTATTTTTACAAAGCTTAAGTCTCCATATACTTCATGTTAATCGAGATATCGAGATGTTAATCTTATTCCTAATTTTCTTTTAGATGCAAGGGAAATTGGTAGGCGATAGTCAAATATTTTAAGAGCTGGTTGCTATGTGGAGTATCCCATTCTCTTTGCATTACCAGGACAAAAAAAATGAATAACGAATTCCCATTTGAGAAAAAGTATAGGTATTGGAAAATTTAAGGGAATAACAAGCAATATCTCGAAAATGGTTCACTCAACAAAAAAATATATATGACATAAATTGTGTATTTTAACGCGATCTACATTTTTGAGTAGTAAATTTACTCTATCTCTTATGGTTTACCAGTTATGCAAAAGTCGTTCACAATGAAGAATACTTTTGGAGACATTTTCAGAAAATTCGAGATACACACTTCATTTGTCATGAAAATATCTTAAACATATGATATTTTAATCAAAATTTTCTGAAACGTTTCCATGTAAAGGGTAATCTGAGGTAGGGGATTTTCTTGAAAACCTTCGTGTCGCATCTCTGGAAGATACTGAACCTAAATACCAAGTTTGGTGTTTATCCGACTGTTCGTTTCTGAGTTATGCTGTTCACAGACACACACACGGACATGTTTCCAAAAATGCTTTTTTTTGCATTCAGGGGGCCTCAAAACATATTTTCGGTGAAATCTCGGTATCGAATTTTTGGGTGGAATACAATACTTCCCCTATATACTATACGTAATAGTGAAAGTAAAAATTGATGTTAATTGGAGAATGTCAAACAGCAACAACCCGGAATAGCATACAATTCAAAATTGGTTACATGTAACTATTAATAAGAACATAATTCAATGAAGAAGCTTAAACTTTGCAGTTTTTTTATTAAGCGAGCATCGAATGTCGAGTATTGGTGCTCAAACACCAGTATCGGTATCCAGTATCGAGAATCGAGTTACAGGAAATGGTGGTATCCTCCCATCACTGTTCTAAACATTGTTAAATATTTAAATATAATAGCAGGACTACTATATACATGAATAACCACATTACCTTGGTACCTTGTACAGAGCAGTCAGATTACTTTTCGTTAAATAGAGCGAGAGTTGTGTGTAACCGGTCACGTCTGTGCCAAGAAGCTTCACTCTGTAACGTCTTGCAATGTTTCAACTTTAGTTTTTGCACGAGTTGACACTTTTGAAATGCGCAGATCATGAGGCATACGATTTAGAGGTTTCGTTGTAGTGTGTTTGTAGACTACCGCTCATTAATTTCAATACACCTAATAATTTACATCTAATTCCCCGTAGATACGGTATAATACCTGGTTACGGTTAAATAAGCAAAGCAATAGTACAATATTGTAAACAAGTCAGGTTTATGTGTTTGTTCTCATTTAGAATGTTGTACCTACATACACAATAGTTGTCTGAAATGGTATGTTTGTTTACGTAGTTGACGACTGAAGGCACATTCGATACACCTCTGTTGTTCTCCATAGTGCTGTGATGTCCACAGTGTATTTCAAGCATTGCTTAGATACATAATGTTTGGTTCCTGCATTTAAGTTCCTTAGTGACATAACATAACTTAGTAATAACACATCGTTATTACGGCTGCAAGAGTGGAGGTATCCATAGAAAAACGTACTGTAATTGTAGCTCTCAGACAAGCAGGTTTATCAGTTCACCAAATTGCAAAACAAGGTAGCATGTCTATAGGGGGAGTGCAATATACCCTTCATCGTCAGACGACAACAGGTAGCAATAAGGACATACCACACCAGGACAACCTCGTAAAACAACCAAATGTGATGATAAATTCATCAGAATTACTAGTAAGAGAAATAGGTTCAAAACAGGCGCTCCGCCAAGCTGAGGGTCGCGGGTTCGAGTCCCGCCACGGGTATGGGTGTTTGTGTGTGTGTATGTGTGTTGCGGAAATAAGCGGTATGAAAACAGTAAAACACAGTAGCATAAACTGGGTACAACAAGGGAACTTTAAAAAAAACAGCGCCACAAATCTGCGCAGAATTGATAGAAATGAACAAGGAAAACATGTCTGTTGCAATAGTAAAAATCTGATGTGTTACACTCACATGACTTTCTCTACTCTTGTACAAACTATTTTTACAAACGCTTATTCTCCATCTACTTCATGTTAATCGAGATAAACATTTGTAGACTCTATCTTATTGCTAACTTTGTTGTAGATGTAAGGGGAAAATATATTTACAAGGGCGATTTGGAAGTACAGTAGCCATTAAGCACATACATATCTCTTAATAGCTGGTTGCTAGGTGCAGCACCATTCCCTTTCCCCACAGATTAATACTCTTTGCATATCCAAGACAAAAAAATGAATAACGAATTCCCATTTGAGAAAATAAGTATTGAAAACGTTAAGGGAATAACAAGCAATATCTCGAAAATGGTTCACTCAACAAAAAAATGTATATGACATAAGTTGTGTATTTTAACATTTTTTGTGTAGTAAAATTTTCTCTATCTCTTATGGTTTACCAGTTATGCAAAAGTCGTTCACAATGAAGAATACTTTTGGGGACATTCCCAGAAAATTCAAGATATACATTTTATTTGTCATGAAAATATCTTAAACATATGATGTTTTAATCAAAATCGTTAGTGCCATTTTTGAGAAAATTAAACTTTTCGAAAAATATTCCATGTTAAAGGGTAATCTGGGGTGGGGGTATTTTCTCGAAAACCTTCGTGTCGCATCTTGGAAGATACTGAACATAAATACCAAGTTTGGTGTTTATCCGACTGTTCGTTTCTGAGTTATGCTGTTCACAGACAGACACACACACACGGATATGTTTCCAAAAATGCTTTTTTTGGATTCAGGGGATCTCAAAACATATATTTCCGGTGAAATCTCGGTATCGAATTTTTGGGTGGAATACAATACTTCCCCTACTTACTATACGTAGTAGAGAAAGTAAAAATGAATAACAATTCCCATTTGAGAAAATAAGTATTGAAAAATTTAAGGGAATAACAAACAATTTCTCGAAAATGGTTCACTCAGCAAAAAAATCTGATGTGTTACCCTCACATGACTTTCTCTACTATTGTACAAACTATTTTTACAAACGCTTATTCTCCATCTCCTTCATGTTAATCGAGATAAACATTTGCGGTGAAATCTCGGTATCGAATTTTTGGGTGGAATACAATACTTTCCCTACTTACTATAGTAGTAGAGAAAGTAAAAAGAGACTGATTGAAGTCGGCTTGAAAGAATATGTGGCAGCAGGAAACCCTTTCTGAAGCTCATAAATAAAAGCAAGATACTTGAATGGATCGTAATTGGACACATAAAGAGTGCAAGAAAGTGTTATTCACAGAAAATCGAGTTTGAAATTTTTGGAACCAGAAGGAGAATATTTGCTCGCAAATTTGAAGGAGAAAGGGTGGCCCAGCAGTGCGTTCTACCTACAATTAAACACGGCGGGGGTTATATTATGGTTTGGAGATGTTTTGCAGGAGATAGAGTTGGAGACATTATGAAAATAGAAGCATGTATGGATCAGAAGTATTACCACCGCATACTTCAGTATCATACAATACCATGTGGATTGCTCTTAATAGGGAAAGGGTTCACCTTACAACAGGTTAATGGCCCAAAACATCGGTCAGCGTTGTGTAAGAAGTACATTGCATCAAAGGAAAAACAGAGTACTGAAAGATATGGTCTGGCCGTCACCAAACCCCAATTGTAATCCTATTGAAATGGTTTAGGATGAAGCGGAGAGATGTATCAGGGAAGTTCATATATCCAGCAAGGAACATTGTTAAGGATGTGTGAAATCGTATACAATCAAAATGCCTACAAAAACTGATTGATTACATGCCTCGAACTTGTGAGGCAGTCATCAAATACAAGGGCGGATGCTTTGATGAAAGTAAAATATAATTATTCTATTTGTATTTGTATTGTTTAAGTTTATATAGTTATATTTTTGGTAAAATAAAGCCTGCCTGGTGTTCATATCTTAAATACTACATTACAGCTCTGCTGTATCGAAATTAGTAAGGGGTAGTGTAGATCTTATTCGGAAAAATAATTTGTACATTTTCTAAAGCTGCTAGTTTTCCTTCTGTTAAAGGATTCCTTTTCGTTTATAAATGCTAGGGGTTAACGAACCAGCTTCTCTAAATTTAAGAACATGTCACTTCTGTTTGGAACTACACGGCCAGGACATTTCTGTGAAGATTCCGACAAATCTCTCGACTGAGTCAGTTTTCACAGGTGTCGTGGGTGAAAATCGCTCGTACTGGTGTGAACCTTTCGATCTACACTTCAATGGAACAGATCCGCAAAGGTTTTGCACTTAAATTGCACAAAACAAAAAACCTACACAAACACTAGCTGGTTTACTCGACGTTTCACGGCTGATCTTTCAAGTCTCGAATGACGATTTAATAAAGTTTCTTCGCTCCTCCCCCCCCCCAACCGTATCTCTATCAAATTATTGTACAACGATTTAGAAGGCGATTCCATGTTTTTCCCCATTGGAACTATTGTTTCACGCCCTGTCATACCTACTCTTAATGCTAAATACAAAAACCTAACATACTGGGAGAGATGGAGTGAAATATCGTCAATGATGTATTTCTGAACCCTAACCTACTGGAAATATTGAAGAATCTGGAAATGACAGAAGTTAAAACCGTTTTAACTTGGTACGTAAACTATTGCCGTCAAATAAAGATTCTTCTAAGTTTTTAACATAAAATACATCAGTTATGTAACTTCAGATGTTACGCTGCACACAATGTTCTCCCCAGTGCCTCTGAGGCCTGATGGTTAGCATGCTGATCTCCATATCCCGAGGTACCAGGTTCGATCCGCGGCTCGAGGGTAGGAATTTTTCTTTTGTTAGGATTATTCCTTGTTCTCCCTAGAGTCTGAAAGTATGAACGAGAGTGTGAATGTATATGTGAAATTAATGTAATAACCAAAAGTAAAAACCACAAAAAGATGAACACCATTCCAAATGAGTAAATATCATTGTCAATCAACAATTTCCCCAAAGGTAAAAAAGAAAAGGCGGCATATAAATGGAACAAAAAAAAGTATTCCTTTATATAATATTCAGTACACATTGGTAATTAATAGGCTAAGGATCCGAAACAAGTTAGCAACCAACCAACCTGCTCTCGTACTGAGGGTTCGGAGTTCGATTCCCGGCTCTGGAGTGGCGATTTTAAGTCAGCCCTATCCACGCCTTCACTTCTTACTTACTTCCCAAGGCCCAACGTGGTTCGGAATCGACGGAAAAAGCTGTAGGTCCTCTCATTCCACGTCAACCTCATCATCACCCTAGCATCGGAGGCAACGGAATCCATCCGCTGGATACCTCTAACTCAGAAATGGGTTCCAGTCATTGCTTGGCGCAATGAGGTAGGTATTCCCGAAGGTATTTCGTTCTAGGTACAAAAGGGATGTAGGAGGATGAAACGAATCGAGTCTTTAAAAGGCTGATCACTATATTCCGGCTTTGAAATTCCATTTTCTTTACACGGATGTTTCCTCAACCTTTCAAAAATATGAAGCATTGGAGAATTTAAAACAAGCAGTGAATATGTTAGAAACGGTTAATGTTACAAAAAGGTTTGACATTAATTGTGTGTTTTAACGTGTTCTGCATTTTCGTGAAATTACCGAATCCACTCATTATAATGGGATAACTATATAAAAGATTATAATAAAGGTGTGAGTGGTGACAATAACATTATAAATTTGATCATCTCCAATTAAATATCCATAAACTTTGGTCTATTTCTTATAGTTTGCCACTCATAGAAAAATTACAGAAAATTAATTTGGATTCAGGGGCCGCCAAAACATTCCCAGTGAAATATCGATATCAAATTTCTGAATAAGATATAACACTTCCTTTACTTACTAAAGGTAGATGCTACAAAAAGTAAGAATATTCTAAAAGAAACAGACATTATATATTCTCTAATAAAAAGTCGCTAGGTTGTAGGAATCATAAGGATCCGTTGAGAAATTCATTTACATGTCTGGATTTCCAAGTGTAAACCGTTGGAGTCTGGCAGAGAGATGACAGGAAAGGGTACATCGCTAGGTACTATTTTTACTTTCCCTACTACTTAACTACAGTAAGTACAGCAAGCATCGTATTCCATCCAAAAATTCGATACTGAGATTTCACTGGAAATATAGATTTCGAGACTACCTGAATAAATAAATAAAAGGTACTTTTATAAACAGATCCGTCTGTCACTGTGTCCATGTGTCTGAAAACAGCATTACTCATAAACGAAAACTCGGTTAAATACGAAACTTGTTGTTTAAGTTCAGCATCTTCCAAGGATGTGACAAAAATTGTTAAGAAAATCTTCCCACTCCAAACTACCCTTTACATGCAAAATGTTTCGTTTATTTTATATTGTATCAAAAATGACTAACGAATTTGATTAAAATATCGTATGTTTAAGATATTTGCATGATTCCCCCCCAAATGTGTATCTTGAATTTTATGGAACCAGCGTGTAAATTGTTCATTCTGAGTGACTTTTGTATAATTGGTAAACCATAAGAGATTGACGAAGTCTTACTACAAAAAAAGTGTAGATCTTGTTAAAGCCCACAATTTGTGTCATAATTTTTTTAAGCATTTCACAGATATTCCTTATTTTAACTTGAATTTTTGTTTGAATTTTTAAATTCTTATACTTTTTTAACTAGGAAGTCGCTATTCCTTTACTTTCTTTTTTCTCCCCCTCTCCTCTTGGTCATGCAAAGACCATGAGATTTCAAAGTTATCACATAGCGGCGCTCTCTTTAAAAATCTGATGTGTTACACTCACATGACTTTCTCTACTCTTGTACAAATTATTTTTACAAACGCTTATTCTCCATCTACTTCATGTTAATCCAAATAAACATTTGCAGAGTCTATCTTATTGCTAATTTTCTTGTAGATGTAAGGGGAATATATATTTACAAGGGCAATTTGGAAATACAGTAGCCCTTAAGCTCATACATATCTCTTAATAGCTGGGTGCTAGGTGCAGCACCATTCCCTTTGCCACAGATTAATACTTTTTGCATATCCAAGACAAAAAAATGAATAACGAATTCCCATTTGAGAAAATAAGTATTGAAAAGTTTAAGAGAATAACAACCAATATCTCGAAAATGGTGCACTCAATAAAAAAATGTATATACCATAAATTGTGTATTTTAACGCGATCTACATTTTTTGTGTTGTAACATTTTGTCTATCTCTTATGATTTACCAGTTATGCAAAAGTCGTTCACAATGAAGAATGCGTTTGGAGACATTCCCAGAAAATTCAAGATATACATTTTATTTGTCATGAAAATATCTTAAACATATGATATTTTAATCAAACTCGTTATAGCCATTTTTGAGAAAATTAAATTTTTCGAAAAATGTTCCATGTAAAGGGTAATATGGGGTGGGGTGATTTTCTTGAAAACCTTCGTGTCGCATCTCTGGAAGATACTGAACCTAAATACCAAGTTTGGTGTTTATCCAACTGTTTATTTCTGAGTTATGCTGTTCACAGACAGACAGGGGGTCTCAAAACATGTATTTCCGGTTAAATCTCGGTATCGATTTTTTGGGTGGAATACAATACTTCCCCTACTTACTATACGTAGTAGAGAAAGTAAAAATGTGACATTCGCTTTACCTACCGTTTGCCACAACGAAATGTATAAATATGTAATTAAAGTTTATCAGGTTTAAGAAGAAGTAATTAAAGCTGGCCTCGTAGCTCAGTCGGTAGAGCACCTGCTTGCTGTGCGTGGCGTCCGGTTGGGAAATTTTCTCTAGGCAAGATTATTCCCCATTTTCACCAGAGTCTGGAGGTATGAATGAAAATGTGTGTGTATAAAACCCAAGAAAAGCCAGAAATCCAATGACAACTGTAAACAAGTAAACACCATTGCCGATAGGAATAAGTCCCAAAATCAAAAGGCGGGGATATGACCATTGCAAGGCGGAGTATTAATGGAACAACTAAAAGAAATAAAGAAATAGTTGGGATAATGCGCTTTTGTAAGAATAATTTGTAGAAGAATGAGTAGAGAAAATAATGTGAATACAACACAGATTTTTAGAAGAGTACCTAATCAAGCCTGGGTTGAATGTTTGGATCACTGCCGATCAGATAAATTCAACAGCTAGATCTATTTCGGTTAAAGAAAATGCGAAACAGTGTCCAGATGAGAGACCTGCATCCGGGAGAAGGAAGATTTTCCAAGGGCTACAAAGCTTTCCTAATCTTTTACCTCCACTATTGCCATCTAGATTCTTAGACTAGAATTATGCATGTTCAAGATTCTTAATGAATCCTACTAGAAAATAATGGAACACAAACTCTGACGTGTTAAATTCCCAAGACCTCTTCTACCCGTTATCGTTTGTTCTCGGTAACCGGATTTTAATGACCTGAAAATGTTTGCTTAATCAGATGTACAGCTGTATTAAAAAGTGTCTAATAATCGTAAAGAAGCAAGCTTGAGTATTATAAAGTGGTGGCTGTTCCTGCTCTCCTGTATGGGTCAGAATGTTGGTCGCTTACCAAGAAAGAGGAACAAGACTGGAAGCTGCTAAGATGAGATTTCCGTGAAGTGTTGCGGGCTATACTCTTCTAGACAAAAAGGAAGCGAGGATGCACGAAATGAATTGAACATCTTTACGATTACAGATAGAATTAATCAGTAATGACATAATTCAAAATACCACGTGGGAAAATATTCGGGAGACCATGCCCCAAAACTATTAAGGAATTATTGACTTTCCACTAGAAGGAGTATAGGTCGCCCGCAAAAAAAAACAAAAAACAAACAAACAAAAGAGGGGGATTGATCAATTCTAACTTCCATGAGATCGGAACAAGCCAGGAGGCTTAATCTCTAAAGTTGATGACAAAATGTTTAAAAAATTACCAATAAAAATTCAAAAGAAAGACATAATAATTACAAAAAATTACCTAAACTGAGACTTATTTAATTCATTAAAATGATTGTACAGAAATTAATTTATATACAAGCATAACTACTACACAAGGAGAACAAGCAGGTTAAGAATGAGATAATTTAGAAAGTTCATTCATGTATATTTGTTGCCTGTCCTCTGATTGAAGAACCTGAAAAGAAAATTAATATAACTGTTTTAGAAACACGTCTTACAAAACTGTAGCATTAATTCTCTTAAGTTTTCAGATTATATGAAATTTATTGCGAATGGAGGATCTTCACAGCTTAGCGCGAAAATGGGAAAACACCTGTCTCAAGCCTAGTTTGGGAGAAAAATTCATAAGAGTTTTATACTTGCCCCCGTGACACAAGCAACCCGTATTAACCATTAAATAGGAATGATTTTTTTTTTCAAAAACCAAGTTACTCTTATTTCTCAGTTAAATAGTGACAATTTATCCTTATGTAAAATGTAATAATATAAAAATCTTCATACACTCAATGCAAATGCAAGCAAATGACAAAATAATGACGCAAGGGGCAAGAAAAAGACAAAATAATAAAATCGAAAAAATGCCCAAAAAATAGAAAATGGACAAAATGACCCAAAATGACCTAATAAACATGCATTTTCATAATCTGAGAACGAATAATATGGACTTTGTACGCTTTTGCAATGCCTATGTACACTTTTATAGAAATATCATCACAAGTTTCGTTATAATTATAAAGGGGTAAAGAGCCTGAAGTCATAGTGAAGTATTTAGAAAGTGAGTCGCTGCATACTGATTTTGAAATTCGATACTTTCCATCGGGAGGAGTAAAGAATGGTGATCTAGCACTTCAAAAAATATAAGTATTGTAAAATACAAATGAACCTCAAAAATATTTTACTCCGCAATATATATATATATATATATATATATGTATATATATATAACATAAATTCCTTTTATAACAGATCTACAGTTTTAATGGTATAAGTTTTAGTCACTCTCTCTCTCTTTCCCTTATGGTTTATCAGTTATACAAAATTACATAAAATGTGTTGTACAGAAACTTCGCAGAAAATTCAGAATGCGCATTTTACTAGGCCTGCAAATATTAAAACATATGGTATTTTAATCATAATCGTTAGAGACATTTTGAGTAAATTAAAAATAACGTTTTCCATATAAAGAGTGGTTTGGAGTGGGGGAATTCCTTGAAAATATTCTTGTTGCACATTTGCAATTTAATGAAACTTAAATGCCTCGTTTGGAATTTATCTATTTGTTTTTGAGTTGTAGTGTTCACATGCGCGCGCGCGAACTTGATTTAAAGAATTCAAACATCCATTTCCTGTGAAATCAAAATATCCCATTTTCATCCTCATTTCATAAAACTTGTAGATTGCGACTATTAGGATAGGTGAGGTTGTGTTATACAACCGGGGGACACCTCGCACACTGTGACCTACATTAATCTATTATGGCTACGACCCCCAGAAGGAAGCGATGAAGTGAAGGAACCACAGCAGGATATAAGCCGTAGGCAGACAGGCCACAGAGACGTGCAGAAATCCCTAACGTTCAAACCCGGAAGACCCGTGCCAAAGTTGGGGGCCGCCTAGAGAGGGCGATGAACGACTCGTCGACCAAGCAGCCCTCTAATGTCCACGGGGAGTACTCTTTCCTTTGAACAAGCATCCGCACCGTCTGTACGACACCAACATACGCTACGAAACTTAAAAGATAAGAAGAAAACTGAATGAAAAGGAAGTATTGGAAAGGAAATCGTGGTAGGTGAGAAACCACCCCAGCATTCACCTACCGAAGAGGGAAAACCACGAAAAGCCCAATATCAGAGTGGGCGGTTGACGGGAATCGAATCCGAGACCTCCCAAACGTGAGCTTCACACGTTATTACGAAACCATCTCGCTCGGTTACGCACAGTAAGTTAACACACTTCAGTAAAAGTATAAAAAAATCTGATGTGTTACACTTCATGACTTTCTCTACTCCTGTATAAACTATTATTACAAACGCTCATGTTAATCGAGATATCGAGATGTTAATCTTATTGCTAATTTTCTTGTAGGTGCAAGGGGAATTGGTAGGCTTTAAGCGATAGTCAAATATTTTAAGCGCTGGTTGCTATGTGGAGTATTCCATTCCATTAGCATGGCCAGGACATAAAAAAGTAATAACGATTTCTCATTTGAGGAAAAGGGAAATTCAAACAAGTAAAAAGGAATATCTCGGAAATGGTTTACTCTACAAAAAAAATGTGCGTGACATAAATTGTGTTTTAATGAGATCTACATTTTTTTGTGTAGAAAAATGTTGTCTATCTCTTACGGTTTACCAATTATGGAAAAGCTATTCAAAAAGAACAGGACTTTTATGGACATTCCCAGAAAATTCAAGATATATCTTTTATTTGTCATGGAAATATCTTAAATATATGATATTTTAATCAAAATCGTTAAAGCCATTTTTGAGATAATCAAAATTTTCGAAAAATATTCCATGTAAATGGTAATCTGGGGTGGGGAGACTTTCTTGAAAATCCTTGTGTCGCATCTCTATGAAATACTGAATTTAAATACCAAGTTTGGTGTTTATCCGACGTTTCGTTTTTGAGTTATGCTGTTTACAGACACACAGATTCACACACAGACCTTTTACTAAAAATGCTTTTCTTTAGATTCAGGAGGCCTCAAGATATGTATTTCCGGTGAAATCTCAGTATTGAACTTTTGGATGGAATGAATACTCCCCCTACTTACTATACGTAGTAGAGGAAGTAAAAACAGCGATAACGTTTTTCATATGCATAAAAATACGCGATAAAAGTTTAACAATGGGAGCTTGTCCAGTGTTCCACGAACACACACAAGCCCAGGGAGAGAAGCGCCCTCTGTATCCTGTGGGATTGTGGAGGTTTGATTCCTGGTTATGTACCGCTAAGCCGCACATTATAGCCACAAAACGTTAACGGTTTACGCCCTTCTAAATGCCTGCCGCTGTCACGATAAGGCATTAGCACCTGTTAAACCAAGATTAGACATAACCGACATTGTAGTGGGTGGCTGAATAGGGACGTAATGAGCTGAGTGTGCTACACGCTGCTTAAAACGGAATGTACCACACTGGGCTCTAATACCCTAGCTGATGACATCTCCGAGTTATGAGAAAAGCCCTGAAGTCTTATTCTAGTGACTGATATTTAGTTGTTTAGGTCTTTGTGTAATCTATACCCAAACTCTTTAAAACGCCACTACAAAATTTCAAATGCTAATATTCCAATGATACTGTGATTAGAAGAAATAATAAGCAAACGTATCTGAGAAATTTGGTAAAAAAACTGAAACTTTCGATTTTTACTTTCTCTACTACGTACAGTAAGTAGGGGAAGTATTGTATTCCACCCAAAAATTCAATACCGAGATTTCACCGGAAATACATGTTTTGAGACCTCCTGAATCCAAAAAAAGCATTTTTGGAAACATGTCCGTGTGTGTGTCTGTGTGTGTGTCTGTGTGTCTGTGTGTGTGTGAACAGCATAACTCAAAAACGAACAGTCGGATAAACACCAAACTTGGTATTTAGGTTCAGTATCTTCCAGAGATGCGACACGAAGGTTTTCAAGAAAATCCCCCCACCCCAGACTACCCTTTACATGGAACATTTTTCGAAAATTTTAATTTTCTCAAAAATGGCTCTAACGATTTTGATGAAAATATCATATGTTTAAGATAATATCATGAGAAATGAAATGTATATCTCGAATTTTCTGGGAATGTCTCCAAAAGTATTCTTCATTCTGAACGACTTTTGCATAACTGGTAAACTATAAGAGATAGACAAAATTTTACTACACAAAAAATATAGATCGCGTTAAAATACACAACTTATGTCATATACATTTCTTTTGTTGAGTGAACCGTTTTCGAGATATTGCTTGTTATTTCCTTAAATTTTGCAATACGTATACTTTTTCTCAAATTCGTTATTCATTTTTTTATGTCCTGGACATGCAAAGAGAATGGAATGCGCCACATAGCAACCAGCGTTAAAATATTTCACTATCGCTTAAAAGCTACCATATTCCCCTTGCATCTACAAGAAAATTACCAATAAGATTGACATATCGATATCTCGATTAACATGAAGCATATGGAGAATAGGCGTTTTTTAAAAATAGTGTGTACAAGAGTAGAGAAAGTCATGTGAGTGTAACACATCAGATTTTTTAAGAATTGTATTTGCTCATAACTTGTAGTTTTATGCTACACAATGGTATTTTTAATATCAATGTTTTAAAGGCACAAGTACCTGTTTAATTGGTCCTATAACCTTTAGTCGAAGCACCGTGTTGAACTTTAAATTTCATTTCTCTCAATTCGTCCTTACTTTCTCTACTACCCACTTAGTACGTAGAGAAGGTATTGCATTCCACCCAAAAGTTCAATATCAAGACTTCACCAGCAATACAAGTTTTGAGGCTCACTGAATGCAAATAAAGTAATTTATAAAAATGTCCATGTGTGTGTGTGTGAACAGCATAACATAAAAATGAAAATCGAATAAATACCAAACTTGGTATTTAGGTTCAATATCCTCCAAAGATAGGATATGAAAATGTTCAAGAAAATCCCACCCCAAACTACCCTTTACAAGGAAGATTTTGTCATTTTTGATTTCCTGAAAAATGGCTCTAACGAGTTTGATTAAAATACCACATATTAAAGATATTTACATGACAAATCAAATGCATATCTTGAATTTTCTGGGAATAGCCTATGAAGTCCTCTCCATTCGGAAGGAATTTTGTAAAATCTTGTATAATTGGTAAACGTTGAAGCGATAGACGAAAACGTACTATGCAAGAAATGTAGATGTCTTTAAAACAAATTATTTCAAATAACTTTTTGTGTGGCATCAGCGATTTCTGAGATGTTCATTATTAAAGGTTCGATTTGTTCATTCCTTGGTCATCATCTTAAAATTCTCTCAACATTCAATTGTCTCTCGCGATTAAATGGAAATAGCATGGAATTTTAAGGCTAGCATATAGCGTCTAGTTCTTAAACATTTGACTATCGCTGCTCACTATGTATCTATAACTAAATGCGTAATGTAGCTATTTCTACAAAGGCTTATATGGATTAACATCTAGTAAATAGAAAAATAAGCTTTAGTAACTCTTTGTATACCCGCTAATAAACTATATAGAGTGGATAAAGTCATGTGAATGTATCGCATCAGATATTTTATTTATTTTTTTTAGCATTTTTCACTATTCAAAATGTTCCTTGGACCACATTTTATAGCTTATCGGTTTGAAATTTTCAGGAGAGATTCAGAAATAGTGCATATAAAATTTGTTGTGCAATAGTTAAAATATATAAAGTAGTTTATCAGAAATAAGTTATTTTTCATATCTCACATTGAAAAACTTAGTGTGTTTACACACTAGGTTCTAATTAAAAATTTGGGAAGGACCAAGGGGCATTTCATATCACCTTCATTAATGAATTCTGAGTAAAAAAAATCTGATGTGTTACACTCACATGACTTTCTCTACTCTTGTACAAACTATTTTTACAAACGCTTATTCCCCATGTGCTTCATGTTAATGGAGATATCGAGATGTCAATCTTATTGATAATTTTCTTGTAGATGCAAGGGGAATATGGTAGGTTTTAAGCGATAGTCAAATATTTTAACACTGGTTGCTATGTGGAGCATTCCATTCTCTTTGCATGTCCAGAACATAAAAAAATGAATAACGAATTTGAGAAAAAGTATAAGTATTGGAAAATTTAAGGGAATAACAAGCAATATCTCGAAAACGCTTCACTCAACAAAAGAAATGTATATGAAAAATTGTGTATTTTAACGCGATCTACATTTTTCGTATAGTAAAACTTTGTCTATCTCTTATGGTTTACCAGTTATGAAAAAGTCGTTCATAATGAAGAATACTTTTGGAGACATTCCCAGAAAATTCGAGATATACATTTTATTTGCCATGACAATATCTTAAACATATGATATTTTAATCAAAATCGTTAGAGCCGTTTTTGAGAAAATTAAAATTTTCGAAAAATGTTCCATGTAAAGGGTAGTCTGGGGTGGGGGGATTTTCTTGAAAACCTTCGTGTCGCATCTCTGAAAGATACTGAACATAAATACCAAGTTTGGTGTTTATCCGACTCTTCGTTTTTGAGTTATGCTGTTCACAGACACACAGACACACAGACAGATAGACACACGGACATGTTTCCAAAAATGCTTTTTTTGGATTCTGTGAGTCTCAAAACATGTATTTCCGGTGAAATCTCGGTATCGAAATTTTGGGTGGAATACAATACTTCCCCTACTTACTATACGTAGTAGAGAAAGTAAAAAATAACTTTGGTTTGACATAGCTCGTTATTTTTGTTTTGTTCTTAATATATAATATGTTTTATTTTCTTAATATATGGTAAAAAAGTCAAAGCAATGGAAAGAAAACTGAGGATTTTTAGATTTTCACAGATACATTGCCTTCAGATATCACTGCCATAAACATCACATCTAACGAGAATTTTTCCCCCTTTTGCATGAGAAATACATGCTGCAATACGTTTATAGAACGTATGATTAATATTAAACCAAAGAAAAAGACGACTTTCCTCTACCCTCTATCGCTTATTAATGGGTATATAAATTATTCACACGAAAGTTTATTTTCCCAGCTAAGATAAACCTTTGAGGATATAGCTGTATTACGCATTTCTTTGTGCATACACAGGGAATAGCGATAGTCAAATGTTTTAGATCTGGATGCTATACGCTTGCCTTAACATTTCATCGCTTCCAATGATATTGCGAGAAACAACTTAAAATCGACAGGACTTAAAAGAATGGCTAAGTATTGAACAATTTGAACCATTAATAACCGATATCTTGGAAATAGCTGATGCCAGAAAAGCATTAATTTAAATAAATTGTGTGTTTTAAAGAAGTCTGCATTTTCTGTATATTTTTCGTCTATTGCTTAAGATTTACCAGTCATACAAGATTATAAAAAATTCCTTCCGAATGATGGGAACTTCAGGGAATTTCCAGAAAATTCAAGATATACATCTAATATTTCATGTAAATATCTTTAATGCATGGTATTCTAATCAAAATCGATAGAACCATTTTTAGAAAATAAAAATTTCGAAATTTTTTATGTAAAGATTAGTTTGAGATACGGGGATTTTCTTGAAAATCCTCGTGCCGCACCTTTGGAAGATACTGAACCTAAATACCAAGTTAGGTGTTCATCCGACTTTTTGTTTTTGAGTTATGCTCTTCCAAAAATCCATAAATTGAGTTTTATTTATGAACGTTCCTTAAGCACTATAGTCCTTAGCGACCCATTCTATATTGGGCGTGAAGGATCGGTAATTTTGCCCAGAGACTGTGTCAGGCTTGAAGTTCTTTTACCTATCGTAAATCTATGACATGGGACCACCGGCTTTACTTCCCTTCCGAAGGAAACCATGCTAAGGATTTTTACGCCGAAAAAAATCATTGCATTTCCCCCGAGTTAGAACCCAGTCCTCGGGAGCTAGAGGTTAGCATGTCTTCATAGACACACTGACACAAACACAAACGCGCGCGCATGCACCTTTTTCTGAAAGTGCTTTTTTGTTAAAGGTGCTTCAAAACATGTTTAAAACGGTGAAATCTCAGTGTCGAATTTTTGGTTGGAAGGCGATACCTTCTCTACGTACTATGTATGAGGCAGAGAGAGTAAAAATCTGACGTGAGATATTCACATGTAGTTCATTACTAATTACAGATTCACATATATGTGTTATACATCATACTATCGCATTTAGATAAACAAAATGTTCATATAGTGCATGTGGAAACAATTTTTAAATGTCTATTCCTCTTACGATGGAAAAAAATTAAGCAATAGCTTGAGTGTCCGGTAGATAACGCTTTAATGGAATATATACTTTCATTCATTCTTCTACAAACTATTCCTACAAAGGCTATTTCTTCTATCTAATTCTTGTTAGTCGAGAATAAACTATTATTAGATATTTTCACATTTCGTTGTGGATATAAGAAGGATACAATGGATAAATCAAATATTATATGTTTAAAAAGCGAATCGCTATGTGATGGCTTTGAAACGTCATGCTATTTGCATGATCACGAGAAAAAACCAACAAAAACGAACTTACCACTTGAAAAAGGTATAACTATTTGAAAATTCAAATCAATAACAAAGAATATCTAGGAAATGGTTAGCGCCACATAGAAAATTTGGCAAAGTGTGTGCCTTAACGAGATCTACATTTCTGGTGCAGTAAGATTTTGTCTATCTCTTACGGTTCACCAATAATGCAAAAGCAATTCAAAGAAGACGACTTCACAAGCTATTCGCAGAAAATTCTATGTAAAGGGTAATTTGGGGTGGGGGATTTTCTGGAAAATGTTTGTCTCTCATTCTTGGAAGACGTTGATCTTAAATACAAAGTTTGTTATTTATTTAACCGACCTTTCGTTTTTTAGTTATACCGTTCACACACACATTCACACACCATTCTTAAAAATGCTTCTTTTTTTATTCGGGGACTAACAAAACATGTATTTCCAGTGAATTTGGGTATCGAATTTTTGAGTGGAACACAATATACTACCTTTACTTACTATAGGGGAACAGAAGAAAATTAAAAGTGTAGATATCGTTGAAGCACACAGTTCATGTCAAATAAAAAAAAAGTTGGCTTTAACTACTAAATAAATTCAATTACTACTTAAATTAAAATTAATGATCTGCCTTTGTCAATATTTCACATAATTTCATTAAATCTTAATTTCTATATGTTACCTCCATAACACTCTTATGAAAAACGTTTTTTCCCTTATATCTAGAAAAATCTTAACCTATACCTTATAAACTTCGCTCATATCTCGATAAGCAACATTTTATGAACATTTGTAAAGTTATTATACTTCAGTATATATTTCTGGTTTTTAAATGTACAAAATCTTGGAGGTCGTTATTCTAGATCATTTAACTTAAACTTTACGGGACACCATAGCTAATGTTTAATCTCGAGCTTGTTACATTAATCTCGACTAGGTCTGAAATACTCCATGCGCAAAATTAAAACAGAGATAATCTGGCTTAAACGTGATTTAATTTGGTTGAAAATTTTAAAGTCTTGGCAAAGCTTGCTATTCATTATTTTTGTTAGAGATTCTTTGGGAACTCTTTTGAAGTAGGTAGCTAGATAAACTTAGTCTGGTTAAAATCTCATCTCTAAACCTCTCCACATAAACATTCTGATTCTAAAGTCTTAAACTTGAGAATGAATGGGTAATCTGAGGTAAATTAAGGGGAGACTTAACGGCGAAAATTTACAAAAAAATGACATATTTAATTGTGTTTCCTCTTCAATTTTATAAACTTATTATAGTTGTAGAGACACTACTTGTATTTTAATACTGCGTCTGTCATTTTGTAATATGAATTCTGCAGCACTTCAAGAAAAAAATTATTCCTGCACACTTTGGAACGTAGTGGTAAATGTTAGCCCATTTTAGGGGACGGTTTGCTCTACAGATTGGTACCACTGTTAAGTATGGCAGCTTCTGTGTAATCAAGCTTTGTGATTTCTTTTTTTGTAAATACCGAATGGAAAGGAAGTCATTTCATTAATTTAAACCAGTTACAGATCTTATTATTTGTAACATATTTTGTATCTCTCAGTTTTTTTCTATGATCACTTTCTGTGGAGATATTTTAGAATTTTTTCAGAACATAAAACGCACACACTGGCAAATTCACAGCGTATAGCGACCAGTAGCTGGTGGTGAGAGTGGGACTCTCCCTTTCAAAACCAGAAGTAGGTCAGCACGTAAACAGGTTTCACTTTCGCTGTATGGCGCGTAATACGTGTGTGTAGATAACATTATCAAGGTAATTATGATCTGAAAAGTTTGGCATCTCGTAAACCTTGTGCTGTACGTATGATTATCCACTAAACACAATTTGGGTTCTTTTATCACTAAACCTGTGAGTTTCAGTGAGCAGTGTGAAGTTACTTTAATAAATGACCTAACTTCTAGCGGAGCTGACATAAGCATTGTGTGCTTTTCAGTTAGCGACCGCGAAACGCTATTGGATGATGAAGACATTACTTCCATGTTGTTAGTGTAGGTTTAGGCCAATAGCTACCAAGTTGTACTTGTCATTTCGCCAAAACATTACACCGCCCTTTCGTCGTGTTTGTTGGAAAACAAAACCTCTAGTCCCCCAACTCCCAGTTTAGGGATGTTGTTTTGTGCACGTCCGGGAGCCGGTTCTCACACTGACCTATCTTGAGCTAGCAACGTTGCCTATGTCTCCAACCACATTACGTCGGCAGTTCGGAAAATGATTAATTATTTGAAAACCCGTATGATGTCACGTAGTTACTACCGAATCTAGGTCAGAAGCAGGTTAATATACCCATCTTATAATTAATAAAATGTTATCTTTAGATATTCTCGTGGAATAAACCATATAATTTGAAAAAAATTCTAAAATTGGTGAATACAGAACAAAAAGCTACTCGTATTATACATTTTTTGTAATACCTCTATAAAGTACTTATACATATTAGAATGAATGTAATAAGTTCCCTTCCACTCTGTATATGCGAGTTTGTTTTCTCCAGTGTTTTTATTTTTGTTCTTTGAACAGCTTT
The DNA here is from genome assembly GCA_030765065.1 of Deroplatys truncata. Classification (NCBI taxonomy): domain Eukaryota; kingdom Metazoa; phylum Arthropoda; class Insecta; order Mantodea; family Mantidae; genus Deroplatys; species Deroplatys truncata. The sequence goes on along the minus strand of CM060984.1, from coordinate 96,950,409 downwards.
TACTGTAAATGACATTTTTTTTAATTTTAGAAGATAACCAAATTAAGTTTTAGGCTGATAAAACCAACGTCAAAGTGCTGCTGAAGATCTACTTTGGTGTTAATAATGTGGCTTATTATGTTTTTAAATAATTGTTGGTAATTTGTGATAAAAAGTGCTATAATTAAGAAAATAATCCTATTTCCTTTAATAAAAAAAATTATGGTATAAAGGTATATCAGTGTACTTAGAAGGGATGTGTCCAGGTCTTCTAAAAGTTTCATTCTGATGTCTGAAATGTTTTTATATAATGGGTCATGAACTTATCTTTTAATGTTTTATTCATACAGAAGATTCACCAATACATCCTCTCTCGGGATCAACCACCTGAATGCACAACCTATAATACAAGAATAACTGTCCAACATGGCCAGTGGAGGAAAGCCCTCAAAATTCTTGGGAACCTAAGCCTCTCAGTGAAGGACTTAAGTGCTTGTAAAAACCTAAAACAGTTTGTTTTTCTTTTTGTTATTTAACGGATTACCCTTCTCGTTATGACTTACACCACCAAGGTCATACAAGCCAATGTCTTGGGTCAATAGCCTGTTGAGGAGCAAACAAATTTCGGATCATAGCATATCCAGGATGAGTGATTAGCCCAGGCCTGGTAAGGCGGTAAAGAAGAATGAAAGGGATGATGGAAAATTCGTGGATCAAATTATTAAAGCCAGCATTCGCCTAGCGACCGAGGAAAGCCGTGAAAAACTCTTCGGTGAAGATGTTCGGTCCGGGTATCTCCCCAATGCGAATTGCAGAAGTTATAAAACAATTTTTCAAGTGTGAAAATTTATGTAACAAACTATTGTAACAGTATATCAACACATTATCTTGTTTTCGTTTTATTTTGTCGACGTCTGTGAATACATTTTTTTTCTCTCTCTATACTCTTTATTGTCGCTTCAACTATAAAGTCATATCGCGACTACTTTACAATACAGAAAATGATTACGATGAAAATACAATATTTTAAACGGTAATAGTACAATAGTAGTACTTCTCACACCTGTAGTTTAAAGTTCTTTGATGTGCTTAATTTAGGGCGTCTGGTAGGCTGTTGGGGATGTCACATCTTTCTGTGCTATACATAGCGACGGTAGGCAGTAACGAAATGTTGAACTGTGGGGTTGGATCTGCAGAGGTTGCACACAGATAACATTGTACTATATTCTATTAATATGCTAAATATATGTAAAATAACTGTTTCTGAAGTTGCCATAAGACCAATCAGTTAAGCTAATTTAAATAAAAAAAGTCAGTTAAAAAAAGCTTCGTCAATGCCGACATCATAAAAACCTTAAGAACTGAGGAGTTGAACCAATGAGAACATAGAGAATATACACACATACAAACAGTCGCAGCACGGAATTCGATTTCCTCGCGGTCTGCTACATTATCGGAAGCTGAGTAGAGCTACCAACCTGTAAAACCTCATTTCCTCGTCACTTTGTGTGCCAGTTTGACAGTTGACACTCGTGCTATATCAAACAAAGGAGAACTATGCCGCCACCGCCGCCGCTCCCTTAATCAGCCTGCACTGCCAAGTCTCTGGGTGTATTTAATTATGACCGCGGGTTGTCATACGGCATAGAATGTTGACATGTTGTAAACGTACGCTTCGCATATTTTAATATCTTGCAACTAATAATTACATTTTCCGATTTAGGATATTAAATATATTCCTTTATTACTTTCTCTAGCACCTAGGGCAGAGCAAGTATTGTATTTCACCTGTAATTCTATACCAAAGGTACATGTTCTGAAATTCGCTGAACAAAAAGCTGGTCTTGTAACTTAGTTGGTAGAACACCTGCCTTCTATGCGAGGGGTCCCGGTTCGATTCCCAGCTGGGGAGTGTGAGTTTTTCTCTAGTTCAAGATTATTCCCTCTCCTCTCCAGAGTGTGTGTGTAAGATCTATAAATAAATTAAACACCAGTGACAACTATATACGAGTTAAACCATTACACATAGGTAGGCAATATGTGGCCATTGCAGTTAAGGGGGTATTATAAATTGAACAATTAAAAAAATAAACAACGATTTCGAAAAAAGTCACCAATGCGAGCGTGCGTTCATACACAGCGAACTTCGAAAAAAGATATTCCTATAAATGTAAATGCACAACTTAAGTGGCATTTCTTCTAGGAATGCAAGGCGAAAATCATAAAGATACTTCCTTTCAGTTCTATCTTTTATTTGAAAATATTTATAAATGCTTGTTTACTCAAAAAAGCTCCAATGTGTTTTATTAAAATATTATAATTTTGAGAGAATAAAATAAAATAAAAATAAAACTGCTCCAATATTATGTAATATGTCGGTTACTCAAGTTTTAGATTTTTACCGCTTTTATAAACAGGTAGAGCAAATAGGATATTCTATCCAAAGTTCAATATCGAATTGTTGCCGAAAATAGCCGTTTTGAGATTCTCTGAATAAATATAATGCATGCTTGTTTTCTCTGCTAAATACCTATAGCAAATAGAAGATGCGTTGTATTCTACCGAAAATTTCTATATCGAGATTTATATTAAAGCACATGTTTTGAACCCACCCAAAATTATTTCTTAAAGAAAAAAAGGAGGGCTCGCATAGCTCAAAAATGAAAAGACGGATAAATTACAACAAACTTGGTATTTAAGCGTCTTCCAAAGACGCGACATGAATATTTGCAAAAATATCTCCAGTTGCAACATCAGTATTTACAAGGAAAATGTTTCATTTAATTTCTCAAAAACAGCACTAACAAATTTGGTTAAAATATCATATATTTAATATACTTACCTGAAGAATAAAATTTATATATTTAATCTTCTGTAATGAACCTGTGAAATCCTCTTCAATTTGGCTGAACTTTTTAAAGTGGGAAACAATAAGAGTTAAACAAAATTTACCACGGGTAATGTGCTCCTTAAAATACACAATTTATGGCAAATAAATTTGTTGCTATATTAATCGTTATTGAATATCAATATTTATTACACATTTTTTGAAGTGCTAAGTCATTATTCTTTCGCTTTTCGTGATGTCATACAAAGAGCATGGAATTTCAAAGCCAGCACACAGCGATATGCTTTTTAAATATACGATTATCGCTTTAGCTATGGTATTCATCTTGTATATTCGCTTCCACTTATGCCGTCACTGCAGCTTCGGGAGGCATTTTACCAACTTTTTCAGCGGGCGCGTACATAGCAGGGAGGGGTGTGACTGGAGTGTTCTGCCTTTGTTGTTCAACCAAGCAGTGGTGTGTATTAACTGTAGCTTACGTGATGTATGCAAATATTTCGAAGGTGCATCGGAGAAGAATTTGTGCGTATGTGGGAAGCCCATTTGCCATTTGAAGGATTGCCAGGGCAATTCGCATGGACAGTTTATTAAAATAATGTGTAGTATATGTGTCTTCTTTGAGAGTAAAATATAATGTATTTCAGTTTTACATTATATTGGCATTAAACAAATTTTCGTGGGTTTATTGTTTTATTTAATTATATATTTAAATGTGATTATTATAAGTGATTACAAGTGAAGCTATTGCTCAAGTTATATATTCATATGCGAATAATCTACAACTGTGCACATAAAAAAGAACACAACTGCATGCGCGGAAATAGATACACACATCCCCTTCTTGCTATATGTATACTTCTCATGTGAAGGGCAATAGAATGCCCCCTTAAGCTATGATGACGGCATAAATGGAAACGAATGTACCTACAACGAAACTTAATTAAGCTATTATGAACTGGATATAAAATTTTTTTGTAGTTTTTGTAGTAGTAGTAGTAGTAGTAATAATAATAATAATAATAATAATAATAATAATAATAATAATAATATGAAGAATAAATATAAAAATAAGTGATGATAGGTTGGGAAAGAATTTGATGTTTTAAGAGTTTTAGAAAAAAAGGCTGTTGTGTTTGGGTGCGAAAGAGTGAGAGTGAAGCAGAGAGAGTCGAAAAAATACCAAATATGTAGCATTCAAGACAGACGATTTTAAGATTGCAAGATAATTATTTTTATAAGCTTTCCCCATCTCAAACAATCCTTTACATGCAAAAAGGTGTGTTATTTTTACTTTCTCTACTACGTATAGTAAGTAGGGGAAGTATTGCATTCCACCCAAAAATTCGATACCGAGATTTCATCGGAAATACATGTTTTGAGACCTCCTGAATCCAAAAAAAGCATTTTTGGAAACATGTCCATGTGTGTGTGTCTGTGTGTGTGTGTCTGTGTGTCTGTGTGTCTGTGTGTGTGTGTGTGTCTGTGAACACATAACTCAGAAACGAACAGTCGGATAAACACTAAACTTGGTATTTAGGTTCAGTATCTTCCAGAGATGCGACACTAAGGTTTTCAATAAAATCCCCCCACCCTAGATAACCCTTTACATGGAACATTTTTGAAAAATTTTAATTTTCTCAAAAATGACTAACAATTTTGATTAAAATATCACATCTTTAAGATACTTTTATGACAAATAAAATGTATATCTTGAATCTTCTGGGAATGTCTCCAAAAGTGTTCTTCATTGTGAACGACGTTTGCATAACTCGTAAACCATAAGAGATAGACAAAATTTTACTGCACAAACAATGTAGATCGCGTTAAAATAAACAATTTATGTCATAAACATTTTTTTTTGTTGAGTGAACCATTTTCAAGATATTGCTTGTTATTCCCTTAAATTTTCCAATACTTATACTTTTTCTCAAATGTGAATTCGTTATCGAATTTTTTTTGTCCTGGTAATGCAAAGAGAATGGAATACTCCACACAGCAACCAGCTCTTAAAATATTTGACTATCGCTTTAAGGCTACCAATTCCCCTTGCATCTACAAGAAAATTAGCAATAAGATTAACATGAAGCATATGGAGAATAAGCGTTTGTAAAAATAGTTTGTACAAGAGTAGAGAAAGTCATGTGAGTATAACACATTAGAATTTTTTTGTTACTTTTTACTAGAAAACGACATTGCTAGAGCAAGTTGTCTTTAAATATTATACGTATTTCAAGAATTATTATTCATGAGAATACGACGTTTAGGTCAATGACCTTTATTTGTTAGCCGTTTTCAGAAAAAAAAAACTTTTTCTCAGTCTGAAATTTACTTTGAAAATATGGTATTTTCTTCTCTTGATAAGTCATAAAGTGCCACTTGGGATATAAAAGGTCCAGTGTATTTGCTGCATCTTACATGTGCTTAATTTGAAACCACTTCTAGCAAATCCTTTTTAATTAATTTTGTATAGATTTAATTTGCAATATGATATTCATATCGCGGAAATATGGCGATAATGATATATACAAGTATATGAAAAATTTTTACAATATCATTTCATAAATTACATTAAGAGGATAGGCTATATTATATTTAATGTACATAATTACTATTTTTAAGAATTTAAATAGTATTTTACTGTGTGATGGACTATTCAGGATTTCTTTGAGGTCTGGTATATTACATTGTGTTAGCTGTGGACACTAAGAGTATTTTGTGTATCAAAATGGCAATGTGGTAGATGTTGCATTCATGGGTTTTTTATTCAGTAGGTGGGGATTCGTTAGCTTAATGTGTACAATCTGTGGTATGGAGATCTTTTCGCCTCAGTTTCTCAGTGGATTAAGATGTTCTAGGGTTCTGCTTAATTTTGCGAAGCTTGCTAGGTGGTGATTGCTCCCACGTGGTTTATCAGAAGTCACTTAGTACTATTTTGCAGCATCTTTGTATCGTAACGGTATCTTGTCTTGTATTGAGAATCTTGTGGCTTCATTTGCTGCGCAGCCTGCATGTTTATTACTTGAAGTACTCTGATGTGATGGTATCTACATTAGAGGCATTTTCTCCCTTGTTTCATCAGAAATGTAGACAGTTTTTAATTTTCTTAGATTAATCCGCGTGTAGTTAAGATGTCTTGTATAGCTTGTATACTGGTTTTAAAATCAGTATGTTTAAGTGCGATTCATTTTATTTGTCTTAGTATGTGCATTAATGCTTCCTTGATGGCATATAACTCACAAATATGGGGTAAAAAAATGGCAATGCGTACAACATCGTGTGACAGGGAAAACCACAACACATCCAAAGTGTTTTAAGTCTGTGATCCATCGGTGTATATGTGAATAAAATGTAGGTTATAATACCATTGTTGTTTCAGTAACTCTTTTTATGTAAGATTATTGGTTTGGCTTTTAACCAGATAGGACATTTCCATGATGACATTTCTTCGTGTTTTGGTTAGATGCAGAAATGTATGGAAATGGTAAATTAATTTCTAGGAAGTACTGTTTCGGTCTTAATGCGAAAGGCATGGATGTTTCTCTTGTGAATGGTCTTACAGAAGTACATAGGTTTGTATTTTATAATAAGGTGAGGCTGCTATTTTAAGTGCATAAGAAGTGTTCAATTGTTTTCTTCGCATTTTAAAAAGAGCTCAATTGCTTTTTATCTGTAAACTAAGCGGTTATACATTATACTGCTGTAATTCAGTTTGGATCTAAAATGATTCTGTAAGCTTCCAGTAAAGTTTTAAAGTCCGCTCCCCAATTCTTTAGATACTGTAAGTATTTTCAGCATAGCTGTTCGTCTTACGCATCTTGTTTGAGGGCAGTTATTTGAGGACCCCATATTAACTTCTGTTTGAATATAACCCATAATAGTTTCATTTCTTTCACCACTGGTAGAATTTTACCATTTAAATAAATATTTGGCTACAAATCTAGAAAATAATATAATTTACTTTTAGACGATGAAAACCTAAATCTGGTTTCCTTGCTCCAGTTTTATAGCTCTTGTAAACAGGACTAAGTAATAGCTTGTGTTTATCAAATGTTTACCTTTACAGAAAATAGTACAGTTCATTTAGCTGATGCTTTCATATGGAAGATAATGCTGTTAATAGTTAACAGGAAGAGAGTAACGCTGATACCAGGACCTGGGGACTCCATTCTTGTTTTTACTCTTTTTGGTGTTCTATTATTTAACTGCGCTTGCATTGTTCGATTTTGTAGAAGGTTGCAAATATTTATCACGATTAACGTATACTGTATACAAGAATGGCATTTTATATTAACGATGGAGTACGTAAGCGACTACCTTTGAAACAATTATGTCGCGAGACTGTTACATATATACCATTTTCATTCTTGCAAAATGTTATATAGGAGACCGTAAACGACGCACGAGACGTACTGCACAAAAACACTTGTAATTAAATACAAATTCATATTAAATAGGTTTATTTTATTTTATGTCGTTTTAAATTACAATATGGTAGTCATATCGCGACAATATGTTGGTATCAGTAATTACAGGTTTAAGAACAATTTAACATTAACCAAAGAAATTCAAAATATATTAAATAAAATTATTCTCAAATATGAATATAAATATACTTTATTACTAAGGACATTTACAACAAATATATACCAGCGTCACAAAGAGATGCACTCTAAAAATGCAAATCATAAAATTCGTGGACATACACAAAAGATTAGCCAAAAGAAAAGATTTACTTTGTGTGATAGATTTTTAACTGTCTGATCCCTTCAGGTAGGCGAATACTACATAATCAAAGTCATTTTGAGTTTTAGAATATAGTTTACACCTATTAAGAGTCAAACGTTTATGAATATTAAAGTACTCATTGTATCTATCAATATTATTTTTAACATACATAAGGCCTGAGAGGATAAAGACTGATGGGCGTATTAAGATACGAAGTTTAATAAAGAATGGTCTACAGTGAGATAAAGCTGAGATATCACAAATAATTCTTAACCAACGTTTTTACAAACTATAAGTTTTAGCGTACGAGTGATCTCCCCACAGCAATACACGATAACTAAGATTGCAATGTACATAACCATAACACCAATAAAAGAGCTTTTAAGTTAGCAGAGTTTCTAAGCACTCTGTGCATAAAGATACCTTTATCAATCTTACCAGCAATATACTCTATGTGAGACTGTCACAGTAAATTAGACTGAAGATGAATAGCTAAAAAGCAAACAGAAGCAAATTTAACCATAATTCATAGGATTAAAACTATACATCACATCAGTAGTTTTATTAAGGCTCAAACTTAGGCTATTAGCATCACACCATTCAATAATTTTAGATGAAAAACTTTCATTATGACACACTTAAAGCAAAATCATCAGCATACATCAAAGTAGTAAGGCAATTTTCACAGGTATACAGATAACTTTAATGTGGATGAATAGAGGGTAAGGTAAAATAAGATTAAACTGCAAAGGAAGCAGCAACACAGCCACCAAATTACGTTCCTATACCTGTATATTACAGAGGTATGACATTATTATCAGACTCAAGTACAGTTTTACGGTAAAAGTGATTGTAAGTTCTGAGATTGAAAATAATTTGAAAATAAATCAAATTCACACCTTATGTGAATACCTATAAGCTATTTTTCACTGCAAATACTTCTTTCCTCAATAACATTATTATATTGGTAGTTTTTCTTGGTGAAACATCATTTTTCCAACCACTGCCTCAAAAAGCTTCGCAGAACAAAAGGTATACATCATAGAACAAATTCAGATATTTAATTTGCAAATATGGTCTTGAATTTTCACAGATGATACTGAGGGGAAGAACGATAAAGGTAATCTACGATCAATTTTTGGCAAACGTAAAATAATTTTGCCAACATATCTTTGAAGAAAAAACATCTCCATCTATCCAGTAATGCTAGATAAAAAACTGACTATGTAGTTTTATTCTACTTTTTCAAACCTATAGACAGTCATTTAATTCTGATTGGTGGAAAATTCTATAAGGATTTATTACCTAAATCTTCAATATTTTGGAGGTATAACCTCGAACAGTAAATAACCAAAACTTTGCTTCGAATCTAATAATGTTCACACCTCTGTAAGGAAAAGCTGATACAACAGGAAAATATTATTGGTCTGAAAGCAACCAAACAGTAAATTGCAGGAAGTAAAACCTCGCACATAATTTCCCTGTATCTATAAAGACCTCAGCCGGTATGAACACGTGTTACTCTGCAGATTAAGAATTGACCACACCAAATAATACATGACTATATATTCACCAGACAGGAGCCTCCGTGTTTTGGATAATGCAACAAAACACTCACAATGAAACACATTATAACCGAATAATGCGACTGCCACTCCAAATACAGGATCGACAATCTAATTCCTATAGATCTTCAGGTAGTGTTAGATGAACCGACCAATTTAGCATCATTATTTCAATTTTTAAAGGATTGTAAACATATTGCGTCAAAGTTGTTAATACGATTGTTTGTTTGAATTACTATATAATATTTTAATACTCTATATTTTAAAAATATTGCACGGCCTAAATCTTGTTAGTACTTGACATTCGGACAATGTAATTAATACATGTCGCTACAAGACTTATGCTGTTAGGCGGCATTAAATAAAGTTATTTAAAATCACATTGGTGTAACACAAATTCTAACATATTTCGGCATTAGCTAATACCGAAATATGTTCGCCGGTATACCTTTGAACTCTCCCATATTTTAAGCACTACACTTCGTGACGTTTTGACATCAAAGAGCGAGTTTAGTTTTATATTTTTGTCTAAATAAAAGAACCTCGTAAGTACTCCCTTAACTCGCGAAGTCTTGTGTTTACAGGAGTTTGATAGCTTTTCGCACAAGAAGCACGATCGATTATTGAAAACAAATATGCTGTGATTTGGTTTATACCTAGCTTCCGCTCTCCTCCTTCCTTCTCAGCATCTTAAGGATTCCAATTTTAAACCTGGATATCGCCTTTTAACCGACGAGGAAGGATACAGTCACGTGGAGGACAAAATGGGCCTTGCTACATGGTTATTTAAACCCTTATTTTCAGCATCGTAATTAAAATATTTAAAATATATATTTAATAATAACTGGATGTGAAACAGAATTATTTACCGTAATCAATTCGCAGGTAACTACTACATCAATTGTGATAATATATAAATATACATTATTTCTGAAAATGGTTATATGGAGGGGTGGCAACACTCAACTGTTTATATAACAAAACAATTTTTGCTTTCGTGCTTCTCATTTGGAGAAAAAAGAATAATCCACTCTTAAAATGTGCAATAAATTGGGTCCAAAGTATACTTCAATTGTACACAATATTTCAAAGTAGTTAATGTCATATGAAAATTATTTGATATTTTAAGTTGCGTATATTTCCTGTCGTAAGCTTGTATGATTTACCAGTTATATAAAATTAAAAAAAATGTAGAAGAGGGTTTCATACCCACATAAATTCCACTCATTGCCCACAGAAATTCCAATACATCTTTTATTAGTTTTGTCGGTCACTTAAAATGTTTTAACCAAAATTGTTGAAGCCATTTTTGACAAAATAATACACGACAAATTCTCCGTTTAAGAGTTTTGTAATAAGGGGAATTTAATGAAATGCTTTGCCTTGCACCCTTTAAATTTACCCGACTTAAATAATAAGGTATTATTTATCCGTTTTCGGTTTTACTTACTTCATAGTATGTAGAGAAGTTATTGCATTCCACCCAAAAATTCCATACCGAGATTTCACCAGAAATACATGTTTTGAGGCAAATTCCAAAACTGCGTAAATTAAAAAAAGCATTTTTTAGAAAAAAAAAGTCCGTGTGTACTACCCTATACATGGAAGATTTTTCGAAACTTTTGATTTTATAAAAACGGTTATAACGATTTTGATTAAAATACCATATATTAATGATATTTACATGACAAATAAAATGTATATCTTGAATTTTCTTGAAATAGCTTTTGAAGTCTTCATTCGGGACAATTTGTATAATCCTGTATAACTAGTAAACTTTAAGCGATAGACGAAAACGTAGTATGCAATAAATGTAGAGCTCTTTAAAACACACAATTTATACCGAATAACTTTTTTGTGGCATCAGCCATTTCCGAGATGTCCGTTATTAATGCTTGAATTGTTCATTACATGGTCATTCTTTGAACTCCTTTTAATATACAGTTGTTTCTCGCGATTGCATGGAAACAGTATGGAATTTTAAGGCAGCGTATAGCGACAAGTTCTAAAACATTTGACTATCGCCGTTTGCTTAGTATATATAATTAAATGTGTAATGTAGGTTTCTGCATAGGTTTATTTGGATTAAAATGAATTAGAAAGAAAAATTAGTTTTAATAAGAAGACTAATAAGCGACAGAGGGTAAAGAAAGTGATGTGAATGTAACACATAAGAATTTTTTTAGTTACGCGGCTCTCTCCCTCCCTCTCTCTCTATCTCTCACACACCACACGCACAAACATAAATGGAATTTCTCTCTAAAAGTGCTTATTGCGGGCTCAGTAGACCTCAAAACATAGGTATATTTGCAGTGATATCTCGATATCAGATTTTAGGACTCCTTTAATTTAATACTTTATACAGAGCCGCATTTCAATATTTCCAAGTATTCAAAATACAGTTTTCGCTTAAGCATTTGGAAGAATCACATCGAGTGGTCAAATTATGCTTTGGCTTGGAGGCATGCTCAACGATTTGAGATTAGGGTAGGTCATGTTACTGCATGTGTATAACAAGCATACAAATGAATGTGATTGTCCCTATCGCTCCCCCGTAAGGGGGAGGGGTTCTGACCCCTTCAGCACTCGTGGTACTTCTAACGTTACTAGAAGTACGCTGGACCAAACATCCGAGCCCCATCCGTAGGGGTGTCATTTGGATTGGGTTGGACTTGGCGGGGCAGAAGTTCCCGATAAGCATGGAAGATTGGGGACGTCTGGGCGGTTTTCCGGTTGTGAGACGTCTCAAGGTCCTCCGGTATACCGCCCTGGATAGCAGGTGGACAGTTGCTAGATTGCTGTCGGCTCCACAGAGGTTCTCGGTAGTTTTCCCTTTTGGGGTTGACGCGCGTAAGTGGTGTATCTACTTCCACCCTGTAATGGGGGGCCGGTTTAGACAACCAGATGCCGGCCCAAATGAAAAGCTCTCGGGGTGGGAGTGTCGCTCGGAATACGCTCATCCCCCAGCGTCACATGAGGGCGTAGTCCCCTGGTGCAGTATGTCCCTATTGCGTATCCCTGTAAGGGGATATCGACCCCTTCAACTGCCGTGGTGCGGGCGCTGCGAACCCTGAGCACTCGTGGTACTTCTGACGTTACTAGAAGTACGCTGGGCCAAATGTCCGAGCCCCACCCCTAAGAGTGTCGTTTGGATTGGGTTAGACTCGGCGGGGTAGTGGTTCCCGATACCCATGGAAGATTGGGGACGTCTGAGCGGTTTTCCTTCCTGGCGGGATTTGAGACGCCTCAGGGATAGCCAGTAGATATTAGATTGCTGTCGACTCCACCGAGTATCCACTTCCGCCCTGTAATGGATTAGGCAACCAGATGTCCGCCCATAGGAAAAGCTCTCGGGGGTAGGAGTGTCACTCGAATGACGCCCCCCTCCTAGGGTTACATGGGCGCATAGTCCCCTGATGCTTCATGTCCCTATCGCGTGGTTTATTTCACAAAATAGTAGACAGTACTGCCAGTGTTCCTTATTTCCGTTTCGTTCAATGTAATTTCAGTATATGCGTATTTGGAATATTGTCCGAGTTCAAGTTAGAGCAAGGTTTGCTTTCACGACACATATTGAAAACCAGCTCATGTCGAATGTCTATAGAGGATTGGTATTTAAGTTCTAATAGAGGTAAAGTCAGGCGACGTGTTCTTGGATTCAGAGAAGCTGTTTCGTTAAATTCACAAGTGAAGAAGAATAGTTTAACAGAAGAAAAACTCAAAGAAATCAAGTTATCTTTAGAATGATCTTCATAAAAAACCCTATGTTATCTGTCTCAAGAAGTTGAAGGAGTTTCAAAAGGTTCAGCCCATGCGGTAAATATAAATGAGAACGATTTTAAGGAGTGAACATTCCGGGAGCCAGCGCAACCGTAGTGCCTGCCTCTCCTACGCTCTCGCCGCCGAAGCATAATCTGACCGCTCTGTATTTATGAGTGACAAACATTTTATTTATTTGTTTCTTTATCTTGCTTAGAACTTAAAATTTCCAAATCGTATTGTTTGCAAATGTTACGCGTCTCCCATAGATTAGTCAAAATAGGGACACAATCCGTATTTATAGAGCATCTCTAAAAGTACAGTGAGAAGAAATCAGTGAAACAGGAATCAATAGATAGCACGCAGAACACTGGACTAAAGTAGAGAAACAAAGACATACCTAAATCCTGATGAAGAATAAGCACTGCGCTTCTGAAATTAAACAGGAAGTAGATGAGACTCATGGTTGATCTAATGACTGGCCATGGGAGTTTTAAAAAACAGTTACACACGAGGGATAAAGAAATGGGCTGCAAAGTGCAGGATGTAAGGCAGGGAATATGAAACTGCACAACATCACATATTCCAATGCCATGCATTGGAAACTAAAGGATACAATTTCTTTGGGAACTCGTGTAATCTAGTTGAAAGACTCCTGAAACTTTTTAAGAACATAGCATGCCTCAACTAAGGAAACTGGGAGAGATGCGGCACAATTAGCCTACAGCTGCGGTGTAAGCAAGATGGACAGTCCTTGTTTTGTCTCCCAGACTTAATCAGCCAATCAATCAAGGTTCACGAATGAGAATCACTCCGATATCAGAACGTTGTTCAATGGAAAAGTCTTGGGCTCCCTATGAATCGTTTAAGATGTAACGGCTTCATTTTTACCTTCATTTTTTCCACCTGCTTTGTTCATATCAAAATATCACTTGCACATCAGGGTTGAAGGGAAAAGAACCAAGAAAATACTTTTGGAATACAAACATAAACATAGTGAGAGAATATTTAAAATGCTGCTTGTAATGAACAATAATAAGTATACAAAAATAGAAAGCTAAACATTTTATTGGTGACGTAGCATGTTAAACACATTATACACAAAGATAAAAATCAATCAAAAAGCTTTACATAGGTTTGACATATTGTCTGTTACGTAAGAACTTGGCTTGTTCTCTTTCAGATAAGCAATGCAGTCTAAGAGGGTCACATAATCATAATGTAACTAATAATGCGCTACATTGGCTAATAACCATATACAAAAGCTATGTTTGCAAATCAGTTAATTACGAAGTCTGATCGAAGAAGAATGTTGGGCTTACATCATTTATCGTGATGCATCCGCAGTTTCTTCACAGAATCCATGAAGTGTCTGCATCCTCTCCGTCGCACTTCAAGCAACTAGAATCAGAGAGATGAATTTTTATACAGCCTACACTTGGAACCATAAAGACCGCATTTCAGCCGGAAGATGATTCAAGGAAATGTTCTGAAATAAATCAGAATAACCATCGTTATTCTCATCTCAGGATCTTTAGAGGGAATCATAAGCTTTTCGTAAGTTGTCTTCGTTACGCAACATTGCTCCGGGGGAAGATAACTTCGTTCATGGACATAAAGGCGCATAAGTTTAATGTTGTAGATATCTTTCTAACCCCTAGAAAGTTGTCTAAAACTACAGCAACAACACATTATTGCAACCATTTACTGAAGAATCCATGATCACTATGCCGGAAATAGTAATTCTAATTGAGAAAAAGCGCTTTTCATTTCATCTCTATGACCCAGAGACCAATACGATCTTCTTGGGGTTTAAGAAACCGGGTTGTCACAGCCACTTTGAATATGTTTCCCTGGAAAATATTGTCGGGACCTGTAAAGACACTAGCTCAATGAGGGGTAGAGCAACACGCAACTCAGGTACCTAAGAATCGGAAAAGTTAATCATTTACATTATGCGAGGTCACGACGAGGGACGCAGCTAAGAGAAATGTGAAAAATATTAGGAAATACCTAGTAAAAGGATTACTACATGGTGCAGATGAGAGAAGGGATCTATCTACTATGATAAATTACACTGGTAAGAAGTGGATAGCAAGGGGGTTTATTAATAAAAGGGGATACAGTACCTCCTTGTTTCCATGTCTGCCGGTAAGGACGCCATGCTTGAACGCATGGGTAGCGCGTACACAACACAACCTGCCTCTTCCAGTAACTAGCCACGACTCTACTGACTGACGCTAACTCAGCGTGATGACGCTATCTAAAACTCGTTTATCCCCACCACTCTCTTACGCAATACCCGATCTGGGCAGCCAAGGTCATATACGCAACAATACTTGTATATCACAATATATCAACCAATAGCCGCAGTATTTTGTCAATGGTGTTGTTTTATGAGTTGTGCTAAATACCACTGCTTGGAAAGCGCATAAGTATTTATGGTCCACAGTCTGACATGCAATCAAATGTCTTGATGATACATGTCTTTGCAGCTAAATTTATTTTTCTGGATGATAATAGCTCGAGTTACAGACAGCATTTAATTTACATATGAGACATAAATTACACCCAAAATTCTCCATTGAATTACAGTGTTATGTGCGATCTCGCTCCTCAACCCCATTTCCCGCGTATTGAATTGAAATGGGTTGGTAAATCATCTGAGAAGACACTCTTGTTATGGAACAAACGTTGATGTATTTGCGTTAAAAGATAGCCACCCATGGGCAGGAGTACTATTCGCCGATTACATTTCAGTATCTGCAACACCTACAGCGGATGCACGGCTCTCTGCTATAACATGGGAATATAGTTTGTTACACTCCATAGACTGTACAGACGTCTTTACCTAATAAACGCTTTAATGAGAAACTATTTTCTGACGGGTGTAATATTAGAATCCCTTTGTTTGCAAATATCGACATTCGCGAGAAAGCAAGATTGAATTTCAAAGTAAGAACGTAGGGCACTCTGATATACCGTCTCTTGTAGTTACCTGGAAATTCCTATTAAACTCGTTTGCTGGGGTACGGAGCGTTAATGTAGCCGGCTCAATTGCAATCTTTCTTCTATAAAACCTTTGCTTTCAAAAAGTTTCCTCTCATAACAAGAATTTTGTGTGGCACTATATAAGTGTCACAGCACCTTATTCACTCCGCATTACATTAAATTAGTACAAAATTCAAGCCTTAAAACAGTTTAAATGTCGGGTATGGCCGACACTTAGGTTTTTCCACGCTTTTTTGTTTATGACGATATTAAAGAAATGAACAAAACTTTATTAACACTCATTTAAGACAATTAAACACTATAGATGAGACAAAACAACAAAATGCAGTGTAATTAATGATGGAAATCACATTTTAAAAACCCGAAAATTTTCAGATTACTTGAAAACTGGCGGGTAGTATCAGGCAGTCCAACAAACTTGAAGTTTTTTGCTTTTTTCTGTTCCAAACGTTTTCTTAAACTGAAATTCACTTGTCACACTCATAATATAACAGCATTTTCCAAAATAGCACAGTTTGCATGCGCCCAACCCTTATAATTTTGACATTGATTCCAGTCTTCTTCAAAACTTTCCCCAGACAAAATACAGAAAATGCAGAAAGCTTTTGGAAAAACAGATTCACCTGAGGCTTGTTGAAACCCACTGGATGCATTATGCTGATAGGTTCTGGTTTTCTGAGGGATATTTTAGGAAGTCTCTTTATAAAAATATCCAGTAAAAATCCTTGCCGGGTACTCTGTTAAATCTACGTGTAATCGCAGCGCTTCCGCTAAATCCAAAGGCAGTTTCAAGAATTATTTCTTCGACAGAGGCATAAGCATATCATCTAACTGTTTATGCTTAAAAAATTCCTGTTCATAGCTATCAGTGAATATAAACTGTAACCTACCTAATTGTGCTGACACTTTAATTTCTTCCCCTTTCTTTGATTTGGTAAATCTACCGTGTAAACAGCTTTTTGGGACGCTGTACAATGTTGCCGCATCTCTGACGCTTAATTTTCCCGATAAAACGTCGTTTAGGGCAAGCTTCATACTGCCTTCAGTTCAGCACCCCTTTATTACTTTCTCTACTACGTATAGTAAGTAGGGGAAGTATTGTATTCCACCCAAAAATTCGATACCGAGATTTCACCGGAAATACGTGTTTTGAGACCCCCCGAATTCAAAAAAAGTATTTTTGGAAACATGTCCGTGTGTTGTCTGTGTGTGTGTGTGTGTGTGTCTGTCTGTCTGTCTGTGAACAGTATAACTCAGAAACGAACAGTCGGATAAACACCAAACTTGGTATTTAGGTTCAGTATCTTCCAGAGATGCGACACGAAGGTTTTCAAGAAAATCCCCCCACCCCAGATTACCCTTTACATGGAAGATGTTTCGAAAATTTTAATTTTCTCAAAAATGGCTCAAACGATTTTGATTAAAATATCATATGTTTAAGATATTTTCATGACAAATAAAATGTATATCTTGAATTTTCTGGGAATGTATCCAAAAATATTCTTCATTGTGAACGACTTTTGCATAACTGGTAAGCCATAAGAGATAGACAAAATTTTACTACACAAAAAATGTAGATCGCGTTAAAATACACAATTTATGTTACATACATTTTGTTTGTTGAGTGAACCATTTTCGAGATATTGCTTGTTATTCCCTTAAATTTTTCAATTTATTTTCTCAAATGTGAATTCCTTATTCATTTTTTTTGTCTTGGATATGCAAAGGGTATTAATCTGTGGGAAAGCGAATGGTGCTGCACCTTGCAACCAGCTATTAAGAGATATGTAGGTGCTTAAAGGCTACTGTATTTCCAAATTGCCCTTGTAAATATATTGTCCCCTTACATCTACAAGAAAATTAGCAATAAGATAGACTCTGCAAATGTTTATCTCGATTAACATGAAGTAGATGGAGAATAAGCGTTTGTAAAAATAGTTTGTACAAGAGTAGAGAAAGTCATGTGAGTGTAACATCAGATTTTTTTCCTTTATCTTTAGCTTTGGGAGGATCCCTTCCACAATAAGGTATGAAATAATATGCAAGATTGGCTTGGTGTCCGGTGCTTCCCAAAAGAGCACACACATTCCTCTGTGTTATAATTTTTGGAAGATGCTGAAGTTAAATATCTAGTTTGGTATTTATCAGACATGTTGCTGTTCTCAGATAAGACCTTTTGCTAAAACAAATCTGATGTGTTACATTTAAATAACTTTGTCTGCCCTCTATCGTTTATTAGCAAGTATACACATTATTCTTACAAAAGCTTATTTTTCTAACTACTTCATTTAAATCGAGATAAACCTTTGCAGAAGTAGATACATTACACATTTCATTATAGAAGAATCGGAAAATGCATAGACAAATATTTAAAAACAGGATGCTATAAGCTGGCCTTAAAATTTCATACTCTTTCCGTGCAAATGCGAAAAAGAGCTGAATGTCGATAGGACTTGTAAAGAATTACAAAGTATTGAACAAGCTTTATTTGAAACAAATTGTGAGTTTCAAAGAGATCTACATTTTTGTAGTACTTTTTCGTCTATCGCTTAACGTTTACCAGTTATACAAGATTATACAAAATTCCTTCCGAATGAAGAGGACCTCTAAGGTTATTCCCAGAACATTCAAGATATACATTTCATTTGTACATGTCTTTAATACATAGTAATTTAATCAAAATTGTTAGAGCCATTTCTAGCATATAACACTTTTTGAAATATGTCCCACGTAAAGTGTAGTTGGGGGTAGAGGGAGTTTCTTGCAAATCTTCGCGTATCATTCTTGGGAGATACTGAACTGCAAGATGGCGCCGAGTAGTGTAAGTGCGTCTCGTACCAGCTCCTCGAAAAATAAAGTTTTAAAACAGATTAATTGTGGTAAATGTAATAAGTTTGTTAGAAATGGAATAATTTGTGAAGGCTGCGATACGTGGTATCATTTCCGAAACTGCTGTTCGATTCACCCGACGAAATTCCCGAAGAAGATTGCTTCTGCATTAGATGTGTGGAACATTGCATCCAAAATGGTGACACCAATAACGCGGTCCAAGTAGTAAATGATACAGGTAAGCTGAGCAAATCTTCAACGATGCAGGATTTAAACATGAGTGACATCCTAAATGAACTGCTGAGTCTAAGGAAAATAATAGACACTTTGAATCGGGATATTGCTCGACTCCAAGAGGAAAACCAAGCCCTAAGCCATTTAACCTCAAAGTCCAAGAAGGAAAAAACTGCATATATAATGAATGGAAAACTGTGCCCTATACAATGAAGTATACACAAAGAAAAACAAACACCGAAAATATAGCCATATGCACGCAAAATAGGTACAAGCTTCTGACGAGCGACGGTACAAAAGACAGAAGAAATGAACACCATATTCCTCAAAAATAGAAGATGCAGGGAAACCATCCATTAGTTCCCCGTTATGGAACTTCAAAAAAGAGGTTGGAAGAATGCTGATCTTCGGAGATAGCCGTTGCAGAAGTGTAGCTGCAAGTATTTGCAAGAAACGAAATAGCCCCGGGAAAAAAAGTCATCATCAAACCCGGTGTAGGAATTATTAGTGTTACTGACTCAATCTGTACTAGTACTCAAAACTTTACCAAAAAGGACAGTGTAGTGATAATTGGTGGAACGAACGACATTAACAGTGGAAATCCCGAAATTGTAAGTAAGTGCCTCGATAAATTACTGCCTAAGTTGTCCCATACAAATGTAGTGTTAGTGGATCTCCCAGTAAGATACGACTTCAAGAAACACTCTGCAATGCATAAAGTTGTGAATATGGTAAACATTAATATGGCTCTCTCTATCAAAAGTTTTAAACATGTAAAACTAGTAAAGATAACTACAGCTGATCACTGCATGCACACGAGACATGGCTTGCACTTAAACTCATATGGTAAAAAAATGTTAGGTAATATTATCAGGTATATGTAGATTTAAAGGGGATGCATTACACATATATAAGAATTGTACAGTAAAAATTTAAGTAATTCACATGTTAAAATATTCAACATCTAACATTTGTACAGAGCTGATTGTAAGAAACGGGGAGCTAGCAAAAATTCCAGGAAAACATAAAGAGCGTACCTTTCTCCAAGCCAACAAGCAGGGAACCGGTAACGGTACGGAGAAATAGAAAGAGACAGTTAGAGAAAAGAAAGAGACGGGATATGGAACTAGCTTCACAATGCTCCAGAATGGCGCTTAAGCGCACGGATCTGAAGCCACACATTCTGATACATGTTAAGGTAACGTGGTCTGAGGGCCAATAGAAACGTCGTTACATTTTAAACGCAGAGGTGAGCGTCACTAGGCTCCCGTATATAAGAGCAGGCAAGGTCTCAGAGCCCACTCACTCTCTCTCTCTCTATCATCGATCTTCAAGAATTCACGTCGACACGAGGTGCTACAAATGCACAAGAGTGGGAATTAGCGTGCAGATAGCTAGGCTTCTGACTTATTTAAAGTGCTGGGATTATAATAATGGGAAAAGCTAGCCGCCCATAATTATTTCTATTATGAATAAACTTCATTGATTAAGGGAAAATTGCAGTGTATTTCTTAAACTTGCCTCACCCACTATAACCTGAGAATTAATAATTAGATATAGTTAGGAATGGAGCACGCAACAACCGACAAGCATCAATATCCCAGGAAGAACACTGCCGAAGACCACATTAACCCAAGGATCGACGATTTCCCGTTACAAATGTCGCCCAACGACGATTTCCCGCTACAAGATGCAGTAAGAACTGCTGATATCAATCTCACTTCACAATCAGCACAAGATGACCTACAAGTTACAGATAACACGCCAAAACAAAACATTGGTAGTGAAAATCAAGGTCTTGTACAAAGTGTAGTAACAATTAGGGAAAACAATGATGCTATTTCACACCCAAAAAACTAGGTACAATTCTGCACACTCTCGGGGAGAATTCTCTATGAAACGTATCCATCAAAACATACAAATGCTGACACACAAAATTAATCAATTAAATATTTTTGTAAGTGAAACACTACCTGACATTCTTATTCTAACTGAACGTGGATTAAAGCACTATGAAATAGGCAATAATTTAATTTCAAATATGAATGTAACAGTGAAATTTTGTCGACCAAACATGGGGCATATTTGTAAGAAGTAATTTCACAGAAAATAACAGTGACCTAAGTCTAGAAAAATTCAACATAGAAGGTCATATAGAAATAGCAGGAGTTACATTAAGTTGCAGTCAGATAATTATCATTGGAACATATAGACTACCTAATGGAAATATGAACATATTTCTCGAAAATATATCATTATTATTAGATCAAACTATTAAAACTTGTGCATCAACATTAGTAATAATGGGGGATATAAATATTAACTTACTTCAAAATTCGCGAAATAAGACTAGGTTAATGAATATCCTAAATGAATTCAATGTAAAATCTACCATAAATGAGCCGACAAGAATCACTAACAAATGTAGCTCTGGAATAGATAACATCATAACAAATATTTCTGAAAATGCATATAGTGTAAATGTGATAAATTCATGTCCATCCAACCATACAGCACAGCAAATCACATTAAAAACTGCTCTATACACACAAAAAGAAAAACCGATTCAGTAAACGTAACCTAAAAAATTTAAGTTGCATGCTAAAGGAGGAAAATTGGGAAACAGTATGTCAAGCACAAGATCCAAATAATAAACTTAGCATATTCTATAATGTTTTAAACTACTGAGTAAATATTTTCTGTCCACTTGTCTATGCTAGAAATCAGAACTCCAGAAAAAAGGAAACTTTTAATTGGATAACCACCGACATAAAGAAACTGCGTATTCTCATTAAGTTGGCTACAGAAAAAATTAAGCACAGTAGATCTGAATCTATTAATATTGAACTAATGAAGCTAAAAGCCACATATAACCACACCATAGCTACAGCCAAACGCAACTTCATTAGTAATCAGATTCTTGAATCCGAAAATATTAGTAAACTTAGTTGTTAAATCATAAATGGATTCCGCAAACCTCAATCCACTCCCGAAAAGCTTCTTATACAATTAAAGTAATGAAAGCTTAATTACCAAGAAAACAGAGATTGCCGAAGCCTTTAATAAACACTTCATCTCAATGGGAAGAAACATTAATTTAAATACAAAGAAATCTGAAACCAGTGTCACAAAGAATATACCCCAAAACTCAAAAATAGACTCAAGCATCTACCTTTATCCCACTCATAACGTGGAGATTGCTAATATTATTAAAACATCAAAATCAAAAAATTGTGTAGGTGTGGATGGAATTCCAATGATACTGCTGAAAATATGTAGCTCTGAAATTGCCGAACCTCTTGCTGATATAATAAACTCTTGCCTAGCAACAGGGATATTCCCAGATAACTTAAAAATAGCCAAAGTTATACCGATATACAAAAAAGGTAACAAACGGAACATGAATAATTACAGACCAATATCAATCTTATCAGTACTCTCCAACATCTTTGAAAGAATACTTTACAACAGAATTATAAAATATCTTGAGTTCAATTTACTGCCCATGGTACAAAATGGATTTGTAAAACATAAATCAACTATAACGGTATTGCTGACTGCATAGAGACTGTAAGACATATTGATCAAAACTATTCTTCAATTAGCGTACTTTTGGATCTAACAAAAGCTTTTGATTGCGTCGATACGACTGTTTTAATGGAAAAACTAAATATGCAGGGGTTTGTGTTATAAAATCATACATGACAAACAGGAAACAAATGATTAAACTTACTAATATTTCATCCGAAGTTACATCCAGTCCAGAAAGCATAACTCATGGAGTCCCTCAGGGATCTATTCTCGGCCCACTTTTGTTTGTTCTTTACATGCATGACATTGAAAAATGTGTTTCAGATGATATAAAGGTTGTCCAATATGCAGACGATACAACTATTACCATAAGAGATACAAATAATTTAATGCTAGAAACCCGTCTAAATGATACAGTTAAAAATATAGTTGAATACTTCCAAAACTCAAACTTAAGTGTGAACCCTAATGTGAAATGATAACCTTTGGATTCAAAACCGTAAACCATCCACCACAATTGATCATTAAGACTGAGGTAGTAAAAAGTGTAGACGAAGTCCAATTACTAGGAATTACTCGAGACAGTAAGTTTTCCTACAACTCAGAAATTGACAAGATAGTAGCCAAAGTTAGTAAAACTGTCTATGTTCTCAGATGTTTGAGAAACTCTGTTCCTACCTCTACAGTTAGAACTATGTATTTTGGGCTTATTCACTCTCTTCTTTCATATGGGATTGAATTATGGGGAAATATATCAAAAAAAATCTTCAGAAGGTCCTCATATTGCAGAAAAAAGCTATTAGGTATCTTGGGGGTCTAAAGTACAACGAATCCTGCAAAAACAAATTCAGAGCACAAAAAAATCTCACATTACCAGACCTTTTTATATACAGAACAATTTTATACTTCTTGAGGTACAAATTCCCAATGGAAACTATGTCAGATATCCACACCCATAATACAAGGGGAAATCTATCACTAAACCTCCCTAGAATCAGATTAAATATATCATAAAAGGTGCCTAGTTATATGGACGCAAAGCTTTACAATGCACTGCCTCAACACATAAAATCTTGTGTAAATTATAATAAATGTAAGAACTATCTTAAAAACTATTTAATAAATGAAGCTTCTTATAGCGTGGATGAATATTTAAATCCTACATTCTTAATCTAACTTCCACATACCTACATGCTAACATCAAATCTGTGAATACTACATTTTGTATTGTAATATCAATTTGTAAATGACTTGTGATCTATTATGTATAATTTCTGTATATTCATGTGTTTTTTATTCTTCCATAATGTGTAAATAAAATGGTTTACACTACATTTAGTTTTAATATGTGACGCTGTATATCCACTATTTTAAGGTATACATCGTATCTATACTCTATATACTCGTTATTTATTTTATATATTTTATGTATATTGATGTAATTACCTTGTATATTAGTGATGTATAATGTATGGATGACATGGTTCAATTGTATATCACAGTGTATTGACGAACAATAAATTTAATTTAATTTAAATATCAAGTTTGGTGCTTATCCAACTCTTCGTTTTTGAGTTATGCTGTTCACAGACAGACACATACACGGACATGTTTCCAAAAATGCTTTATTTGGATTTAGGATTTGTGCCTCAAAGCATTTATTTCCGGTGAAATCTCAGTATCGAATTTTTGTATTGAATGCAATACCTTCTCTGCCTATTGTGTACATGGTAGAGAAGGTAAAAATGCTTTTCTTGGATTTAAGGGACCTCAAAAATGTATTTCACGTGAAATCTCAACAATGAATTTTTGGGTGACACACATAACTTCCTCTGCTTACTATAGTTAAGTAGTAGAGAAAGTAAAAATGTTAACGTGGCACTTGAAATAGCCTCTCGGAGATTAACTCACTCCGCGTTAAAATAACTCGCTAGCATCACTCAGGTTACGAAAATGAAGGTCTCTATTCCTTCACTACATAAACACAAGATCCAGTTAAACAGCTCGGACAATCTCAGTGGGTATTCCATCACTGTGTAAACATTGCAGATAAAATGCTTAGCCGTGTTCTCCTGCACCTATGGATTAGGCAGACAGAACTATATACCTGGATTACACCGGTTGCCTCTTCTTATCACAGCAACAGACTCGACACTGCATTAACACCTACCACCTCTCGAATAAGAAAACAAAGTGTCGAAACAAAGGATCTCTGTAAATTCCGTTTTCTTGCTCAACAATGAAACCGCTAATACGTTTATTATTTTAGATCGAGGAGGGGGAAGACAAATCCTCTTATCTGAATGTTGCTTTGTGCCTCAAACTGCTTGTTTTCTACTTGAAAAAGCACACTGCGTTATTTTAACCGACTTAACTACTTCCACAAGGTTTGTTAGAGTGCAGTGGAGAAATGTCACTCAAAGTTTTTCGTCAACTTTGCCTGTCAGCTTTTATTACAGCAATGCAATTCAATGGGCCTGGCTTAGGAGTAAAACCATTGAAGTTATTTCAGCATTGTCTTTGTATTGTCTCTAACAAATACTAGCGGGCAGATGAACTACTGCGTATACTAAAAACTGGATATCGAGTTTTGAGGTCCATGAATTAAAAGAAACCATTTTTAGAAAAAAATTCATGTCTGTGTGTTGTGTATGAGTGTGTATCTGTAGGTTTTCTCTTTGTATGTATGTGTGTGTGTGTGTGTGTGTGTGTGTGTGTCTGTAAATAGAATAACTCAAAACGAAAAGTGGAATAAATATCAAATTTGGTATTTACTTTTGTACTTTCCAAAGATGTAAAACGAAAGTTTTCAAGAAAATTCCCCGTCCCCAAACTACTTTTTACGTGGAAAAATCTTTTCTTATGTTTAACTTTCTTATAAATGGCTCTAATGTTTTAGAGTCATTTATAACTATCATCTATTTAAAACATTTCCATGACTAATAAAATATATAATTATTTTGATTTTTGTTGTTGTTGTTGGAAATAGAGGTAGTCAGCTTCATACGAAATTAATTTTATATAACTTTGTATAAACGTAAGAGATGGCAAAAAGTTGTCACACAAGAAAATGTAGGTGTGTTTAAAACACGACCGACACAGATTGTCGAGGTAGTTAAGCTTGCCGTCGTGAACGGGAAGTTTGGTTTCAAATCCCGCCAGAACTGTCCTCCCCGACTGAGGTTTTTTCCAGGTTTTCCTCAGTCTTCATAGCTGGCAAACACCGGGGAGATAGTCCACTAAATCTAATTCATGAACGTTTCCTTCCCAAATTTACTTTCCCAATTATGATTTCATTGCATATATCAGGAGTGTCCACCGCCTGTGGTGCCGTGTGTCGTAATAACAGGAGTACACTGCTAAAAAAAATTACGGCGACATGTGCTAAGGAATAGAAGCTCCTTGGACGATAGGCAAACTGAACAAAACAGGGGAATGGGTTATATTCGTGTATCCTCCTGCTTAAACATACACAATTTATATTGAATCACAAAACCCTGCACATTGCAGACTCTAAAAGAAAAGATCAATTGATTATATCAGGTTTAGGAATAGGCCATTCACGCCTAACCCATTCCTTCTTACTCGCCAAAGAAAATGTTCCGCACTGCGAGACCTGCAATTGCCGTATCACCGTCGAACACCTCATCACTAAATGTAGAAGTTATACAATGGAGAGAAGACCTAACATCTCTGAATATATATTTTTAGCTTTAAACAACCCTACTCAGTTCAAAAACACTATTTTTTTCTTGAAAGACATAAACTGTATAACAAGATTTAAATATAACACATAAATAAAAATGTGTAGCAGGTAATAGGTTATTCTGTTCTAACTGACTTAATAAAGTTTATAACAATGTGTTACTATTATTGTACTGGTATGTATGGATATAAATCGCGATATGACCTAATAGTCAAAGCGACTATAAATAAAACAAAAATAACAACAAAGAATCTTAATTAGTGGTACAAACTTCTTCAAAGTATTCCCTATTTTAAGATTTAGCTTAGAAGTGCTAAGTTGTCTTAGTTTAATCTCTCGGGACTAATGCAAGGAGTAAGCAATATCATGCTGCCATATCGACCTGGTTTATAAACAATTGTTATCTCAGCCTCCTTTGTTGGCTGTGGCGATCGGGCACATAATTATTAGTACACATTTTCTCGAGGAGCTGTGTGGGTATATGTTTACTGTGTTCTTGTTTTCACTGCGTCTTCAGCCTCAGCCTTCGGCTCGTGGAGCTGTCTTCTTTCTCGAGTAAGTTTCCTGTAATGGTGTAGGATGTAGAGTGTTTATCGGAGCGGATACCTCGCGCACAGCGACAATCTTGATCTATTGTGACTACACCTCCCGGTAGGCAGGGATGAGGTGAAGGACGCGGAGAAGGTCCCACGTGTGCAGTCAAACAGACCCACAGAGACACGCAGAAGTCCCTAATATTTACAGTTTGAATACCCGCGCACCAATGAGCGAGGAATCCTCAAGAGAGCAACGCAGCGACCCTAACTGGCGGGACAGCTCACTCTGGCGTACACGGGGAGAACCTGAAATCACACCTGAAACGTGAAATGGAAATGAAATGAGAGGAAATATGGAAAATGGAGAGATGGCGGTAGAATACACCACCCCGGCATTCACCTTGGTCATCAGGGGAAGACCACAAAAACCCCATGGTCAGAATGGGCGGTCACGGGATTCGAACCCGGGACCTCCCAAATGCGGGTCACAGACGTTGTCGCCCAAGCCATCCCGCAAGGTCCTGTAATGGTGTAGTCGCTATACTGCATTATTGACCGAAGGGTTGTCTGACTGTGGCCTTGCAGCTAATTTGGAAAGGGGTTTGAGGAGAATAGGAACGGGGTCAGTATGGCAAAGAGCTGAAACAAATGGCAAAAACATATGGAAAGGTGTCAAAAGAAGACTAAGAGACATCAACCAACAGGAAATAGAATCGGATTGTAAAATTAAATCTTCTATAAGTCTAGCAAATGAAATAAATTGAATTGGGGTAAAGAGGCATATATACTTAACTTAGGAAGAAAGGAAAGATTAGGAATGGCGTGGTTTAGACTGGGAGGCTGGAGGGCACAGAAAATGACTGACGATTCTGGCAGGAGAATCTGCCCATTCTGTGATTTGGATGAGTACTGGGTACATATTTTGACGGAATGTTCTCAGTAGGAGAACTAGCGAACAATTAAACTCAAAGAAAAATGCTTAAGTCCGTCAAGAAAGAGGTTGGGATGTTGGGATCTACTGGCTGACCAGAGGAACTGGCAAAATATGGGCAACTTCTTGGCTAAACTGCGCGAAGCTAGGTCAGATTTGTTAGTTAGACAAAGGTAATTTATCTTTATTTTCTTTTTTCTTGGTTTTTTTCCGTTATTTATTTTGTCACCATACCTTGTATCTTAAATATGCATGTACGGTCAATGACCCATGCACTAAATACTTGTGTAATAACTTCAATAATTTGAAACCAATAAAAACACCTTATCTTATCTATCTACTTGGGTTTGCGTTGCATTTTGTGATTACTGAATACCTACAAGTGAATGGATACGTGGAGCCACATGGTAAACGGCTCATATTTGTATTTCTATTGAAACAGTTTAAGTTTTTATATCCTGTATTCTGGCTTCCATTTAGTGTGCGTTGTTTTATTCTTATTGTTAAATATTCAGAGTTTATGTAAATTGTTAAATATTTAGAGAGTAGATTTAAATGCTTCATTACATAGTTTATTTAAATTGTTATAGAGCTTCTTTAAATTTGTTGAACTTCAAAGATTATAAAAAATTAACATAAAGAGGGTTCATTAAAGAGTTAGTTAAGACTTTTATTCCGCATTCTTTAATGCTGCAGAGGCACACGTCACTCTAAATTTGTGTACTGCAGATTTCTCTCAAACCTTGTTCTTTCTCTGAGTGATTATTATAAGGTTTATTGTGAAGCAACCTAAAGATTTATATGTACACCTTTGTTCTTAATTGTGTAACATTTTCAATCAATACTCGATTTTCTTTGCAGGAATAATAATGTACGAAACCCAATGTTCACCTACTGAAATTAAAAGGCAGTCTACTTGACTTGCGTCTTTTCTATCTACATTGTTGTTATTCCTCTACCTCGTGGCGGGTATTGCTGTGACCTCGTTCCTAGATCCGAACGTTTTCAGGATTCCACTCCATAATGGACCGGAGTAGGCAGCGGTCACCGCACACAACAAAATGTGTACTACCGCAGCTTTACCCAGATTGGGCAATCTATCATAATCACAATCATTGAAATATCTTAATCAAGCCAGAGTGCGCCACTGGTAAACTGGCCATTATTCCAATACGCTTCTGTATACATCCTAGGCCTTCTAGGCCCACTTTCCCACTGAAGTTAAGAGTTTTGCATTGTGTGGTCCATTCCAGCCAGGAAGAGAACCCCGGCACTTATATGGGGAATGTAATATATGCAGCACTTGTGGGAGAACATGCACAGTCACGTTCCATCAAGGGTCCTCACCTCAACTAACAGCTCCAATTAACATAGACTTCAGATGTGAAGAACATGCAGGAACCTGCGTCTCTCTACCCTACCTCATCTCCAGCACCAAGGAGCTGTCGTACGTCTGTAGCCAGAACTCAACAATTCCATTAAATTTATCATTTCTCACCAAGTACAAACGCAATTAACTCACCTGTGGAATTATTCGGTTGGGTTTGTTATAGCCACAAGTTTACCCTACCCATTGCCAATTATTTATATGCTGCACAATTAATAATGTGTTACGATACAAGTGCGGAAGTGAATCTTTGCAGAACGAGGAAGAAATCATCTCGTATTCTCACTTCCGAGTTTCTGCAAAGCACGTAACGCATGTGTATTTCATACTATTTTTTTGACGATTTAGAACAATAGAAATGAGAAAATAAAATGAATTACTGCCAGCTCTAGCCTTTGCGATCGATCAGTCGCGCATCGAGTATTGATCAAACCAGTGAACAACTGAAGGTGACATGGTTGCTTGCGTCTAAAGAGTTATATTTAAATGATCCATGAATTAAATGTAAGTAAATGGTTAACAAATAAAAGGAAGTAAAAACAGTAGGGTTTAAATGGTAAACAACTAACAAATATGGTTATGGTGTATGTCTGCAACAATAAATATAAATATCAATATTTGGAGGTTTAAATACATTTTATTAATGTCTGCTGTAAACATTCAAAATGCCTGGAGTGCAGGAATTTCAACTTCTCACGCATTAGCGTGAAGTGGATAAAAAAAAAACACTGTCATAAAAAAATAACAAGTGATTCTTCAATTTATCTTGCGTTAATCACGATAACTGTCTAGATATGCTTTCAAATTAGGCATTACGATTGGTTACGTTCTAGGTATGGAAAAAACGCCATTCTTCATTACACATTTTCAGTTTTCTTAATAAATTTCAATTTTAAAACATATAACTTGTGACCCGTACCAATTTATGCAGTTAACATCTAGGACTTTGGAACAATTGCTTATGGCAATGGTGTTCACTCGTTTACGTTTGTTTTAATCCCTTTGTTGTCTTTACATTCACATACACACACATTCACACTTTCTTTTATACTTCGAGAACCTCTTCAGCCAAGGTTCCTACACCGGACCTCTGAATTTGGGCGCTGTCATGTTAATCAACAGACCACAGAGGTAGTCCAAAAATATTTAACTGTGGATTATAGTTAAATGTTGTGAATTCAGGATGTACGTTTCATTTAGCATACAAATAATTTAAACATATGCATTTTAATAAAAGTCGTTTAGAGCCATTTTTGAGGAAATTAAAACTAAAAAAAAACTTTTCCATGTAAAAGGTTGCTTAAGAAGGGGTATTTTATTGAAAATCTTTGTGTGGTAAGCTTGGAAGATGCTAAACATAAATACGAAGTTTACTGTTTAACACACTTTTCGTTTTTAGACACGAG
This sequence comes from Deroplatys truncata, assembly GCA_030765065.1. NCBI lineage: Eukaryota > Metazoa > Arthropoda > Insecta > Mantodea > Mantidae > Deroplatys > Deroplatys truncata. The sequence continues at coordinate 96,919,961 of CM060984.1, read as the reverse complement.
CCAGTTTGTAGAAATGCTTGTTTTTATTCAGTGGACTCCAAAACGCACATTTTCAGTGGAAACTCCATATTGATTTTTTGTATGGACCGCAATATTTCCTTTACTTACTGTAGATAAGCAGTAGAGAGAATAATAAAATATTTGAAAACCTGAATTAAAATAACTTTAAAAATGTGAAACTAAAAGATTTATTTGGTCCTTTTCTTCCATTTTCAGTGAGCCCTTGCAATGAATTGGAAAGAGCAAAGTCCATCAACTCGTTTAAAGTAAATCTAATGAGTTATGTTTTAATCGGTAGAAAAATAAGTAATTCAAAAAATGCATACAAAAGTGACGACTTTAAAGCAAATAAAGAAGAGCAAACTTAGAAATAAAAGATACATTACAAGGCGGTGAAGAAATAGGAACAAAATTTCTACCACGTCAAGCTCGGTCTATATCGCACATGCTTATATCGCGTGTCTTCCCAAAAAGTGGCAAGTAATTCAGACACGATCTTGGAGAAAGGTGTTTAAACTTGGTGTAACAACTGCAATAGCATGCGGGTCTGGATATCTCAGTCCAGATATCTACTTATCTACATGCTCGGCGGAACAACAGACTTAAGTAATTGAAGCGCGAAATCCTGAAGCGAATTTCCCTTGTTTTTGATGATATCTTGTAGCCTACCTCCTAAAAGTTCATCAAACACGTTTAATTGTGCACAAATATATTACAGTTTTCTTATATAAAGTATCGTAAAGATAATTTGCTTATTTTCTAATTGTTGAGAGCCCTGAATCAAAATTAATATGCCCTACATCTGTGTTTGTGTTTCTCAACAGCATAAATCAAAACCGAAAATCTGATGTGTGTTACATCTACTGACTTTCTCTATTCTCTATTCGCTTATTGGTGGGTATATTATTCTTATAAGAGCTTATTTTTGTATCTTCTTCAGTTTAATCCAGATAAACCTTTCCGGAAATAGCTGCACATTTCGTTATAGATACAAAGGGAATAGCGACAGTCAAACATTTTAGAATTGGACGTTATACGCTGCTCCTAAAATTCCGTACTCTTTCCATTACATCTCAAGAAAAAAAAATAAAAATCAAATCAAATCTGAATATTGAACCCCGGATCTAGGTTGCTATACAGGGGCATACATCCAAATTTTCTATTTATGGAATAAAATTTTTCAGTTCTTATATACATTCATTTTACAGATTAAGTCTATAACTACCACATAACTACAAACAAAGAAAACATAAAATAGAAAACATAAGTAAGGAAAATGAATAATAAATAGTGAAGGTGTAAATAAATAATAATTACAAAATCTATAAACCTACACTAATACTGGTAACCAGCATAAAAGCAACTGGTATCCAGCTACTTAACTAACAAAACTTACTACAAAACTAAAAGCTACTCCACTGGTATCCAGTACTATTTGCCAAAATCTTATAGCTTAAATAAGTTCTTCTTTTTTCAATTATACAGTTAAATTAATAAATAATTAAACTTACTTAATACATTATAGTAATAACTTAAAAATTTACTTATATTTTTAAATTTATATTTTCATACTAAATAATTATATACCAATTAACAATATTTCCTTCAATTACATTTTATTTATTAATTTCCTTTAAACTAAAAAGGAAAATTAGAATTATCTATATTATTTATATTCATATATATATTTATAGCTATTTTATAACGCATTTATTTTATAATTTATATTTTCCTTGCTTGCTATCTATAACTCATGCCTTTACATAAATAATCCTAAAATCCTATTATTTATTCCCCTTTAAAATTTTTTAAAACATTTCTTACCTATCTTCACACTTACTATTTATTGCTGAAATATATATTTAAACATAAATACACTACATCAAATTATTTTAATTTAATAACCCAGACACAATAAATGTATAAATTATTAATTCATTAATCATCATGTATCCTATTTATATATCTAACACTATATCCCATTATTATTATTATTATTATTATTATTAAATTAGCATTTATACTTCAATTTACAATTATTAAATTTAAATGAATTCTTCTTATCCACCACTCACCACACAACACCTCCTTTCATTCCCGTTTATCTTCTATACACACTGCACAGCACATAATTTCTACACACAGCACTTATCTCCACACGTACACTTCACATCCACCATTTTATCTCCTCCTTCTCCATGGCAACAATGGCGGCCTCATTTACTACACCGGCGCCTTCTTCCTCTTTCTCCCCAAATTCCAAAAAGGCATGCTTATCCATCTCCTCCTCGGGATTTACAGCCAGATTCTCTACACCGGCGCCCTCTTCTTCTATCCAAAATCCCGATTTCCCTCCCCATTCAATCTTCTAATTCTTCTTCTTGCTCCCCATTCTCGCCATCCATCAAAATAACAAAATATTTTCTGCTATTTATATTTCATTAATATTAATTTCATCATCTAATAATACTTGGGGATTTAAAGATAAATTATTCTCAAAATTTTGATTCCGATTTTGAATTCTTTGAGATCTTCTTCTCTCCAACTTTATATTTGGTAAATGACGTCTTATTTCTCCGTATCTTGCTGTTCTATCTTCCCATGCTGTTATGCTCACATAATTTGTTAGACGTTGTTTTTTAAAATCAATTCGGGATGTCGCAAATTTCATATACAGCATGACCTTCCAAAAGTTTTGTTCTTCTAATAAATTTTGTTGACATCTTATACATTCAAAAACTGTATGTACAGCAGTATCTCAAGAAACGCCTCAAGAAACAGCTGAAAATCGACCGGGCTGTAAACGAATGGTTAAGTATTGAACAATTCGAACCACTAATAGCGGATATCTCGGAAATGGCTGATGCCAAAAGATTTACTTGTAATAAATTGTGTGCTTTAAAGAGATCTACATTTTTTGTGAAGTGGGTACGTTTTCGTCTGTCGCTTAACATTTACCAGCTATACAAGATAATACAAAATTCCTTCTGAATGAAGAGGACTTCACAGACTATACCCAGAAAATTCAAGATATATATTTGTTTGTCATATAAATATCTTCAATATTTGGTGTTTTGATCGAAATCGTTTGATCCATTTTTTAGAAAATCAAACATTTCGAAAAATGTTACATGTAAAGGGTAGTTTTGGTGGGAGATTATTTTAAAATCCTCGTATCGTGTCTTTATAAGGTACAGAACCAAGTTTGGTATTCATCCGACACTTCGTTTTTGAGTTATGCTGTTCACTGACACACACACGCAACTTTTTATAATGTTTTTTATTCGAGGAGCCTCCACCCATTGTATTTCCGGTGAAATATCGGTATCGAATGTTTGAGCGGGATGCAATACCCTCCCTACCTATTATTTACTACATGGAAGAGAAAGTAATAAGTTAGAAAGAAACCAAATGTTAAGAGTCAGACTAAACTTAAGGAAAGATTAAAAGCCCTATCTCGCCAATGTTAAATCTGCTAAATTCATGGCCACCATGAATTATCTCAGTAACTTTCAGACCTTTGGGGGTATGAACCCATGACCTCTTGAATGAGAATGAAAGACTCCCTGAGCCATCTCAGAGTTTTGTAGCCCTTGTCAGCACTGTACAAATCATGTACAACTCCTTAATGCATCTGATGCCTCATATTACGTCTTTCTCTACCCCTACATCTCACATAATCCCTTATATAGGTATTATAGTATAGAGATCTGAGCTACCCAAAAATCACCTACTAATGATAAGGGAAAACCACTTCAAAAACTGTATGATAAAAGTATTTAAAATTCAAACCAATTGGAAGGAATATCTAGAAAGTGGTTAATGCTACAAAACAAAATATTTTACATAAATAGTGTGTTTTAACGACATATACAATTTTTCTGTTTTAAAATTTTAAGTTACATTTATATTGAACCAGTTATATACATTTATAGGATTTTATACATTTTATAAAATTAATTTCGAATGAAGAAGACTTCACAGGTATTCACATAAAATTGAAAATAGGCATTTTATTCGTCATGCAAATATTTTAAACCTATGTTACTCTAAAATCAAAATCGTTAGAGGTGTTTTTGAGAAAATAAAAACCAAGAAAAATGTTCCATATAAAGGGCAGTTTAGGGTGCGGGAATTTACCCTAAATCTTAATATCACATACTTGGAAGATATTGACTTTAGATACAACGTTTAGTATTTACCGAGTTTTCGTGTTTGAGTTACACACTTGCGCGCGCTCGCAGATCTTTTTCTAAACATACTTTTGAGCGGTATAGATTTTGAGGATCTCAATATCGAATTTTATATGAAAATACAATACCTTCTTTATCTACTATATGTAGATAGATATGGAAAAATTTTTCATTCGAGCCGAAATCCTTCGCTTGTAATAGCCCACAAATCAAAAACTTTCCCCAAACGTTAGCTATGATAAGATTTTGGGTAAAGTTTGCTGAACTACACCGCAACATTTTTACGGATGTATGGGAAAGCATGTGCATTATGAAGTCGAGTTTAAATATATGACCCTCTTAGAGCGGCGTTATGCTGTTGTTTATCTTCGCGATACAGAATGTCGCCAAGCACGAAACTGAGAGAATAAAAGATGAAGCGGCGCTGAGCATTGTAAAATAGCTTCTTCCAAGAGAGAAAAACCAGGGAGAAAAATCACAGAAATCAGAACCATAGCCATCATTTCCGATGTTTCAGGTAGAATTTCTGATTTTCCTTTCAAACAACGAACACTTCCTCTTGCAGGCTTGGCCTTTTTTGAATACATTTTCTCTCCCAGGTTTCGTTTTCGATAAATCTGCATGTAGCGGATAGAATTCTGTTATGGAAGGTGCAGCCGAAATTTGAAGATATTTTTAAAAAATAAACGTTCATGTTTGTACGTTTTGTAAGTCTGTCTTCCCTAGCGTTGGTTTTGAATCTGTAAGGCATTATGCTAGAGATGAAATAAAGTTGCCTGCTCAATTGGCAGAAGTTCATTAATTACTTTCTCTACTACGTATAGTAAGTAGGGGAAGTATTGCATTCCACCCAAAAATTTGATACCGAGATTTCACCGGAAATACATGTTTTCAGACTTCCTGTATCAACAAAAAATCATTTTTGGAAACATGTCCGTGTGTGTGTCTGTGAACGGTATAACTCAGAAACGAACAATCGGATATACACCAAACTTGGTATTTAGGTTCAGTATCTTCCAGAGATGCGAAACTAAGGTTTCCAAGAAAATCCCCCCACCCCAGATTACGCTTTACATGGAACATTTTTCGAACATTTTAATTTTCTCAAAAATGGCTCTAACGATTTTGATTAAAATATCATATATTTAAGATACTTTCATGACAAATAAAACGTATATCTTGAATTTTCTGGGAATGTCTCCAAAAGTATTCTTCATTGTGAACGACGTTTGCATAACTGGTAAACCATAAGAGATAGACAAACGTTTACTACACAAAAATGTAGATCGCGTTAAAATACACAATTTATGTCAAACATTTTTTTGGTTGAGTTAACCATTTTCAAGATATTGCTTGTTATTCCCTTAAATTTTCCAATACTTATACTTTTTCTCAAATTCGTTATTATTTTTTTTTGTCCTGGTAATGCAAAGAGAATGGAATACTCCACATAGCAACCAGTTCTTAAAATATTTGAGTATAGCTTAAAGTCTACCAATTCCCCTTGCATCTACAAGAAAATTAGCAATAAGATTAACATCTCGATATCTCGATTAACATGAAGCATATGGAGAATAAGTGTTTGTAAAAATAGTTTGTACAAGAGTAGAGAAAGTCATGTGAGTGAAACACGTCAGATTTTTTTAGGGTAAGTATTGAATTCCACCCAAAAATTCGATACCGATATTTCACCGGAAATATGTTTTGAGGCCCCCTGAATCCAAAAAGAGCATTTTTGGAAACATATCCGTGTGTGTGTCTGTGTGTCCGTCTGTTTGTGTGTGTGTCTCTGAGTAGCATAACTCAGAAACGAACAGTTGGATAAACACCAAAGTTTGTATTTATGTTCTTTCAGAGATGCGACACGAAGGTTTTCAAGTAAATCCCCTCACCTCAAATTACCCTTTACATGGAACAATTTTCGAAAATTTTAATTTTCTCAAAAATGACTAACGATTTTGATTAAAATATATATTTAAGATACTTTCATGACAAATAAAATGTATATCTTGAATTTTCTGGGAATGTCTCTAAAAGTAATCTTCATTGTGAACGACTTTTGCATAACTGGTAAACCATAAGAGATAGACAAAATTTTACTACACAAAAAATGTAGATCGCGTTAAAATACACAATTATGTCATATACATTTTTTTGTTGAGTGAATCAATTACGAGATATTGCTTGTTATTCCCTTACATTTTCCAATACTTAAAACTTTTTCTCAAATTCTTTATTCATTTTTTTTATGTCCTGGACATGCAAAGAGAATGGAATGCGCCACATAGCAACTAGCGCTTAAAAGATTTGACTATCGCTTATAACCTACCATATTCCCCTTGCATCTACAAGAAAATTGGCAATAAGATTGACATCTCGATTAACATGAAACATACAGAGAATAAGCGTTTGCAAAAATAGTTTGTACAAGAATAGAGAAAGTCATGTGAGTGTAACACATAAGATTTTTTTATTGCAAAAGGAACCCATTCGTACCATTGCTGATATATACTCGAGAGATACACGCAGAAATTGTTTTTAAGGAGCTTTCTGTTATGACCCATCCATAAGTGCATATTTTTACCTGCGTTATGCAGGTTCCTGTATATAAATACCATTGTGTAGACTGAATAATCATTGGATGATCATCTCTGTATTAGTATGGAGGTTTACAAGAAATTACCAACTTACCTGAACAGTAGTTTTGATTTTAAAAACAATCTCAGGAAAATTTTAATTGAAAACTGTTTTCATTACTGAATTTGTAATTCTTATAGATCTGCTACAATGATTTGTGTTTGTTATGTATGACAAAAGGTATTATAAATTGCATTTGTTCATTGGCTAATAAAAAAACCTATCTTCTACCGACCAATCTAACTAGGTATTTATCGTGGTTTGCCTTAGTCGCCAAGGTAAATATGGATATTTAGTACCACGACCGAATTTCAATGTTGAAATTACTAGACATTTATGCAAGTTACGATAGCTAATTTTTGTGCAACTTGAATGTTGTAATTACTTTCTCTACTACCTTGGTATAAACCCAGAGAAACTATTTCATTCAATTCAAAATTTTGATATCGGCATTTCGTGGAAATTTTAGGTCCCGTGAAACCATAAAACAAGTATTCTTTAACCAATGTGATTTGGGCTATGTCTCTGTGAACAGCATATCAAAAATCGAACATACTGGTAATACCAAATTTCGAGTTTACGTCAGACATCACTTAAGTATGTTAGACAAATATTTTTCAAAAATTCACCACCACAAAAGTTTTGATAATAATGACTAACAATAGTGATTAAATTTCTTTTTTGGGAAACTGACATGATGAAAAAAATCCATCCAAGTTTCTAAACTCTTAGCCTTAGAAGTTCTCTCCATTCTGAATGAACTTTACACGAGTGTGTAAGCTTAAGGGATAGAAACATACTTAAAACTCTAACACCTCGATAATGCATGCAATTTGAGGTACAATGTATTGTGGCGCAAACCATTTTAAAAACATTTTTTAATTTGTTTGAATAATTCCAAATATTAAGCATATATTTTGAAATATTAAACTGTCATTCTTTTGTTTCTCCTGAGCTTATACAAATAGTACATACAACGTGGATAGCGCAAGGGGGAGCCTTCAAAACGTATATCACCGTTACTATTACGTTACCTATGAACCTTTATCATTATTATTGGAAAGTAGGTAGAAGAAAAGCTTTAATATGAATAGTTTGTACGAGGGTAATCCAGAAAGTCCCGAACGTTTTGAAATAAGCAATTAACAAAATGCAAATATCAACGTTTATTATCTACATTTGAAAGGTACACTCTTAAGCTATTTTTGTGCATAATCGCCATTCGAAATGAGACATTTATCATACCGTGTCACAAGTTTTTCAATACCCTCTCTGTAGAAATCTGCCGCCTGCGACTTCAACCACTGGTTTACACCGGCATGCAGTTCAGCGTCAGTATCAAAGCATCAATTTGATGCACCAAACTCCGTGAAATTTGGGGAAAATGTCCCGAAAGTTCTGTAATCGTGAAACGACGATTTTCACGAATTTTGTCATTGTTTTTCATCAGTCGGGCTAGGCCTACCACTGCGATCCTCGTCGTGAACATTGGTACGGCCATTTTTGAAACCAATGCATCATTGCCTGACTCGGCCTACACTCATTATTCCCTGCCCGTAAACATCACAAAATTGACGATAAATTTCAATTGGTTTGTTTTCTTCACAAGTGGCGGGATTTTCTATTGCAGCGCACATTTTAACAACTCACAGAGAGCACAGTAAGGAAGGCCTCACGCTACCACAGCTGGATGCGTACTGAATGTAGGAACGTTCCGATATCAAGATAGCGGCTCTAGCCCTACTTATCGCAACGCTAGGCCAAAACGTCTGGGACTTTCTGGACTGGCCTCGTAGAATACATATGGTAGAGCAGCCCCTCTGAACTTCAGTGAATCGTTTTGCCGATATAATTTAAGATTTGTAGTTGTACACATTTTATATTTATATATGTGATGCAGCGTACTCATTAACTTCCTCTAACCATTGTCATTTAACAGGTATTGCTTCATATAAATGGTGATTCCACGCATGCGGAAATGACAGTGTCTCTTTTTCCCTCCCTCTTTCTCGTATGCAGGTTCATGAGGAAAGAAGAATTCTGAAGTGATATATTCACATTACTTTCTCTACTTTCTACTTTTATTAGGGGTAAGCAAATTATTCTTACGAAAGTTTATTTTCCTATCTACTTCATTTTAATCTAGATAAACCTTTGCAGAAGTAGCTACACTGCACATTTCGTTATAGATACAACGGGAACAGTGATAGTCAAATGTTTAAGAACTGGACACTATATGCTGACCTTAAAATTCCATACCTTTTCCATGCAATCCAGAGAACATCTGAAAATCTACAGGACTTTAAAATAAAGACAAATAGTTGGTCAATTTGAACCATTAATGCCTCGCAATTAGATACCTTCCGATATCTTGGAAATGGTTTATGGCACAAAAAAGTTATTTGAAATACATTGTGTTTTGAAGGGATCTACAATTTTTGTGTGGTACGTTTTCGTCTACCGCTCAATGTTTACCAGTTATACAAGAATCTACAAAATTTCTTCTGAATGTAGAAGACTTCACAGTCTATTCCCAGAAAATTCAAAATATGCATTACATTTTTCATGTAAAGATCTTTAATTTATAGTATTTTAATCAAAATCGTTACAGCCATTTTTATAAAACAAAAAATTTCAAAAAAGTTCCATATAAAAGGTAGTTTGGTGTGGGGATTTTCCATAAAGTCTTCCTGTCGTATCTTTGGAAGGTAATGAAGTTAAATACCAATTTTGGTATTTATACTACTTTTCGTTTTGAGTTATGCTATTAACAGAATACACACATAAACAACACATGGACCTTTTTCTATAAATGTTTTTTTTTATTCAAGGGAACTCAAAACATATATTTCTGGTAAAATCTCGGTATCGAATTATTGGATAGAATGCAATACCTTCTCTACCTACTGTGTATGTGGTAGAGAGAGTAAAAAGTGAGAATCGCTCAGGTTTAAATGAAGTTCAAACTAGATTTAAGCCCGGGAAAACTTAAACATAAAATAATTAATATTTCGGCTAACACTACGAAGGGGTTGTGTGACCCAAATTGCATACTTTAATGAGCTCTAACTTTTTTTCTACACGAATTTTGGTGTATCACTTCTGGCTTTCCAATGATATGAAATTTAATATGGTCATCGTAATATCTCAAGCAACATTTTAATCAAAATTACTAAAATCATTTTTAAAACAAATATTTTTCATGTAAAGAGTGCTTTAGGATTAGAGAAGTTTTATGATAATCTTCTGCTTACATTGTTGAAATATATATACTTGGGTACCAAGTTCATGGATCTTCTAGTAAGCATTTCTATTCGGGATTAAGCGATCTCAAATGTGTCTTTTCGGTGAAAATAATTCAACATACTGTAGATAAGTTGTAGAAAAAGCAAATATTGACGTTTATGCAAATCTGGTATTTGAAATCCTTCTAGCTTTTTGAGTTATTATATCCTTGTTCCAAAATACTTATTTTATAGTTTTCTTATTGTGACACTTGTAATATAGTTGGGATTGTTGGCATTATTGGCAATATTGCGTACGTGACCTGGTGGCCCAGATCGGATGTGTTGTGCAAGAGTAGTGTGGATGGAAACCGGTTCCTAGTGTAGCGTGCTGACGCCGAGTTAGCGTGGGTTGAGTAGTTGAGTCGAGGTTCTGCTTGCAGCAGGGTCAGAGTGTGTGCAGCTTGTCCGTGCGTACAGCATGGCGTCCCCACCGACAGGCAAGGAGGTATTGCTATTTCCTTTTATCATAAAATACAGTTACCATCCAAATAATCTTGGTATGAATTTCTATAGTAGATAGATCCTTCCCTTACCCACATAATGAATTAGGAATATTGCTAGGGACCTTTCGGTGTATTTTTAGAATTTCGTTGAGCTTGCCCCGTCGTACCTCGTATAATTTATGATAGAATGTTCGATCCCGGTTACGGTACCTATTTGCCTTACCCCCCATTGAGCTAGAATAAGTAAAGAGGTTACGACATTATGCTTTTTCATTTAACTAAATTATGACATGATGCGAATTAATTTATTTTCTAAATGTCCTAAAGTAGGTATTTATTTGTCATAATTCATGGAAAACATATCCTGTAAGTTATTCAAAGTGTAATACTTTGCCTATTGGCTAAAGCAGGTCCAATATTGCTTCCTCAGGCAGTAAGTAGGTACTACGCCCACACCCAGAAATTATCTACAGTTGAAAACCAATGGAAATGTTTTGGTTCTTCCTTTGTATAGGAGGAACTGTGTATGCTCGCGCCACCCCAAATTTACATGCATAATCATACACTGTGGCCTATTCGCTGTTATCCGAAGTTCACTCGAACCGTTATCAAAAGGCGTACACCCACATTAGGTGTAGAAAATACTTGCCACTTTATAAACATGGAACGGCTACCCAATGTGAAATCGTACTATGTAACTGGACCCCCCTCCCCATACTACTTAATCAGAGGAAATAACATTATAAAGAAAGAAAATGTGTGAATAAATACAGTAACTTTATTCGTGTCAAATTATTTAAGCTCTTACACAAAAACGTATTCAAGGGTGCCAAAAAAATTAAAAATCTGATGTGTTACACTCACATGACTTTCTCTACTCTTGTACAAACTATTTTTACAAACGCTTATTCTCCATATGCTTCATGTTAATCAAGATAAACATTTGCAGAGTCTATCTGATTGCTAATTTTCTTGTAGATGTAAGGGGAATATATATTTACAAGGGCAATATAGAAATACAGTAGCCTTTAAGCACATACATATCTCTTAATAGCTGGTTGCTAGGTGCAGCACCATTCCCTTTCCCACAGATTAATACTCTTTGCATATCAAAGACAAAAAAAAATGAATAACGAATTCCCGTTTAAGAAAATAAGTATTGAAAAATTTAAGAGAATAACAAGCAATATCTCGAAAATGGTTCACTCAACACAAAAAATGTATATGACATGAATTGTGTATTTTAACGCGATGTACATTTTTTGTGTAGTAAAATTTTGTCTATCTCTTATGGTTTACCGGTTATGCAAAAGTCGTTCACAATGAAGAACACTTTTGGAGACATTCCCAGAAAATTCAAGATATACGTTTTATTTGTCATAAAAAATTCTTAAACATATGATGTTTTAATCAAAATCGTTAAGGCCGTTTTTGAGAAAACTAAACTTTTCGGAAAATCTTCCATGTAAAGGGTATCCTGGGGTGGAGGGATTTTCTTGAAAACCTTCGTGTCGCATCCCGGAAAGATACTGAACCTAAATACCAAGTTTGGTGTTTATCCGACTGTTCGTTACTGAGTTATGCTGTTCACAGACAGACACATAGACACACACACACACAGACAGACACACAGACACACACACGGACATGTTTCCAAAAATGCTTTTTTTGGGTTCGGGGGGTCTCAAAACATGTATTTCCGGTGAAATCTCGGCTTCCCCTACTTACTATACGTAGTAGAGAAAGCAAAAAGGAAAAAAGCAGATAAATTGCCTCTGACTGAAATGAAATTGAGTTTTACTTATGGACGCTCTTAATGCTGTGGTCCTTCGCATCCCATTCTATATTGGGCATGAAAGACTGATAATTTTGCCCAGAGGTCTCTTCATCAAGCTTGAGGTTCTTTTGAGACAGTAACTATGGTTATATATGCCATATATACAATAATGTGAATTGTAATGTGAAATGGTATTAATGAGAAAAATACTTGTATAAATAGAAGTTAAGGCATAAGTTTTTTGTATGTGCAAGTGTAGCTGGAGCTGTGGAACCCTTGTTAAAAGCCGACAAACATATCTTTGTGTTAGAATTAGGGCCCAGGCAAAAAGGACTTGTACGGGAAAGTCATAAAAGCCAGACCTTGAGTCTTTGTGAAATAGGAAAGGCGACAAGCGAAAACAACATATGTTTGTAGAGAGGCCACATGTTTGTAAACGTACAACAATAGCCGAATAAGTCTTCTGGAAGGTTGCAAGCTGAACGAAGACAGACAATGAAATTTTAAGGAAGAATATGTTTAAAATCTTCAAGGGGAGAAATGTTAGTTCTAGCGTCTCCATCAGCCAGGGCGGTTGAGTATAAAGTGCTACGATGTGAATAAGATACATGTAAGCTCTCAGAAGCAGGCGATATTATTTACTTCTTATAATGTAGTAGGAACGGTGAAAGGTTATCGATTTAAAGGTCTATAGGAACGTGTGATAAATATTACAATTATTTCTAGAGCACGTATAAAATACTTGATTGCTCAGCGACCGCAAGTTTGGCTTACGAACGTGGTAGGGCTCGACCGTTCTACAGCTCCAACTAACTTAAGAACTGTGTAGATTATTACTAAGACAGTAAATGCGTGTGCCATTAAAGCATAGTATTTTTCAATAACTTAATCTATTGTTAGAGTTGTTACTTATTACCTTCCTTCCCGTATCACACCCTGCAAAGTCATACAAGCTCTACCAAAACCTAAATAACAGCAGCCGTGGCAAGAAATATAAATAACACTTTAAGAGTAACAACTAAAACACAAGATAATTATCAGTATCACCATAGTTCATATATTAAATCATATATTAATATATCGGACATACTGCGAGTTATGCTCTCCCTCCACGAGTATACCGCACTTTTACGTGCCGTAAATCTACGACGTGGGACCATCGGCTTTAATCCCCTTCCGAAGAAAGCCATGCTTAAGGATTTTAACCCCGGAAAAAAATCCATCGCCCTCCGCCGGGTTTGAGCCCGCGACCTCGGGAACTAGAGGTTAGCATGTAACCACTACACAACGGAGAATGACGTTTTAACTGGTTGGAAGAGTATTGTAAACAGTAAGATATGTTGGTAAAAACAATGTATGCATATAGATGATTTCGAAAATGTCTCAAGCGATTTTTATAATTCCTTAGCCTTGAAAAGCATTGTTCCTCTGGACGGACAAAGGCTGTAAAATATTCACAAAAGTGTTTAAATGTGGCGCTAAGGGAGACTTTCATATTCATGTCACCAATATCCATAGTGACTGTTTTAAGTATGAATATCAGAGAATATTTATGGCTTTTTATTGCGAACATGGCATATATTTAATAACTTCTAGGCCTAAAACGTAAAAGGGAAGGTTTAAAATCTTTAAAATTGAATTGCTGGACGGGGGGAGGGAGTTTCATATCGTGTTCATGCCACCAAATTTCTCCCTAACTTCGCTAAATATTCTTATAATGGACTACTTTATAGATTTTTTTATAAAACTTGATACCTCTTGATTTAGAATCTGACAAAAATCACAAGTTATAAGCTTCCGCCACCGTTATTTTCATCCCCTTACGTTCTACAAACCAACATTCATTCACATATCTAGACCAATTTGCGTCAGCTTATACTAGGACTTAACGAAAAGTATAGGCTACCTTACAGCCATTAATCAGCTACCCCAACCATATTTTCAACTCCTTATGTAGAATTTGGTTAAAATATTTAAGCTATCTTACCACTTCCAAAATATTTCCAATCCATTATTTTCAATCATTTAGCATGTTTAAATGCTAAAACCTACCCTTATTTTTTATTTGCAATCCCTTACATTTAAAACATACAAAACTGCATCGCTTGGCCAAACGGTAAAGAATTTGTACTGGGCTGAAAACTACATTTAAGATTTCAACTTTCAAACACTACCCCTACCGTATTTTGAACCCTTTACGTACACACCTGCACTGACCGATCTGGATAAAATTAGACACTGAGAGAATTGTATCAAAACTACCCATTCAAATTTTCAACACCTTACTTAGAGAATTCAATGCTAGATAAGACATTAACTTACATTTATTGGGTAAAAAAATCTGATGTGTTACATTCACATGACTTTCTCCACCCCTATCGCTTATAAATTAGTATACAAACTATTCTTACTAAACCTTATTTTTCTATCTACTTTATTTTAATACATATAACCTTTGCACAAATAGCATTACATTGTAATACAATGTATATTACACATTTCGTTATAGATACAAAGGGAACAGCAATAGTCAAATGTTTAAGAACTGGACTCTATACGCTGTTTAAAATTTCATATTGTTTCCATGCAATCGCGAGAAACAACTGAATGTTGACAGGACTTTAAGGAACGATGAAGTAATGCACAATTCTAACTAGTCAGTAGAGTACGTGTCTGTTGTGCTAGAGGTCCTGGGTTCGATTCCCGACTGGGGGCGGGAATTTTTCTCTAGCCAAGATTATTCCTTATCTTCCTTAGAGTCTGGAAGTATGAATTAGAGTGTGAATGTGTGTATGATGTAATGATTAAAAAACCAAAGTGCAAGAAACCCAACGACAAGAGTTATACGAGTTAACACCATTGGCAATAGGTAATAAGTTCCAAAGGAAACGCCGGCGAAGAGACCAATGTAGTTAAAGGCGGGGTATAAATTGAACTAAAAAAATTCTGAACATTAATAACGGATGTCGAAAATGGCTTATGGCACAAAAAGTTTATTTGAAACAAGTTATGTGTTTCAAAGAAATATTTTCGTCTATCCTTCCATCAATTCCTTCCGAATGAGGAAGACTTCAAAGGCTATTCCCAGAATATTCAATATATACATTTGTATATAATATGTAAATATTATTAATACCTGGTATTTTAATCAAAACTTTTGGAGCCATTTTTATAAAATCAAACATTTCGAAAAATTGTCCATGTAAAGGGTAGTTTGGGATGCAGGGATTTTCTTGAAAATCTTTGTGTCGCACCTTTGAATGGTACTGAACCTAAATACCAAGTTTGTTTTTTATCCGACTTTTCCTTTTTGGGTTAGGCTTTTCACAGACATACACACACGGGAATTTTTCTAAAAATGCTTTATTTGGATTCAGGGGGCCTCAAAACATTATTTCCGGTAAAATATCTGTATGGAATTTTTGGGTGAGATGCAATACCTTCTCTACTCACTGGGTACGTTGTGGAGAAAGAAAGAAAAATAACAATGCACCTTGCATAATCTCTTGATAGTCATTATTTACAATATGGTAAACAATGTGAATTTGTTTCTAATAAACGGAAGTACAGCGGTTCTGGGTGATAACACTGTCATATAAATTCACCTTTGCATTTTAAGAATATAGCCCATAAGCTCCCTCCCGTTACTTCATGTGAAATATATTCACGATAAACAAAAGTGAACTGCGATATAAACGAATGAGGGTTGTTGTCTCCCCATTCTGTATATAATGAAGCTCGTATCTGGTTATTTGAAAGTATTTCTAGGTAGCTGCCAATCACGTGACTAGCACAGAGTTGATAGAAGAAAGATTTTTACTTTCTCTGCTACTCAACGAGACGTAAATCTACGGCACGAGACCAACGGCTTTACTTCCCTTCCGAAGGAAGCCATGTTGAGGATTTTTATGCCCGAAAAAAGACATCGCAATCCGCTAGGTTTGAACCTGCAACCTGGGGACTTATATTACATTAATTATATTATATTACTTACTTACCTATATTTCTACTAGATTAGTTATTATATTAATTACGCTAACTACACGAAGATATTATTATTAGTATTATTACAATTATTATTATTATTACGACAGGCTACTAGGCTATTAGGTTATTAATTATTAGGTCTTAGCACTGCAGTTAACTAGAAATTTGATTTGCAATTTTTAGTGTAAGCGTTGTCTGTTTGTGTAGGGTTTTATTTTTAGAGGAAGGAGATCTGCGTAGAAGAAAACCAAGAAATATAATTCTTTGCTTTAGATAAGTACGCCGAAATAATATTAAAACGTAACTATAAGTTGTTCTTCTTACTATTACAGTCAGTGCTTTGTAATGTTTAATAACATTCGCATATTATATAAATTAAATCCATAGCAAGGTTCAGAGCTTAATTTAGCTTTTGGGTGCATCCAGGTCTATCGGCATCATTCTCAATCATAGACTTTGTTTTTTAGTAACTTGAGTTATGTTGCTCCCCTATGGATAGAATAATAATTTTTTTTAATAACAGTTTGTAGAAGACGAAGTCGAGAAAGTCATGTGAACCCAACACATTTGACAGTTAAGTGTGTTATTCTTAATAGCAACGTAGTGCAACAGCAACGCAGTGAAATACAATGCAATAGGAAAGAGACAGGTGTTGGTTTCGCTATCGTAGCTAATGACGATGTGTTCTCGGTTAACCTAACTTCCAGTCTACAAAATGCGGAAGGGAAAAAAAATCAATAGTTGTAACAAAATGGCCCGAAGCGAGGAATAACCAAAAACCTGTAAAAAGTACCTACGCGTACATACAATCGACTGAGCCTCGGGGCATGGATTCTTGAAATGAGAGAGGTAGCTCGCGATATGCCAGATAAACAGCGGCATTTCCAATTTACGAACCTGCTGGGAAAAGGTCATGCTAGCGCAAAGGTTAGAACCCTGACACGCCACATCTCACTCCTGATTTATAATTGTTTACTGTTTATTTAAGTCTGTGAACACGTGCGGTTTCTAACGCTTTTTAACCCAACTTTTATATGCGACTAACGAGCGGTTTTCTCACGTGAGAAAGTCTATATATTGCGGTTAAACGTGCGAGATTTGGGGGCTGTTAATTTATGGAGCTGCATAGATATTTAATTATGCAGAATAAAGCGCTACTAATCAGCGGTTAGATTGTTTGGGAACCGAGAATTGAACTGACGCTGGTGAGGGAGTTGGTACTCTGCTGGTAGCAGATTAGTGGATGAAAAAATGTGCTACATTCACGTGAATTTCTCTACACACTATCGTTTGTTTGTATATAGCTTCTACAAAAATTCTTATGAAAGCACGTACATAGAACATAGTAGGTAGAGAAGGTATTGCATTCCACCCAAAATTCGATATCGAGATTTCACTGGACATGCATGCTTTGAGTACCCTTGAGTCCAAAAATAAGCATATTAGAAAAAGGCCTGTGTGTGTGTATTTGTGAACAGCGCAACTCAAAAATGAAAAAATGGGATAAATACCAATTTGATATTTAGGTTCAGTGTCTTCTAAAGATACGATCCGAAGATTTTCTCTTTATATGGAACATTTTTTTGAAATGTTTGATTTCTAAAAATTGGTTCTAACGATTTTTATTAAAACACCACATATTAAAGATATTTTATATGACAAATAAAATTTATATCTTGAATTTTTTGGGAATATCCTGTGCAGTCCTTTCATTCGGAAGGAATTGTGTATAATCTTGTTCAACTGGTAAACGTTAGGCGTTATACGAAAACGTATACACAAACAGTGTAGATCTCTTTAAAACACAGTTTATTTCAAATGGCTTTATTTGGCGTACGCCATTACCGAGATATCCGTTATAAATGGTTCCAATTGTTCATTACCTAGCCTTCTTTTCAAGTCCTGTCGATTATCAGCTGTTTCTCGCGATGTTCTAGAAAAATTATGGAATTTAAGACCAGCGTATAGCGTCCAGTTTAAAACATTTGACTATCGTTATTCCCTTTGCATCTACAACGAAATGTGTACTGTAGTTATACCGGGAAATATTTATCTCGGTTAAAATGAAAGAGATAAGAAAATTAACTTTCGTAAATATAATTTGTAGATCCACTAATAGGCGATAGTAGGCAGAGAAAGTCATATGAAAGTAACTCATCAGATTTTTTGAATCTATTTAATGTAATTCAAAGTAAACCTTTGCAGAAATAGTTTCATTGTAATTTCGTTGTGGGTACAAGACAAACCTATGAAACCGAATTGATACTCAGAAGTTTAAAAGCGAGTGGCTATACACTAAGCTTGAAATTACATACTCTTTAAATGATATTGCGAGAAATGACTGAATAGCGACTCCACTTTAAAAATTACAAAACTTGTGACAAATTGAAACCAATAATAACGGATATTTGGCTGATGGCACAAAAATGTTCATTGAAATAAATGTGTGTTTTAAATAAATTTAAGGTTTACTAGTTATACAAAATTATACAAAATTACTATAGGCTATTCCTAGAAAATGCAAGATTCACACTTAATTATAAATACTTTAAATGCATTTCATTTTAATCGAAATCCTTAGACATTTTTGAGAGAATAAACAGTTTCAAAAAGTAAGCAGTGGAAGTATTTTATAAAAAAAACTATATCAATATTTCACTGGAAATACTAATATCGTTTGAGATCCGTCGAACCAAATATCTATTTATAAAAGGTTTACTTTGTTTATTTATTTTATTATACGTTATTTTGTGTGCGCGTGCATGAGAATAGCATAACTCAAAAAAAAATATATTGGATAAATACAACTTGATATTTAAGTTCAGCATCTTCATAGATGCAGCGAAGATTTTCAAGAAAATCCTCCATCTCAAGTTATCCTTTTACATGGAAAAATATTTCGTTATTTTCTATTTTCTCGAAAACATCCATAACGATTTTGTTTATATTTTAATATGTTTTAAGAGATTTGCGTGAAAAATAAAATGCATGTCTTGAATTTTATGAGAATGCCTGTGAATTCCTCTTCATTAAGAATGAATTACTCTGTATCCTTTTGCGTATCTGGTATACCATAAACAGACAAACACTTATTACAAACATCAATTCATATATCGTTAAAAAAAACAATCTATGTCAAAATTTCCGACATTTTCGCTGTCATTAGTTTGAATTTTCGAATACCTTATGCTTTTTTGGTGTGCTATGTCGCCATTCCTTTGTTTTTAGTCATCGTACAAAGAATGGAGCTTTAAATCCAGCACATAGCGACCCACTTTTTAAATATTTGACTATCGCTTTTGCCTCCTGTATCCCCCTTGTATCTACAACGAAATATGTAATGAAACAATTTCTGCAAACACCTATATCGTTTGACAAAACAGAAATAAGAATAAACTATTATAAGAATAGCTTGTAGAAGAGTGGGAGAGTCATGTGATGTAACATATAGTTTTTATAGTTATTTATCCAGAGAGCCTCAAAACGTGTTCCCGGTTAAATCTAAATATTGAATTTTTTAATGGAATGCATCACTTCTTAATCTCAAAAGGAAAACAGAAAATGAAGTAAAACGACGAAATTACGCAGATATGATAAGTATATTTCTTTAGAGTCGGAAATGTATAATACCACCTTGTTTTATAACGAAAACCTCCATGTTAGATTCGAACTACGACCCTCCTGGAAAAGAAGCGACATGCTACCACATCTTTACATGTATTTATTTCCTTGTTACATTTCCTGTCGCTCACGCAGTGTTTGAGTATTTCACCTTTTCTAGTCGTACACATGGGTGATATTTCCGTTAGAGGGTAGTCATAGCAACCGAAGTTACAAATAACTACGTTGGCTTCCTGTTTATCGAGAACGGCATTGAATGGTATCGAATGCTCTCAAAGAGGTAGGGGCGATAAATGTAGTATAAGCGATTCATTTTACTGTTTCTCGTACTGAATTTGTTTTAAAACAACTGACTTTCGCAATCAACCTTAATGGCGGTAGATACAACGAAACCTATTCTAAACTAACATTTGCCACAAAATAGTCCAAACTACTCCCTAAAAACTTCTAAAACATTAAACATTTGGTTAACATAGTTTAAAAAGTTAATAGTTTTTTTTCCGTGCACTAAGTAATAAACGATTTAAACAGTTAATTTATTTCCGTTACTGAAAATCAAATTTATTATTTTTATATAAATATATCTGATGTGATGCATTCCATTATTTTAATTTATATTTGTATACATTATACAAAGTACTCTTATAAGCTTATTTTTCTGTCTACGATAGCTGAATATTTAAAGAGCAAGTCGCTATTTGCTCGCTTTGAAATTCCATACTTTTGAATGATATCGCAAGAAAAAATGAAGTGGGTGACCACTTCAAAAAATGTATGATCAAATATTGGAAAATTCAAAATAATAGTAGCGAAATGATTAATGCCACACAAAACTGTATTTTGCATAAAGTGTGTGCTCTAAGGAGATCTCATTTTCCTTGAATAAACTTTTGTCTATGCCTTATGGCTATACAAATTTATACAAAATTCATTCAGAATGAAGGACTTCACAGGCTATTAGCAGAAAACTCGGATATACATGTTTAGTCTGAAAATACCCTATAATATGACTATTTAATCAAAAATTTAGAAACTTTTTTGAGAAAAAAATTACGGAAAACGTTTCCATGTAAATGCTAGTTAGGTGTAGAGGTATCTTCTAGACAAACACGTACACGAACGGTTTTCTAAAAATGCTGTTGGGTTCATGTTCAAAACATATATTTTCAGTGAAATTCCAATATCGAATTAGTGGATGGGATACAAAATTCCAATATTACTAAAGATATATAAGCACTAGAGAAAGTAAAAATCTACTTGTTAAAACTAAAATCAGAGAAACCAATGTTAGGGGAAAATAAATCTTATCTGTTAACTTACACGTTCCCTTCATGTAGCGTACTGTTCATATAATAATTATTTATATCCAGGAAGAGGGGTTTTAGTAAGTAAACCGAGCAATCATGTTACCGACTTTCAACCTCCTCAGCTCCAAACTATGGGTTAGAATTTTCCGAGGACATGTGTCATACACTAATAAGAGCAGATATTGCTTTAAAAACATTTACACTTTCGATGTAAAGGAAACAATGTAATTCAGAATTATGTAAATTAATGCCTTAATTAAATCATAAGGTAACTTTATTGCACACTATCATTACCTAAACAACATATATGCTTTTTTTCCTTCTAATACTCCTTAATTCTGGACCACCTGCTATCGAAGTAGGGTCCACTGACTCCAAACTGTACATCATATTTGTTTACAGAGAATACTGCAAGGTCATAAGCGCTTAAACGTTCTCTCGCTACCAACCCTCGGTGCGTTCCTAACTTGATAGTTTACTAACTAAAACCCCTCTGCCTGTTTATGATACAAGTGTTAAAAGTAGGGATATTTTGAAGTAGGAATGCTTGCGAAACGAGGCTGTAGGCCGAGTGTAGTGGTCTTACGAGCAAAATAAAATCACTTAACATGTGTGGAAATTAAATTGGGTTTTATTTATGGATGCACTATGCTGTGGTCCTTAGCGTCCCATTCTATGTTGGGCGTGAAAGACCGGTAATTTTGCTCAGAGGCCTCTTTATCAGGCTTGAGATTCTTTTAGTGTCCACCGGCTTTACTTCCCTTCCGAAGGAAGCCATGCTAAGAATTTTTACGGCCGAAAAATTCATTGCCCTCCGCCGGGTATGAACCCGCGACCTTTAACTTGTGTGTCATTCACTATTTTAGACAGCCCTGAAATGTCTAAAATAACAATAAATAATGCTATATTGATTCCAAGCCTATATGCGACTAAGAGAAATGGCGCCTATTGAGATCAACAGGCGTATGCAGCGAGAATGTAAATGTTCTGTTGATTCGCTAGCAGCGCTTATCTTACGCCTGTAAATGAAGCGATTATGTGCTATATCATGCCTTGGGGAGGGGGGTGCAATTCTAATGTTACCTTTAGGCAATTTCCAGAATTTCCTCCGACTATTGGAATTCAATTTCATTTATATTCGTACCTGCCGCCATTTTATCGATTATTCACGTCATGAATAAAAGAATAACGATTCAGATCAAAGAACGTACAAGGCTGTCAACACAAGGAGCAGGTTAACTGGACAACAAATTGCGATAAATTGAAGCATGCCGATTTGAATTGTGAACAGATAATGCAACCGCCGTGAGATATTAACCATATATAAAGACATAATGAAATGTGCGTGCAAATACAAATGGTAAATGCCATGTGATTGGATTTGAAACCAAAGTCGGTAACAGTGGAGCGGCATAAAAGTGCGTGATAAAGTACAACTTCTAATTCGTGTGTGTTGTGCTAAAAGTTCTAGTTTTAACGCCAGCTGTCTAAAAACTTTATTTCTGTTAAATGTTTAGTTAGAGTGCGTAGGAAAAGAGCTGCTCACACAATTCTCAGACATGTTACGTAATAGGCGCACTGAAGGAAACTTCAACCTGGGAAATTTAAACATAGAATAAGGGACATTTTGAAAACAGCTAATGTTTGACAACTGTTTGTTTTAATAAGTTTATACATTTTTCTAAGGTAAGTCTATGGATATTTCTTATGATTTGCAAGTTATATTAAATGAAATAGGAACCAAGAACATTCCAAAGACAGAACATTCAGAACACACATTTTATTTTCAATGACAATACTTCAAACGTGTTATATTGTAATGTAATAGGTGTCTTTTTCAAAAAATAAGAAATACGGGAAAATGTTCCACGTAAAAGGTTATTTGAGACGGGAGGAATCCCATGTGAAGCTTCGCCTTGAATATTTAAAATATGCTAGATTTGAACACGAAGTTTGGAATTGATTATTCTTTTTAGTTAGGTCGTTTTCTCTCTCCCACACTCACGTAATACAATTGCTTAAAAAGATTGTTTAAGGAATTCTGGGAACCTCCAAGCGTGTAGTTCCCGTTAAATTGTGATATTGAATTTTTGGGCCTAATACCAATGCATACTCTACCCCAAGGTAAAATAACTGGTCATGTGACTTTCAAAAAAATTCTGATCTCAGGAAAAAGTAATAGAACGAGTATTGCTTGTATTCTGGAAAAGTAAAATGCATAACACGAGTATTTCAGAAATGTTTAATGCCACAAAAAGAAGTTTCACATAAATATTACGTGAGGGCTATCCTAATTTTACTTCCTTAAATACTTAATGCCTGCATTTACAATCGCCACGATCCAGAATATTACTGATTCATCAGAATCGAAGATTACTATATTACCATCCTTTTTTAAGACTAAGTAGATAAAATATAGATTACTGCATGATTTAAAACTATCTGAATTTTACATGTTTTAGCCTACCTTTAGGGTTTTCCAGTTCTATAAAATTTATCATAAAATTAGAGATTTTAAATAAAATTCAACATTAAATATTGTTTTTCTTATCATTAACCGAAACTTCAAAAGTTTAAATAAACATTCTAAGCCGCTTTAAGAAAATAAAAATTAAGGATTTGTTTCCAGTTAAAGAATTTACTGAGGTGAAAAAAATCTTCAGTTTGCAGCCTGAAAAGATGCTCGACTGAAATACTCAAATTTAATATCCTAGCAGTTGCTAATATAATAAGATAAAACTCTCTAAGTTTGTCCGTTGCAGTGGAAGAAGTGAAATATATTCAATTTTTCATCCATTGGTTACAAAGAGACAGTTCGCTCCTAACATTGAGCAAATTCTACGCAATCCTGAGGCTTGGTTACCTTCTCGATACATTCCATTGTAGACCCCTTTAAAACAGAACTAATAAGAAAGAATTCTAATTTGATGGAGTATTTGGAACACTTGGACAGGATGATTGCCGCATTGAGACTTCAAATTCTTCATGAAATACTGAATCTCCCCTATCCTCCGTATTATTATTTTCAAAGAACCTGCTTTGAGACACGGAATCAAACATCAAACAATCGGCTTAAAGCCTCTTTTCTAAACCATTCTATTAGTTATAGTTGTTCAATTGGTAGCATCGCGTTACCGGAAATTGGAGGTAACGATAGGCTAGTTCATTAGAATTTTTTTATGAATAACTCATTCAAAATAATAAAACACATCTGTATGAAATGCATAACAGAATCTCGAAAACACAAAAGAATGGACTTCGTCTCATCTTTTCAATCTATTCCTCGATTCTGCAATAATGTACTTCCCATGTTCATATCACAATAAACCTTTTCTACCCCATTCCATGCAAAATGTCCTGTGCGCTATGGTATTAGAGTCATTACTACTTCACATGTTTACTTTTTATCGAGACTTCAACGGAAATACTGTTTTGAGGTCTCCTGAATGAAATAAACTACATTTTTGTGTGTGTAACTCAAACGAAAACTCGCATAAATACCAATTGATATTTAAGGACCTATCTTCCAAGGACACGAAGATTTTCAAGGAAATCTCCCGATCCCAAATTACTCTTTACATCCACTAGTAATTACTAATGCAATGTATTAAAATTCTTGGGAATAGATTCTGTAGATCTTTTCATTGAAAACAAATGAATAATTTTATACAACCGGTAAACCAAGAAATTGGCAAAAAACTTACTTTTCTTTAAAGCACACGCTTTATTCCAAAGTGGCATCAGCCATCTCCAAAACTTTCGTTATTGGTTTTAATTTTGCAATACTTTGTAATTTGCTTAAGTTCTGTCACCATTCAGTTGTTTCTCGCGATGTCATGCAAGGAGTATAGAATTTCAAAGCCAGCACATACTGATCCGCTTTTAAAAGATTAGACAATCACTTCAGTCTCCCTTGTCCCCCTATTACTTACAAAGAAACGTGTAATAAACCAATTATACAAACGTTTGCCTTAATTAAAATGAATTAGATATGAAGGTAAACCTTTGTATGAATAATTTGTAGACGTTATTAGTAGCTAGAGAATGACATATAAATGTAACACATCAGATATTTTCTCTCTTTCACTCTAAAACTGATATTTTCCATTTAATTCCTATTCTTTGAAATTTAGCTGTCGCCTCGTGTTTAACAACGAATTGCATTTAAAGAAACGCGCGACTTTAGCAAAATAAATTAATTTTAACAAACAAAAGTAACTAGACGTACGTAATCTAGGACCCTAGGAACCAGTAAACAAATCTTGCGTGTTAAAACCTCACATTAACATGTAAATTTTCCATTACATTACATTCACCAGCCCTTGAGAAAAAACGAACACAAGCTTGATAAGTAATTTCAGTTTTCCTTAAGAAAACTTGGTAAAAGCCAACTGCAGTTAAAACTTGTTTTATTTTAAGAACGGTGCATGCCGGTTTTGCTGCATAGTACTGACTGGGGAAATGTTAAAGCGTTTTAAACATTTATTCTTTCTGTGTTTAAAGGATTTTTCTTATTTCACACGAAATGTAATAGAATGCTTCTTCTTTGAACTCAAGATCAAAAGAAAACGGGGAAAAGTCATTCTTTTGTCAAAGTGTGAGGTAACGAATCGCACAAAGACTTTTCATATGGCACCTTAAAACAGAAGCACGCGAATATCTCTCTTTTTTCGAAACATAATATTTAATAGCTCATAGCATTATTAAGAACTAAGAAAAGTTAGAACAGTCTAAGTTTAGAAGACAATAGGAGAAAGTAGCATTTATGACACACATGTGCAAAAAGGTAGATACATTTGTACTATCCAACATTTGTACACCCAACAGCTGAAAAATAAGCTTTATTTTGGAATGCCTAGTGAATATATTGTTATACGTAATAACAAGGATAGGGATGGAGACGGCCCCCAGCCAATAGAGCTTACCGCCGCCAGAAAGTCATTGTAGATCTTATATGTCTAACGTGATCGCTGGGACTAAGTATTGAAGGAGAGACACGAAGGGCAACCAGATCCGGACGACGATGCGCGTTAGCAAAGACGGGGTCCCTAACTATTTCAGAATGATACGAAAGCCGACGCCGGCGATCCTGCCTGAGCCATCTTCAACCTAGTGGTCCCGGAATGAAACAAGCCCTTCCCAAGAAGGGGCCCCAGCCGCCCAGCCAAGCACCATGGTGAAATCCTTACACAACGCAAATTCTACCGTCCCGCCGCAACGCACAAATCACGTTTTCCATTTACTTTTTCTAAATATTGTCCTATGTTCTTAAAGTTTTTGTCTAAGATTTGATCTATGTCAATTTTCCTATTCATTTTTAATCATACTTACCTTTCTTTTCTCCAAATCTCAGTTTCCCTGTATTCAAATACTACGTGAAGTATTGTAGCCTGGTCCTACAACCGTGAAGCTTATAAAGATGAAACAAATGAAAGGAAATGAAGGGGACAGGAGATTTGTATAGAAGAGAAACCACACCAGCATTTTCTACCGACCTGGGAAAACCAAATAACAAACATAAGTTCAGACTGACCGGTCCGACGAGAATCGAACCCGGTACCTTCCGAATACGAGTCTCACTCGTTATCGCGGAGCCAATTCGCTCAATTGTAACACCATAGGAGCTGGTGATTTTTACTTTCTGCAAGCTTACCTATGAGAGAGAGAGAAACCAACAACAATAAGTCCCATAAATACAAAATGTTACACTTAAGACTCCATTTAAGCAGGCTAAATTGTTCAAGAACACTTCTCTTTTCAATTCCTCTTTACACTGACTACCCCACTCAGTCGTCATTTATCTGATATACAGCAACCTATGCAAGAAGGTGTCAGGTATCAACCAGTTGTGACACTATATCAAAAATTGAGGGCCGTACTCTATTATCGCTAGACAATTTATCGCATGTAGCTTTACCATCAGGTATAACGAACATTTGCACAGTGGATACAACCACTAAATTCAAACTACAAAATAGTGTCTGAAAAAATATGGGCCAAGCTACGAAACATGATATAAATCAAGCAAATTGTGCACAAAAATCCTTAGAATGGCTTCCTTCGGAAGAGAATAAAGCCGGTGGTCACGTGTCGTAGATTTACGGTACGTTACAGAACCCCAAGCCTGATAAGAAAGCCTTTGAGAAAAATTACCGGTCTTCCATACCCAGTATGGAACAGGACGCTAAGAACCATAGCAGTTAGAGTGTCCATAAATAAAACTCAATTTGAATTTAAGCTAGATTTTTTAGAAGGAATACTATAATTTGAAACAATTGCCTATCAGCAAAGTCGTGTTATAAATGGAATACACTAAAAATAAATAAAAAACAAAAAAGTAACCATGACAATACTTATATCGAGCAAAACAATCATCAATGTGCAATGCTTTAAAAGTGCATTTTAGCCTTAAAACAGGTGAGTCATGGAGTATAGTTTCGTCCTACTCTGTTAAACGACTTAACTTTTATACACAATCTAGGGCCAAGAACAGGACATGTGTGTCTTTGGTATGAGTAACTGACTTCAGTTTTAAAGACACTGGGTACTTGTAAGGCAGTTTCTGGCTGCTGCTTGAGTGCCGACTTTGTTTTAAGTTTCTCAACAACTGTTTAGCATAATGAAATGAAACTTTGACACGGAACGCAGCCATCTTTTCCAAACATAATCCACGTAAAGTTACCTATATATCCTAAAAATTAATGCTACATATATATCATAAACAAAAATAAAAATGTCAAAAGTATCACCGTTATGGGAGTATTCAGATGCACTTTCCTCTAAAACTATAAATTAGTGTTTAGTGATTTTTGTATGTTTTATTACTTGAACTACTTTAAAATTTCTACCTAAATTTGCTTCTTACGTCTATCCCAGAAAATGTAAAAGTATTATATTATGAACACAGAACTCATGCTAAATTTTACAAGCATATATACCGGGTGAATCTTCTCAATCTGCGGATTGAGAAGTTGTATAGGCATTGTACAGGCTATGCTGTAAACACTGTCTACTGCATCGTGTCCTATCAATTTTGGCCGAAATGAGGCTTTGCACACAAAAACGTGTGATTTGTAGGAAGTGTTATCTGCTGAAACCTTTGTTGGTATAGACGTCAGCATGTCTAGATATTCTTTATTCGAAAACATTGTTCCACAGTGAGCTGGAACTTCACAACTTTCTAGTGATTCGGAAAGAAATCATGATTTTCTAGTACGTTCTGGAAACGTGAACAGAAATGAATAAAAAACTCCTTTATTCGTAGGCGTGATTTGAACTTCCGACCTTCACCCTAATCAGTGGGCTGGTGAATGCATTTCTCATTGACTCTAAAATGTAGGGTTGCCTAGTTACCAATGCGCAGGATGAGCAGATTCACGCGGTGTGTATTTATATACACACCGCGTGAATCTGCTCATCCTGTATATATATATACATTTTAATAAATTAAGATTAGCCATGTAAGGAATAATTTTAGCTGGAATAAGTATCTCTTGAATCTAGAAATGACCACTAAAAATTTCATCCATATATCTTAATGGGTTGCAGAGAAACGTGCACCTAAAGTATGAAAAATACAAATTACGGTAAACTGCAATTAAAGATAAAGGTGGACACAGTTCAGCAGTGACTCAACATATTTAAATTCCCAAATTAAAGCCTCTTATGAATAGAAAACTCTAACATGGCGTATATATTTTGAAAGCTGAGAGTTTCTGGTTTCTCTGAGTATAAAAACAAAAAATAAATATTTTGAACCAAACAACTACCCAGTATCCTTAAAGTCATAGAATTGTTGAATTTGTGATATTGTGTCATAGTTAACTATGTTGTTGTAGATCGCCTGTCAGAGACTTATTCACAGAACATTTTATATTTAGTTGGAACAAGAAAATGCTCGCGTTATAATTTATTTTATACAGTATATACGACAAACCAAGACATGAATGTTCAAATTTATCAATAGCAACAGCTGTTTTCTGTAGGAAATTCCCATTATAATCACACTGATACCGTCAAATAGATAATTCAGCTAATAATTGAGGAAATAAAACCAAAAAAGTTCGTCTCGCATTCCCACAAAACCATAAAGCTTGCGCAATTAAATTACTTTAAGTTTTTATTGCAACTGATTTAATAAATTCTGCCTTAATTTGCTTCAAAGTGCACAAAGATCTTTGTTTAACCCTTATACCTAATGATTCTAAGTTTTTCCTAGCTGAGCTATCAAATAGAAAAAGTACCTAAATATATATCTCTATATTCCCATTCTTGACAATTAGTAATGATTTTATCTTAATTAACAGTGGCGAAAAACGATCTTAGACATTTTCAAGCTATGGCATCACCGAGCAAACCTCGAGCGCCCAGGTGCCCTTACTTAAAGCTAGCAGTACATTTTTAACCTTAGTATGGAACTAGTAAAAATTGCACACATCACAAAAAATAAAAATAAATACAACATTTGTCTTCCATTTACTGCGAAGGAGTTTTTGAGACAGAATGAAGAATGACTCGGTGAAAGATAGGGAACATCAGAAGTAAAGAAATGCAAACAAAATGGGGAGAACATCTGAAAAGGATGGAGAGATGTGAACTGTCCAAGAAGACGGAGGAAGTAGCAGAAGACGTCCGCTGAAGAAAGAAAAAAAACAGTTGATACAGGATGTGCATCAAATAAAATACGCTACGACAAGAAAGCTGAAAAGCTCTGTAACAAGTAGTATTGCCATGAGTGTTGTGTCATGTCAAATAGGTTAATTTATATAAGAGCTAAGATTACCAGTGTTACAGCGTTTGTTTACATTATTACTGTAAGAAATATTATAACATTACCACAATTATTGTATACCTGCAAAATCCACAGCTATGCTCGTGTTAGCATGTTAACTGTAAAGATCCTTCTTTGTCTCTCTTCCTCTCCCACATTCTCAAGTCTCACTCCCTCTTTTCTCAGACTCACCCTCCATCTCTTTGTTTCTCTCCCTCTGCCAAACTCTCCCTGTCTATCCCTCTCCACCTCAATCACACTCACACATTCCTCTACTGTGCAACTTATCTGTCTTGGGGTGTTTCGAAAATCGGTAATAAAACAACTGCCCTTTGAATAAAAATTGAAGTACAAATGTTTCACAGTGCACAAACGTGTGCCTCTTCTATGCAATCTGGAATATACCGTCTCTCATGGTAACTGGTTTACGTACACCAGTAATAGTAATGAAGAATTTGTACATCTTAAATAACTTTGTAGATGACAAAATTTTGTTAAAAACATTTTGTGTTCAAAACGCCTAATAAGCGATTTATTTCGATTTTTCATCTTCCATCCCATTAGAACATTTACGACCTATTCAGTAAATTGACCTGAGATATGTTAAATACAATGTTTGGCCATTCCTGCTTAACTATTATGAAATCAATGCATATTGCTAGTTTTACATTAAAAATCTTTTACAGAACTTTCTCTGCCCACTGTTCTGCAAATTATCTTATAAAGGTTTATTCATCTTTCTAATTCTTGTTAATCGAGAAAAACGTTTTCAGGAATGGTTTCATCGCACATTTCGTTGTAGGACGGAGACAGGAGGCTGAGGCCACGCTCAAATATTTATAAAGCGGTCGCTATATGATGAAATTCCGCTCTTTGTATGACCACCAAGGAAAATATCTTGTGTACAGCCACATGACTTTCTTTATATGCAACACACACACCGACGTACGTACGTAGGTACGTATATTTTCCTAAAAAATTGTTTTTTTTCGGATTCAGGGGCTTCAAAACGTGTATTCCCGGTGAAATATCCAAATTTTTTGATGGAATGCGACAATTGTTTACCCAATTGGTATGTGGTAGAGAAAGTAAAAAGGAATAGCCACTTAGCACTTGAAAAAAAGAATATATATAAAACATTTGAAAATCCAAACCAATAATAAATAAATATCTCCAAAATGGCAAAGGTCACGAAAATTGTATTTGACATAAACTGTGTGTTTTAACTGCATTCGTTTTTGTGTGATAAATCTCTTTCTATCCCTTGCGATTTACAATTTATACAAAATTATACAACTTCATTCAGAAGAAGAGGATTTTACAGAAAATTAAAGGTCTACGTTTTATTTGGCACGCATGTATCTTAAACATGTGGTATTTTAATTAAAAACGTTAGACATATTTGAGAAAATACAAAATAACGAAACTTTGTTTATGTAAAGGGTGGCTTTTGGTGGGGATTATCTTGAAAACACTCGTTCCGCATCCTTGGAAGATGCTGAACTTACATCTTATTTTTTGTAGTTCCATTTATCACCCGCCTTTAACTACATTGGTCTTATCGGCGGCCTTTGGTAATGGTATTAATTCGTATTCTCTTGTCGTTGGATTTCTTGTACTTTTTGGGTTTTAATCATTAGATCACACACACACACACATTCACACTCTCATTCATACTTCCAGGCTCTGGGCAGGATAGGGAATAATCTTGGCTAGAGAAAAATTCCCACCCCCCAGCCGGGAATCAAACCGGGACACCTCGCACAGCAGGCAGATGCTCTACCGACTGAGCTACGAGGCCAGCCAATACCAAATTTGGTACGTATCCAACTTTGTCGTTTTGCGTTATACTGTTCACAGGCAAACACACACACGATTTCTTTTATCAAAGGAACCTCAAAACATGTATTTTCGGCGAAATCTCGACATTAAATTTTGGGTGGAATACAATACTTCCTTCACTAACTATAGGTAAGTAGTAAAGAAAGCTTATAAAAACAACCAGTTTTTTAAAAAATTCTCTGAAAAAAGTGTAAAATTTAATAGAATTAAGTTTTTAGGTAGTTATTCTGATATTCGTTAAAACATAAATGAACTCTTGCTACAAGGTGAACTTGCCTCGTAGAAAATATGCATTTTAAGGAAACTTTGCCTATCATTTGTACTTCTGCGCATATACCAGATAAAAAAATCGCTTTGAAGTAAGACATCGAAAATGAATTGTTTTATTCATTATTCACAGGCACTTTATTTGGAAGAAATACAGAGCGGTCAGATTATGTTTCGGCCGGAAGAGCAGAGGAGTGAATTGCAGCACGGTTGCTCTTTACTCCTGGAAGCTCTGTACCTGTGTGAAAGAACAATTAATTCCATTAATTGACCTAATAGTGGTTGTAACTATAAAGCCCGGGACTTAAAGTACTTACAAAGAATGTAAGTCGCCATTGGGGTATGACATCTCAATACAATTTGAGATATCCTGTGGTTTACCGGGAAAAATTTGAATCAGTTGGCGAATTTAATGTCGTGTCGGCATGTTGGCATGGTAGCTGAGTGGTTAGAGCAACCGGACGGAGACCGGGAGATCCGTGATTCAAATCCCGGCTATGGCATTGAGTTTTTCAGTCATCTGATTCTACCTTTCTAACCCTGTCCAACACACTGCTTGTGTGAAAGAACAATTAATTCTATTTATACCTAAAGTCCTAACAGTTTGACTTATTTGTAGACGTAATTAAAATCGTATTAGAGCTAACCCATTAACAAAAATTCACGCGATTTAGGCTTTAAAAGTTTAACTTTAGCATGGTCTTATCTTTTGAAATTCATACCTCTTTAGACGAAATATGGAGGGATTTTTTTTTTGGAAAACGCTTTAAACGTCTTCAATTTTATCCAGTTTTTCTTCTGTTAGGACCATTTGTTTTTCGCTTACAAACTCTTGGTTTTCACGAACCAGTGTCTATAAATCTAAGAAGTATCTAAGAAATGTCAAAGGAATCCAGCGAGGTGGCGCCGCGGTAACGTGTGCGACTCGCATTCGAGAGATCGCGGGTTCAAATCCCTGGGGCCATTTAATCTAATAGAAGGCATTTTCGCGACTTTGCTCGGTTACTAGATGTATCCTGAGTTGCATAATTCATTTCCTATCATCCCTTTCATCAGTAGGTACATTTCATTTACTGCTTCCTCACCGCCACACCAGGAATTGTGTTGATCATCCATTCTGGATATGCTATAATCCAGAGTTTGATTGCTTCTCCTCAGGATACTGACCCAAGGCATTGGCTTGTAAGTCCTTGGAGTGTAAGCCTCATAATGATGAGGGTAATCCGCTAAAGAAGAAGAATTTTCAAAATGACTAAGTCACTTTTCACATAATGATGTGTCGTGCCTAAAAATCCTTACTTATAATGTGAACTTTTCGGCCAGCATCCTATGAGACTGGCATACATGTATCCACTGAAATTACAGTGAAAACAATTTTCTAAAGTGATACATTTACATGACTTTCTCTACCCTATATCGTTTATTAGTTAGTATACAAATTATCCCTATTAAAGTTTATTTTCCCATCTACTTCATTTTAATCCAGATAAACTTTCGGAAATAGCTGCATTACACATTTCGTTACAGATACAAAGGGAACAGCGATAGTCAAATGTTTAAAAACTGAATGCTCTACGCTGACCTTAAAATTCCATACTGTTTCCATGTAATCGCGGGAAACAACTGAATGTTGACAGGACTTTTAAAGAATAACCAAGAAATGAACAATTCGAACCTTTAATAACGGATATCTTAGAAATGGCTTATGCCACAAAAAATGTATTTTAAATAAATTGTGTTTTAAGAAGATCTACATTTTTTTGTATATTACGAGATGTTTTCGTTTATCGCTTAACGTTTATCAGTTATACAGGATTATATAAAATTCCTCGTGAATGCAGAGGACTTCACAGGTTATTTCCAGAAAAGTCAATATATACGTTTTATTTGTCATGTAAATATCTTTAATATATGGTATTTTAATCTAAATCGTTGGAGCCATTTTTTAGAAAATAAAAAATTTCGAAAAATTGTGTAAAGGGTAGTTGAAAATCTTCGTGTCGCATCTTTGGAGGATATTGAACTTAAAGTTTGGTATTTATCTGACTTTTCGTTTTTGAGTTATGCTGTTCACAGACACACAGGCATGCACGCACACACACGCGCGCGCGGACATGTTTCCAAAAATTCCTTATTTTAATTCGGGAATCCTCAAAACATGTATTTCTGGTGAAATCTTGGTGTCGAATTTTTGGGTGGAATGCAACACCTTCTCTATCTACTGGGTACGTGGTAGCATACAGAAATAAATAATGTTGACAGTAATGCCTCATGTTTGTGAAAAAAACCACATATACCTATGCAGCAACATTAGCATCGAGCTACAGCTCCGCACTAACTGCTCAAGAGATCATCCAAAGTCGCTGAGTCAGCCCCCCACGTCATATCCCGCGCTTACAGGCCGAATCATAAACTGACTGTTCTGTATAACCATATACTGGTAATTCCGCATCCCGGTTCTCCTCTTGTTTATTTATACATGTTAAACTGTGGTTTACCTTTACAAGCCAATGTCGACCTATCTTTGTGGCTATAAAAATGACAATCAGTTTAATTTATGTTCTATTTTTCATTTATATTCTCATTACAAAATGAGTGATCCTAGCATTTTAAATCGCCAGCATATTTCAGATTTAATTTTAAACACATTTGGCCACAGTCCTGTTTAATTCAAGTACTGCATGATATTTATTTTGCGGTCCAGTAACTCATTACATGCAACTAATAAATACTAAATAGAACCCTACGCATTAATCAAGTTAATAAATAAAGTACGTATTATTATTTAATATTTTTACAAATTTTCATAAATGATGTAATAATTTTACCACCTACGAAATCTTTAATACCTAACCTTGTAAAATAAATCAAAACAGACTAAGTAAATATACGAGTAAGAGGAGAAAACGCGAAGGAAACTAAGACGCCAGGAATTAAACGAGCAAAGTATATTGTTGAAAGAAAACTTGTTTTGAGGCAGTAGGTACATTACAAAACATCAACTTCATATGTTAAACAATCTAATATTACGTATATAGTTAAGTGTAGAACACGTAACACGTGCTGCTTGTCACAGCGGCAAAATGTGAAATGTTCTGTAGATCCATTACTGTCATGTTTGTGAAGTAACGTGACCTGTAATGCCATTTGTAACTAAATTAACTCCGTAAGCGTACTGTTATTATTATGATTATTACTATTATTATTATCATTATTATTATTATTATTAGCATCATTATCATCGGCTTAATATTTTTCTTTTTAAAACACACTACTAACGAGTTCCAATGTTGGCTTTCAGCAAATGCGGTGCATTTTTCGCTTCAGTAATTAATAATGAATGCAAGCGTTACACAGTAATTGCGGTTATTGAGGAAACGTCAGACGTTAATTGGTTATATTCAGCTATTTTTCATATTTACATGCAGAAAATTATATTTATATTACTCAGTTTGTTGAGTATCATACAGGAAGGTGAACCGTAGATACGCTTCGCCAAACCTAAAATAAGATATTCAATAAGTTATCTTGTTTTTATAGACTATATGTATAAAGTTTTAATATCACTAATCTTTACAACAGGAATGAAGTTTCCAATGACTTTATTTTTGTGTAACTAACTTTAGAAGCTAATTTTTTTCGCAGTATTCTTGAATCAGCCAAAAATTCGATACAAAGATTTTACCAGAAATATATGTTTTGAGGACTCTTGAATCAAAATAAGGTATTTTGGAAACATATCCGTGTATGTGTGTGTGTGTGTGTCAGTGAACAGCATAACTCAAAAACGAAAAGTCGAATAAATACCAAACTTGGAATTTAGGTCCAATATCCTCCAAAGATACGACACAACGATTTTAAAGAAAATCCCGCTACCCAAAACTACACGTTACATGAAAAATTTTTCGAAATGTTTTATTTTCTAGAAAATGGCTCCAACGATTTTGATTAAAATACCATATATTAAAGATATTTACATGACGAATAAAATATATATCCCTCTCGGGAACCCCACCTTATCGCGTTGAGAGGGCTTAGCATCTGATGATCCAGACAGATGGAAAGGCTAGCTGGGTTACCCAGCTAACTTGAAGGTTAGAGGTGAAGGGAAGCCAAATGTGGTTCACAACGGGTGGATGTGACTCGTCAGCTCAGGTCAGCAACACATCTAGGAGAAGGAAACTCGGAAGACAAATCTGGGTGGCCATGACTCAATAGCCCCAAAGGCAATATGATGAAACGGCAACTCTAGGCCGAGCCCGAGCTAAGTAATTATTAATAATTTGGGTAATTAGTATTTTAGTGAAATTAAATTCTTCTCCTTTTACTACTTGTTTAGCTTAAGAAGTAAGAAGGGCGATTTAATGATATATTTGTATTTATGTTACTAATATTAGAGGAGTAACAAGTTGTTTAAGAGAAATATTTTAAGCGCTATGCTAAAATACTGTCCATGACGAGATGTTTTAGATGCAGGAAATGTGTCTCCGAAGGCACCAATTGAGTTTTATGATGTCTCTCTGGTAGCAAAAGTATTGTTCGTACAGCGAGGGTGTAGAGCCGTTGTCCTTTTGTACGGTAATTCGCCGTGACCGGAGTGAGTGAGACAACAAGCTTAAACGGTAAAATTAGGGAAAGTCGCGACTTCATGTTAAAATTGAGCAAGAGGGCAAGGAATAGGACCAATAGGATCCAAGTAAATCAATATGAAATAGTGATACGCGTTGAGTGGCGTGAAAAATGCACCAATAGGAAATTTAGCAGCCCAAGAAGCCCGCGACAATAAATAGATCTGCTAAGACCAAAAATCGGGGAGTTGCTTCGAAACTACAGGCAGAGGATGATGCTGCCGAATAATTAAGGGATGTCGCGCCAAAAGTTAGTGGATTAAGACAGGGTTAACTACACACATAAGAATCGCTACGAGTAAAGAGGTTTGTTAGATATATAAACTTCGAGTCATGTCACCGCCGTGTTCGACAACAGTGAACAGTGTTTTAACGGCGACAATATCAGTGTTGTGAATTACTAGAAGTGACAAATAAAGATAACAGTGGTGTTGTCCTTTGAAATTGAAGCACGTCTATTTTCTCTCCGTTACCACACCCGAGATCTACGTTTCCTTTACCGAGGAAAAGTCTCTGCTCTTACATATTTCAGCAATTACCACAGTTAGCCGAGGATAAAGACGCAGAGAATCCGCTCACGTCGAACATCCGGAGTCTACGCGGAGGCTGCAGAAAGGTAAGCCACGAGCTACGGGCATTACGGACCAGAACTTCTGACAAGAGGAGGTACTGCCGTAATGACTAGAAGGAACTCGGAAGACAAATTCCTACTTCTAAGGATCAGAAGTTGTGCGAAGGGCTGGTAACCCATCCACGTCAAAAAAGGTTTACTCCTAGCTCCAAAATAAATGCCGGACTGATATACATATGACAATACAAGCACAGAATAAGGTTAAATGGGAAAGTAAACAAACAGGGAAGCAAAATCAGATGAAAATTGCAACCTGGAATGTCAGAGGCATTCATCATAAAGAGAATGATTTAGAAAGAGAATTAAAAGAGAGAGAAGTAGACATCGCAATAATAACAGAAACTAAAAAGAAGCAAAGAGGAAGTTATAATCTAAGAGATTATACATTGTTCTACGTGAAGTAGACATAACAGAAAGAGCAAAGGCAGGAGTAGCAATATTAGTAAACGTTAAAATGAGGAAATCAATAATATCATATAAATAGCTTAACGAAAGAGTAATGGAAATAAGATGCCAACTCCTAAGAGGAAAATTAACAGTAGTTAAGAGTGTATACGCCAGAAGAAGGAAAAAAAGCAGAAACAGAGAATTTTACCAACAATTACAGGAAAAATTAGACAAAATAAATAAAAATCACTACCTAGTAATCACAGGAGATTTAAACGCCGATATCGGAAATATACCCTTACCACAGGTATCAGGAAATAATGGAGAATTTACTTTAAATGGGAATGGAAAACAACTATTAGATTTTGCAAGCTACAATGCCCTACAAATTACAAATATATTTTTAGGCATAAAGACAAACATATTCAATAATAGATTATATCATAGTAAATCAGAAATTGAAACACTTAATTAAAGACACAAAAGTTTATAGAGGTAGCGATATTCACAGCGACCACTACCTATTAATAATTAAAGCAGAGATACAATCTAAATGGCATAAAAGTAGAAACAAAAGAAACAAAGATAATGAAGAAAATAGAACGAAAGAAAACTATAAAGTTAAATTATTGGAAGATAAATCCATACAAGATTTATATATGAGAGGATTGAGGTATATATAGAAATAAAGAAAATCCAAAAACCGGAATCCAAGAAGAATGGAATAGTATCAAGGAACTAGTACAAAAAACAGCAAAAGAAAATTAGGTACAAGAAAAAATGGGCTAAAAGTGTGGAATTCTAAGATAGAACAATTAGTGAGATAAAAAAAGGAAGCGCACTTAAAATATTTAAACGATAGAAGTGATGAATTAAAAATGCAATATAATAGAACTAAGGCATTAGTAAAAAAATATACACGTAAAATAAATAGAGACCATTGGGACAAATATATAGCAGATATGGAATACAATCTCCATGATCGATAAGATAAAGTATATAAATTCATTTGGAACCTCAACACGCGAGAAAAAGACAGAGCAAATTTAAAAGTTATAAAAGATCAAGATTTAGAACAATATTATAAAGATTTATGGACGGAAGCACAACAAATACAACAAATAGAAACAGCAATAGAACCTAATACAGTGATAGATAACTTAGAATTAGAAGAACTAGAAAATGCCTTAAAATATAGCAGAAATAACAAAGCATGTGGTATTGATAAAATCAACACAGAACTATTAAAATACATAAGATAACTTTAGGAAAAGATTACTGGATTTTTATAATAAATGTTGGATACAAGCAACAATTCCTGAAGAATGGAAAATAGGAAGGATCATTTCAATATTTAAAAAGGTGATAGAAAAGACCAGACAATTATAGAGGTATTACATTACTGAGCTCTACCTATAAAATATATACAAAAATGAAAAAAACAATCGGTTATCAAAAATAACAGATGTATTATTAACAGAAGAACTGACAGGCTTCAGAAAAGGTAGAAGTTGTATAGATAACGTCTTCTCTCTTATACAAATAATCGAAAAACGTACAGAGTTCAACTTAGAAACACATATTCTCTTTATAGATTATAAGAAAGCCTTTGACAAGGTATGCAGGAAAAAAATTATGAGAAATATTACAAAATAAAGGAGTACTAATACACTTAATAAATGTAATTAGAAATTGATATGTGAAAACTAAAATTGTAATAAATAATCGAGAAACCATAATAATTCTAAAAGGTGTTAGACAAGGTTGTCCAATATCAACCACTCTTTTAATCTATATTTTGACGACATGATTAGATCAAGGAAGCAACAAACAATAGGAGGGATTAATTTGTGGTAAAGAATAGTAAAGACAATGGTCTTCGCAGATGACCAGATATTAATAGCGAAAAGTGAAGAGGACCTTCAAAGGATGACATACAAACTAAAGTTAATATAAAAAACATACAGGAAATTTCAACTGAGAAAATTAAAATTATGGCATTTAAAGGCACTCACTCGGTCCGGTCTAAAATAATTATAGAAAATAAAAGCATATAACAAGTGTCAATATTTAATTTTCTAGGATGTGAAATAACATATGGGTCTGAAAAAGACATTAATAAAAGTTAAATACATTTAATTACATAAAGGAAACTATAAAGAGAACACTAAAAAGTAAAATTATAAAAGATTCAATAATAAAATTGTATAAAGCAACGGCCATTCACACAGTAACTTATGTATCTGAAACATGGACAGTGACAGCAGAAAACAAAAGAAGAATACAGACATCTGAAACGAAATTTCTCAGACTAAGCAGGATACACAAGATTGGATAAAAAACCAAACAACGAAATAAGGCAAAAGTTAAAAATAGAAGAATTAAATAAAGTAATAATAGAACATAGAACTAACTGGAAAACAACATTTAGAAAGAATGTCATTAAATAGCATACGCCGAGCAACATATAACTACAGACCCCAAGGATACAGAAACCCAGGACGACCAAAAAGAGATGGACACAACAATATTTTGGAGCCGGAACAAGTTAAATGGCCTAAAACCGTGAAGTAGAAGAATAAGGATAAAATATATATCTTGAATTTCCTAGGGATAGCCTGTGAAGTCCGCTTCATTCATGAGGAATTTTATATAATCCTGTATAACTGGTAAGCGTTATTCTGAATATTCAAAATGTTATGTGCAATACACACGACGTTCTCTACCTGTTATAAACCCACATATATAATTTACATATTATGTTATTCATTAAGCATTAATTCTTCTAATGACAAAATTAAATTAAATGTTGTTGTCTTTAACTGCTGTGGTTCTTAGCATCCCTTTCCATATTGAGCATGAAAGACCGGATTTTGTTCAGAGGCCCCTTCATTAGCCCTGAAGTTCTTTAACGTGCCGTAAATCTACGACACGGGACCACCGGCTTTACTTCCCTTCCGAAGGAAGTCATGTTAAGGAGTTTTACGCCCGAAAAAAAATCCATCGCCCTCCGCCAAGTTTGAACCTCGACCTCGGGAACTAGAGGCTAGCATGGTACCCCTACACCATGGAGGACGACTCTTCTAACGACGTTACCTTGTTTATAATAAATACCTTAAAATGATCTAAAAAATAAGCAATAGGATTTCAATTACATGCAACCTACGGAAACAACAGTGAAATGTTTACATCATCGGTCACAGTAACGATGTCATGTAAAACAAAAGGACGGGAAAATTTTAAGGTTTCAAACATATTGCGTCAGATGACGGTACTTGAGAGAATTTAAACATACGATGCGTAGTATTTCGAAAATAAATTAGTTGATTCAAACTTGTATTTTCTGAGCTCCACAGCTTGAGGCAGTATTTTTAACACTTAAAGGATTTCAGTTAAATTATATAATATAAAATATAATAACAGCCCGCCTTAAAGCAATATGTGTATGTAATAATTTGTAAAATGGAGTCAAATTCAATATTAGTAAAATCTGAATATTCATAACTTCAATATCATTGGTGGCCAATTGTATGTAACAGTCATTGTATATGTTTATATTATTGTATACATGTTCAATAATGTTATGTGAATGTATTACGTAATTTAATAATGTAGGAGCTGTGAGAATAATAGGTTAAACTTTGCTAACAATGAGGTAACAATGAGGTAACCTTGAGGTTATAACGAATTTGAAAGTTTAATGCTACTTGTGATTCTTGGAAGCAATAATGTAATTTTTGTGACAGTTTATAAAATAGCCAATCAACAACCATAAAAAGCTTTAGTTAAGTGAAATTTACAGAAATTTACAAATTTAGGCGGTAGAAATCAAGTCAGTTGCTTGTAGACAGCGCTCATAGCTGGACGCGTTGGTTGTAGACAGTGTTCCTAACCGGACGCGAGATGCGTCCTCGAGAAATTTAATACGTATTCGTGTGAGACGAAAATAGTTTACGTGTTAAAAAGTGCAAGTAATTAATAAATGAATCTCACAGCTCTCTATATCACTGAAGTGTTATTTAAATTGTGTCAAGGATTAATAAATGTAGTGAAGTAACCATTATAATCTGTGTAAGCCTACATTCTCAGCCGCACCACGCCTTGCAAAGAAATCCATGTCTCTAACAATAATACTGACGCAGCCGAGGCAAACACAAATATATAATATTTAAAGAAACAGTCAAATTACAAAGTTAATATTTTTAAATTTGGGACGAAGGCTACCGGGTACCATACGTGGAGTTGGAACTACTTGAAGTTCGGCTCTCCAACAGTTGAACTACAATACAACTCCTACTTCAAATTGGCTTTCCATACGTGAAGCAACAACCTACTTCAAATTGGCTCCCAAAGCGTGGGGCAAATAACAATACAACTACTTTCTCAAGCTTTTCTCTATTAAGGTTTTGGGTACATCTTTCGGTTTCCCAATTATACAAAAGTCATAAAATCCTTCAGAAAGAAGAGGAACTTCAAGATATACATTTTATTGTTCATGCCAATAATGTCATGTGAAATTTTAATCACAGTTCATTTAGCTGTGGTGAGATAATTAATAACTAAACCTTTTTCTACGTAGTGGAGGAATTTTGTAAAAAACTTTGTGTTGTATCCTTGAAAGATATTGATTTTATATTGCGAAGTAGATATTTATTCCACTTCTCGTTTCTTATAAACACACCTATGCGCGTCATACTTCCTCTACCTACGTAGAGGCAAGGAAAGTAAAACGTATTGGCACAGAATAAACAAAACACTATGCAATATAACTGAATAAGAATAATAAAGAACATATTGATACAGCCAGCTTAAGGGAAATTACACGCTGTGTACTGCCTACCTAAAATTAAATCGTTAAATTATTTTCTTTTTGAAAACTAAAACCCTGAATATTTAAATTTATAGTTTTAGCTACTCTGGTGCTGTTATTAAACACATAATTCTAAAACTTAATTTTTACTGTAGTTTCCAGTTTTCCTGGACTGGTTTATAACTTCACACAGTGAAAGTTCAGTTTCAGACTTTTACATTAGTTCGAGCAAGACACCAAAACAAAAGCGCTTTGCAGAGTAACGGCTGTTCTTCTCTGAAGCACAGAAGGCTGTTGGGCAGTTTTAATTTTCTACATTAATTTTTCTATAGACTGGCGTTATTACCGTCCGAATGTGGTTCAAAGGTTCCAGGTGCAATAAAAAGGGGATAGCAGGGAAATATCATGGTCGCAGAATCGTCTGAAGAGTCAGGTTTTGACATTTTCGGGTTTTGTAAAGCCGACCACTTGATGACACTGAACCCTTTTATGCGATGGACAATGGGTCACGTGTAGTAAGTTGTACTTCTGGGGACACACACAAATACAATGAGCTTCGCTACCAAAGGCTTTTAATGAATTTCATTCCGTTCTGCTCTATAAACGCCAAAGAAATATTCTTCCTTCGTTTAATCTTCTGTAGGTATTTTCTATTTTGCCTACACTGCAAAGGGCCAGGGGAAATATTCGTAAATGAAGGTTTTTGAATTTCCAAATGTCATTCCTGTTGGTGTTCTTGCATAGCATCCAATTATTTAACAACACAAATAGCGTTGTAAAACTAATTGAATAATTATATCAGTATTATTCCAGAAATAAACTCGCAGAGAATAGTGATAAATTTTAACTTGCTTCGATAATTTAAATACCCTAGCGCTGAAATTGCACCTTCATACCTGACAGTAGATTTACAAAGGTTTTTATAGGATTAAAAGGAAACAATTTTGAAACCCTGTTCTAGTTATCGAAGCTGTATTCAACTTCCATTTTCGTTGGCTTTATGGAATAATTTTATTTATAACCTTAGATCTATAGGTTGGGAAAAAATGTAAGCCCTGTAACACTAGGAAGTGACCTTAATTACATCACATTTAAATACTCGTACATGTTAAATGCCTCCCAAAATTAGTTTTAAAGTCAGTTTCTCTTCTTTTGTTTTCACATAGTTTGCTCACATTCATATGCTATAATTTTCATGCTGGGAACCAGAAAATTTTACTGCTTACTTTGAAAGTTATCATAAAAAATGTTTTGGATAAAGTAAATACTTTAAGAATTAAATAATAAAATGCATTAATTATATATTAAAATTATACTCTTTTAAACCAATGAATTAATAATTTTGTACGTCTTTCGTACGTTCATAATTGAACGTATCATTCTGTTATTAATTTATGCGCCTGCCAAAGATTATATATTTTTTCTCAGAGATTTAGGTTATACTTTATGGAGATGTACGTGTTTTGAAAAATCTGTTTAAAATGTTTTCAGT
Source organism: Deroplatys truncata (assembly GCA_030765065.1). Classification (NCBI taxonomy): domain Eukaryota; kingdom Metazoa; phylum Arthropoda; class Insecta; order Mantodea; family Mantidae; genus Deroplatys; species Deroplatys truncata. The sequence goes on along the minus strand of CM060984.1, from coordinate 96,875,882 downwards.
GATTCAAAAATATTTATGCTGACATCAAATAAAATTAAAGGTAAGAGGTTGCTGAACACAAAAATTAAGCCACTAGCCCCTGAAAAATGTGCAAAATAGCAATTTCACCCATGATCCTCCTGAAATAGCGGAAATAGTTTGACCCTAAACTACTGTAGTTCTTGTTACTATCACAATTTTATCAGTTATTAAGCAGCATGCAAACGTTTCCATAAATAGAATAATAATAACAAAAAGCAAAAAAGTAACAACTATTAATTTATTAGTATACGATATACACCTACAATCGTAGATAATTTTATAATTTAAATTTTCATTTCTCCTTCTGTATAAACCTGCTACTATTCCAGGTTTTTAATTATTAGTTTCTTAAGTACACAGAAAATTACTGGTTGAAAACCAAATAAGAAATTAGAAATGTGATAGCAAATGTGTACAGACAAATATCTCAAGTCTTTATCATGTACACTCGTACCGTCGTACATCAATTTTATTCTGATATAAGAAATTTTAACTTTTTTTACACAACAGAAGAACAGAAATTAAATTGAATTTTATTTATGGACGCTATTTAACTGCTATGGTCCTCAGCGTCTAATCTATATTGGCGTGAAAAACCGGAAATTTTGCTTAGAGGCCTCTTTATCAGGCTTAAGGTTCTCTTAAGTGCCATAAATCTATGACAGGGACCAACGACTTTACTTCCCTTCCGAAGGAAGCCATGCTAAGGATTTTTACGCCCGAAAAAGATCCCTCGCCCTCCGCGGGTTTGAACCCGCGATCTCGGGAACCGGAGACAGAAGAATACTATATTATACAATAAGGGAGAGAAACATATGATTTTCCACCAGGTACTTAATGGGATCCGAAGGGATTTATCCCGAGGGATACACGTGTATTGCGGGGAAACTCTGTTTTGAATCCCTGGTGAATATACCTACTATTTTTTCCATGACTGGAGTTAAATTGTCGCATTCTATTTATTTTTGTTGAATTTTGCTGGAACTATTTCATTACGGTGCTCTGGAATTATTGACAAGGGATAAGGGTGTTGGAATGATTGAAAGGATATGCGTAAAAGCGTTGTAGTTGTTTATATCGATTGCATTGTTTACATTGTGAATTTAAATGCAAAATGGATAATTTTGAAGAACCAAAATATATAACACGTACTTACTGCTACTGAGGTGGTTTGTTACCGAAAAAGTTCAGAAGATTATACGAAGAAGAATATACTCGTTTTAACAAACGGTGTTTACTGAAGAATGTACAAATGTATTCAGAAAATGTCTTGTTGGTTTATTTTGCGGAAATAGGGAAGGAGTACAAGTCTTCTAAGATATGGGCACAATATTCTCGACGTGCGTTAGTTGATTAAGGTAATTAGTATGTTATCCATGCAGGTTAGATCGTTGTAAAACATACAGAAGTAGCGTTGTTAATATTTCTCCCCCGTTTGTTACCTAGAAACCGACATGTAGCTCCGATAGCGGAAATAACTATTATACTAACTTCACCATAGGGAAACAAAATCGTAAATGTAGCACCTTTTACGTTCAACACTAAGCAAACATTATATCTAACCATAAAATATATTGAGCTATGAACTTTTAATATTCATTCTGTCATTAAACATGTCAAACCGCTTGTTTCAAAGAAAATAACATTTATTTGTATGTAACATCGTGTCAAGAAAATATCAGCCACGTCGCTTTGGCTTTGTGCTCTCTAGTATTGTGAAAATCATCGAGATTTCGCTGGGGACTTCCTGCATGTTTTGATGTATGCGTAAATAATAATTAATCGTGAGAAGCAATCGAAAACCCTGACGTCACCACTGTCACTTCTAATTGTATGGAGTTTTCTCCAATTCAAAACAATTGTGATTATAATCTGTTAAATTTAAAAAAAAACGGGTGTGCTATATTCACATGACTTTCTCTACCCTCTAGTGGGTGTACAAATTATTTTTACGAAACTTTTGTTTTCCATTTTCTTCATTTTCAACTTTCCGGACATAGCTACATTACGCATTTCGTTATAGATATCAAGGAAATAGCGATAGCCAAATGTTTAATAACTGGACGGTGTGTACTGGCCTTAAAATTCCATGTTCTTTACATGCAATGGCGAGAAACAACTGAAAATCAACGGGACTTGACAAAATAATGAACAAATCGAACCGTTAATAACGGATATCTGGGAAATGGCTGATGCCACGAAAAGTTATTTGAAATAAGCTGTGTGTTTTAAAGAGATCTACATTTTTTGTGTAGTACGTTTTCATCTATCTCAACGTTTGCCAGCTATGCAAGATTATACAAAATGCTTTCCGAATGAAGAGGACTTTATAAGCTATTCCCAGGAAATTCGAGGCATGCATTTTATGTGTTACGTAAATATCTTTAATATGTGGTATTTTAATCAAAATTGTTACACTTTTTAGAAAATAAAAATTTCGAAAAATGTTTCGTGTGAAGAGTAGTTTGGGTGTGGGGAATTTTCTCGAAAATGTTAGTGTTACATTCTTGGAAGGAGGTGAACCTAAATACCAAGTTTGGTATTTATCCGACTTTTCGTTACTGAGTTATCCTGTTCACACACACTCACACATACACACATTGACCTTTTTCTGGATTAAGAGGGCCTCAAATCATGTATTTCCAGGGAAATCTCGGTATCGAAGTTTTGGGCGGAAAATGTACGTGGAAGAGAAAGTAAAAAGTCAAACCGTTTGTTTCACGAATGTCACATTTGTTTATTCGTAACATTGTGTCAAGAAAATTCAGCCACGTCACTTTGGCTTAATGCTCTCTATTATTGTGGAAATCATCAAGCTTTCGCTGGGGAATTGCTCCATGTTTTGATGTATAGGCTTTGCCGTTATACCGTAAATAAATAATTATGAGGAACAATAAAAGCCACCATTGTCACTTCTAATTTTATGGTTTCCGTAATTTAAAACAGCTCTGATAATAATCTATTAATGATGAAGGATACTAAAAATATAGCAACTCTCAAACAGTTTGTTTAAATACAAAATTGTTACAGCTTTATGAAAAAAAATCCCATGTGTTGTATTCACCAAACATTCTTCTACGAAAGCTTATTTTTCTCTCTGCGTCATATTAATTGAGATAAACATTTTCAGAAACGCTTTTATTGCACATTTAGTTATAGGTGCAAGGAGAACATAGAAGGATTAAGCGATAGTCATATCTTTAAAATGCTATGTGATGGCTATGAAGCTCTGTTCTCTGTGTATAACCACAGAAAAAACGAATAGCGACTTATTAGTTGAAGAAAATATAAGTATTTTAAAATTCAAATCATTAACAAATAATATCTCGGAAATAGTTAACCCCACAAAAGTTTTTATTTGACATATATTGAGTGCTTTAACGAGATTTACATTTTTGTGCAGTAAGGCTTTGTCTATCACTTACGGTGTACCAATTACACAAAAGTCATGCACAATGAAGACAACTTCACAGGTTACTCGCAGAAGATTAAGACATACATTGTTTTAGTCACAAAAATATATTTTAACATATAGTATTTTAGTTAAAATTGTTACAACCGTTTTTGAGAAAATAAAAAATAACGAAACTTTTCCAAGCGAAGGTTAGCTTGGGGTGGTTAGAATTTTCTTGAAAATCTTAATCCTCGAAAGATATTGATTTAAATACCAAGATTGGCACTTAACCGACTTTTCGGTTTTGAGTTATGCTAATCATAGAAAAACGGGCACAAACCGCGCGCGAACCCTTTCCTAAAGAGCGTTTTTTCTTTCTTCGGGAACCTAAAACGTGTATTTCCAGTGGAATCTCGATATCAAATTTTTGTGTAGAATGCAATACTTCCACTACTTGCTATAGGTAAGTCGTAAAGAGAAGTAAAAGTGTTCTGGTTCTCCTTTATAAAATAAGGAAATGCGGCATAATGTAATATTTCAATGCTTTCATATTACTAATAAAAGTAATTATGCCTGTATTTGATTAAATGGATCACTGAAATTCAGAACTACAGAAGAAATTGAAATAGCTAGTTTTGCTGAAATGTTCATGTATCTCTTTTTCATATTTTTGTGACTTCACAATATTTATTTCGTTATAGAGCTTTACGTAATTTGTTAATTACTCTCTGATTTTTTCAGATGTTTCATTAGGATTTTAACTCATTTTCACAACACCCTTATCATTCATACAAAAATGTATATATGAAACGTAGACTGCAAAAACAAAATAGCAAAAAATCAAAATATGTTTAATTTTATTTGTTTCCGCAGTTATGATGATAGTGTTTGTTTTCCACTATTTCAGATTGTGGTGATAGTTTTGAAACACCAGTCTCAGCATAATCCTACCTTTGTCTACTAGAAAACATGTAATATGTCACTCTGATATAACGGCTATTAGTACGTTCACCAACTTACTTCGTAGTTATCACTTGAATATAGCTTCTTCTTAATTTTATTTCCATGTAGTTAATTTTACAAATGTTTTTATCAATCTAAAAGATTATCAGTCATACAATTTCTATCATAAAATAGGAATTCAAACTGTCTTCATTGCTTCATTTAATGTGTTCTTAAGCTCAGAAAATTACGGAAGAAGCGAAATTTAACAAATATATAATTACCTTTTGTTTACATTATCAGTTTCTTGTATACTAAATTGTTATTACATTCATATCAGTCTCAGTTTGAAACTTGTTTAGCGATATTATCATTAGTATTAGAATATTGATAGTTTTCTGGTAATTTAAAACGGCTTTAACGATTATATTTTGTTATGGCAAACATTTTAAGACCGAAGTCGAGAAATAATTGTCTTATGACAAAACAATCATTTAATTATCAAACTATTAGAGAGCTCAATTTTATGAGATTATTACGGTGGTGAAAACGTCAGTTTTACTTTTTACTTTTATTATACAATAATGAAAATCACAGCAGTAGCTTATTTCGTCTTTCTTAGCAAAATGCACGATTTTATCATTATTATTATTGTTATTGTTATTATTATTCCAAGCAGAGTCACCTAGGCATGGAAACCAATTACAACCGATCATTTGAAGTTAAAACAACATAAGAACTACCAATACAGGAAAATGCATGTATTGTCACTCTGCAATCGAATCGAGGTAGATGATCGAAACAAAACAAATTAACGTAGGAGAAAAAGTACCATTATTATTAATTCAGCAGCATGCTCCTGACTACCACTAGTCAATCGAGTAACAATGAGTTCGTTGACTGGCCTAAAAGAGCACTCATGTAATTATCTCTGCAATAGATGAAAAACTGTCACCCTTTTGCGTTTTTTAATTGTAATTGTAAATGCAATTTACTTTATGTAACTGGTAGTTTTTTCTTTAATTAATAAATAATTAAAATATTTATGCATGTCTCAGTGCTTTTATTAGTGTTTTCCAAGTTAGTCTTCGCAGTCTCTTGCACGCACAATTTCTCCGCAAATTGTCGAGCAAAAAGGTATTCCCCAAACGTGACAACCCTTCTCGTGAGTTTAAAGCTTTAGAATGTTGAGTTTTATAACTATACTTGAGCTAAATACAGAAAGCTGACATCGCGATGCTTTTATTATTTATTACTTCAAGGAGGAAAGAACTGTGTGTCTGGATTATATTAAGAGCTATTCACGAAACTAGAAAATACATTCTCTTTATATTTACTTTATTGACTACATCACTTTATTTCCACGAATTAAAAGTAAAATTTTACGAATATTTGCTATAATTATGAAAATTAGGGTTCTTAAATCTTCGGTGTCTAAGTAGTAATCCAAGGAAATGTTTTTTTTATTTTCTTTTATAAACTTTAGGGACATAATTACAGATTTTCCAGCTGTTTTAAACACTGATAAATGTTGATCCCAAAGAGAACTAAATTCTTTCCATCGATAACAGTCATTTACGTGTTATGATAACAATTATGCCTAAAATAAAAAAGTGTTTAGAAATTCTGAACATCTTATGCTCCTCTTTGAGTTATATTTATGTGCTTATTTTATTGCAGGTCTTCGACTTATATTTTTAAGCTTTTTAGCTATTTACGAAGACGCGACAACACGTAACTTTTCAGATTAAGTTTCTCGTTATAAAGTCGCAAATAAGTAATAACTTTATGCACGGAAAAACATACCTAAGTGATTACCATAACATTAGGGAGTGTATTAGATTAGGACTTAATATCTCTGGTTGTTAAACTGTAGATCTCAATGCCGTGTATCACTAAGATTATGAACAGTGCACGACTGTGTCTCTTTTTCATTTTGCAACGTACGAAACACTGGAAGTGTTTACGTAAGGATGCATTATTTGACGTATGTTGTAAGTACACTGCTGCCTTTGTTGTATGCAATGGTCAGCACTTTCGGAATGACTCTGCTCACTTGAATCCATCACAGCATCAATTTAGTTGACAACTAAATATTTATCGCCACTCCTGGGTTCGCATTAAGTCGGTTTAGTTTTGAAGTTGTTTGTGCTATCTAAACGTACGACAGTAGAAAAATAATCTACAATACATATTTGTGAAATATTTTAGAGAATTTAGGAAATCAAATTCTCGCCGCGCACGTTTTCTATTATTTTCTCTCGGTCTGTAAAACTTTCTTCGTAACTTCGTTGTATTATTATATTTCTTTATAATTAAAGGAAAACAGGCATTTGATGTGTTTTCCATACGTCTTATGATAATAACGAGATATTAAAGCTATTTTACTTTTATGTTTTGGACCGTAAAGGTAAACAATGTGATTTTAAATATATTAGCGCTCTTGGTAGCTATATAATGACTCCAATGAAGTGTTTCCCATCGTCTTAAGCAAAAAGCAGTTTGATTTTATTGTAAGTCTTTAAGGCTTGTTACGGGTTTTATCGTCCTTGAATTTTTAATACCGCGGGTTTCACGTCAAAACATTAAACATTGGCACAAAAACTATTATCAAAGAAAATTGAGTCACTGCCGGATTTGCACATAACGACCACGTGGCTTGTCTTACCTTACGAATCCGCGACGTGTTGGCAGAAGACGCGGTGGCGGCAACTGCAGCGGCGGCAGCGGCGGCGGCTTGCTGGGAGGCGGTGACGAAGTTGCGTAGCGCCGCGAGAGGCGCCGCCGCAGGGGCGGCAAGACCCAGCACGCCGGCCGGCACGTGGACAGGGGTGGCCGCCGCGTTCGGGGGCGGCGGAGGCGGCTGGTGAGGGTGATGCAGCAGGCCGGGGTGGTGGTGATGGTGCAGAGGCACTGCTACCACCTTCTGGAGAGGTACTCCCCACGGGAGAATCCACGGATGGTGCTGTTGCATGATTCCTCCTTACCCATACACCGCGTTACCTTGCTCGACACGGTGAGACTAAAACACCAGGACTCACTGCCTCGCTCACTCGCATTCTGGCAACCTGCACGGCGCAGGTCTCTGTACCCCCACCACGCGCCGCGACGCACGCCGTCCGCTCTGCAAAATCGAATTTTTCATAACCCCTGCGTTCATTAATGCGCCGCGTAGCGCGACGTGCAGGCATACCTACCTGCCTTCGACGTGAAAGTAATGAAAGTGGCGACCTGCACGCTGATGCTCATATCGTCATTGCGAACTCACACTGACTCAAACAGTCTAGACGATAATAGCAGAAACTTCATTTCCTGATCCACGGCCTAGTGAAACTTTGATGTTGAAAGTTTACATCCGTAAACGTATTACAAGAATCTATATGCAACCCTGTTGAATAATAAAAATGTCGTTTGAAACGTCGCATTTGTTAGCTGGGATATTTGCTTCTTATGGTTACAGACTGTAACTAAATTCTAGAGTAGGATTTCTCAACCTATGGTATACCTACTGACATGCATAAAAAGTGACCCATAATGAAACGCAGCTTTTATGTTGGTACTGACAAATCTAGCCCACCCTTTGCCAGCTGACCTCGAGAGTAATTCTAGTCCCTAAATTAGCAGGGTACTTCGCCTCCCCCGAAATATGACTGAACTGACGAAGGGTAACATAACAAGTTGTCCATGTTCTCACTAGCAGAGTACCGTTAAGGCGATGCTCCGTTAATTTTGTAACAAGAATAAAATGAATGTAATAAATATGTATAAATATAGACAAAATAAAGATTTTTTTGTTTTTGCTCCTTTAATACACTTCAACTAATTGTTTGTTTTCTTAGTGCCGTTCGATGACGGCAAGAACTTTAACCTTTGCCTCCATGTTGCGGATAAAAGCTCTCATAAATGTCGTAGCTGTCGTCCAGTTAAACGACAATACAAATAATTCATCATCAGTTCCTCTAGAAGGATGAATTATGTTGTATTGGTTAAGTCTTTCCTTGTGTAGCGAAACTATTTAATAGAGGCGGAATCCGAACCACCCCTTCATTTCACATCAATTGCATTTTCTTCGTGTCAATCACATAGAGAAGTGATACCGGCTGGGTGGTGTCATACGTTGGTTACCGGAAGGTGAAGACCTTACAGAGGGAAAACACACTATTGCGATCTAACCCTATTTCTTATAACCTTGCTCCGCAGACATGTATTCTTCCGCACTGCGTTTCCTTCCCCTTTCCAGTAGTTGGGTAATGTACACTTTCGAATGATGACAAAACAATCGTGTGCAGTGCAAGGGAAGGCGATAAAAGCAATATAAACACGTTGTGAATATAGATGCACGTGCTTTCGTCATACTGAGAGGCACGTTTAAACCGAACGTTCCTCCTATCCATTTGTTGATAAGAATTTACATGTATTCCAGATGCATCAACTCTGTTATATAATATATTTAATTCATACGATTATGAAAATGTAAATTTGACAATTACTTCTAATGTATTAAGGTAAATGATCATGTTAAATAAGGAACCATTTTGTATCGCAAAACAAGCTATTCCACAAGAGCAGCGAATGTGAGGTGACTATTACACGTCACCGTTAAGAGATGCGGGGCAAAGTTATATGAAAATACTTAGGGAAATTGACCACATTTTAGGCATGCCAGTGTATGTAAACGTTTTAGCAATCCAGATATATTAATATTTCTTTAACAACAGTTTTTTTTTTGTAAAACAAATAACAGTTCTACTATAACTGTACGGAAACAATCGATTTTACATTATCATAAGAAGCTTCTGTGTGATGTACAAAAACAAGATTCAATTTCAATTCTACAACAATGACAGCGCAAATCGAATAGATTTGATTAGACAACAATGGGAAATATTTACAGTTAAGAAAGCAGTGGATTTACACTATTGTTGGAAAGCTAGAATCAGACGAAACATTCAATGCCATGGCCGGGATTTGAACCACAATCTTCGACTTTCTGTGCCGTTACTCTAACCAACTCAGCTACCATGACGTAACAACACGCTGTTACGACGCTAAATCCTCCAACTGACATTTTTCACCATAAACCACAAGGCGTACTCAAATTCATTTTGAGATAATACATTCCAAACGCTATATTTTAACATTAACAAAAATTAATTTTAAAACATTTTACAGAACAATCAATTGAATAGGAATAGATCAGTTTTTACTCCAATAAATATTTAATTCTAAAATCCTACATACAATAAATAATCACATAAATTGCTTCATCAGTAGTGTTATAAATGTATTGAAATCTTATTCTGACCCTCGTAACACAAATTCACACATTACCCTCGTTAAATTTACGTACTTCATCTAAACTCCTGTGTTGAATGTAATGGTACATCACTGGAAAAGGTTCAGAAACTTCTTAAAAACACAGATGTAAGTATGACGACAAAGTTTAGGTATCTGTAAAAGGCTTGGCTTCTAATAGCTCCATACTTCACACATTAGTTCCAGTACCTTATATCCTCATGGTTTATGCCGAGAGGATAAAAAAGATTATCTATAAAAATAGATTATTGTACGGGGTGATGTATGAAGAACGGACACATTTCTTTCTTTAATTATTCTGTTCGAAATTCACTCAATGCCCCCATTTTAACACCAAATTAAGCAGAAGTTCTGAAGTTTCGATTGCCTGTCACTAGATGGGCAGATGTTCATGTTTTATTCGTAATTGTTAGTTTTATTGTCGGCAACTGTTTTTGAGATTTTGTTCTGGAGTACACATTAAATGAACGACTCTTCCTTGTAAAGTACTGGATTACGAATTCAATTACAGCTACTCAAAGGACATACCAGAAAGACTTTGGTGTTCGGAATCCTCCCCAAATAAATACAATACTGGGACCGGTAAACGAATTGGAAACAACTGGATCTCTGGTGAGCGAAAAAGGCAAAACTCGTTCATCAAGGCTTCCCACGGTCGTCGTTGACGTAAGAACACGACTGGATCAGTCACCCAAAAAAATCATTAAGACGTTTGTTGCAGGAGAAAAGGTACAGCTACTCAATGTGTCAGAGAGCTGTGAAAAGTGCAGGCCTAAAGCCGTATAGGATTACGATTTTCCATCAGTTACAGGAATCAGATAAGGGCAGACGACTGAATTATTGTCGTTGGCTTCAGGCGTTTATTGTGCAAAATCCTGCCATATTGTCCATAACATGGTTCAGAGATGAAGCATGGCTCCATTTATGTAAACTCAAATGTAAACTATGTAAACTCAAATAACTCACGCTATTGGGCCAGCAAAAATCCACATATTATTCATGAAGCACCTATGCACCGGGTTAAAATCGGAGTTTGGTGCGCAATATCCGCACAGAGAATAGTGGGGTCATTTTTTTTGAACAATGTGAACACTGCAGAGATCGATTTTCATGGAGTTTGCTGAGCAACTAGACGATGTAGAGCTGAGTCAAGGATATTTTCAGCAGGACGGCGCTACATGCCATACATCAAATGAATACATCGCACTAATTGCAGGTTTCTTTGACGAGCAGATAATTTCCGAGAACTTATGGAGGACCTTTTCAATATTTGCTATAGAGGTAAATAATCTCCCAAAATTCCTCTGCATTTCAGGTATGTTGTCGCTAGCATAACTCGTTTTGAAACAACTGAAGAAATAAATGTGTCAGTTCTTCATAAATCACCTGTACTTAATAAAAAGCAATAAATCAGACATTCCACAAGCGCAGGGGTTTCTCTGCCAAAGAATAATTTATTTTAAACGCTATTGTACAGATTAAACTTTTTTTCTGTTTAATTTCTATTCAATATAACAAATATTTTCCGAATTCAACACACCTTTTGTTTTAGCTACGGCTAGGATAACTGTCAAATGTTTAATCAGGAGGTCACTACATGCTGGCCATGATGTAGCACGTTCTTTGCACACCTTGTGAGTTACGATAAACGCTTGAACGTTGAACCTGTGTACTTGAAATACTGAAAAATTCAAACCAACAATACGAAACATCTCGCAAACGGCTAAAACTGTACAAAAACAGCATTTAGTAAAAATTGCACATTTTAGCCAGTTCTGCAGCTTTCTACATAAAATTTATGGCTTTCCCAGTGGTACAAAATTATCCAAAATTCCAACCGTATGAATTTTCCATTCATAAAGTTTTCGTTTCAAAACATTACATTTGGCATGTCCGAACATTTTTTAAAACATGAGTTAATTTTACTTTTATTCACAATATTCCTCACTTATGAAAGATCTTGTATATTCTCTTAATAAATAATTGAAAGAGAACCTTTAATTATGTATGTCAATCGAACGATAACATCGCTAACATTAAAATAAATACGTTACAAATATAAATAATAACGTAATAAGCATATCTGATTGTGTTTTATTTTGCTGTGTGTTGTGTATTTTTCTTGTCATTACATTAAATCATCATTAAAATCTCAATTATCTATCTTTCACTTTAAAAAGTTGTTATTTTGTGTTAATTTCTACAAATAAATTGCATCAACAGCACCAGAAAATTCAATTATTTATTGGTTATCAGAGCAACGTTTGTGTAAAACAATTGTTAGCTTATACAATCATACACAATAACAAAATCTTTGAGATGGTATACAAAAAATATAGGGCGTCGTTAAAAATGTTTCCGATGACATCACAAGTTGCAGTACAGTGATATTAAGAATGGTCTCTTTCTGTGAAAATGTGTCTCTTAAAATATACTATTTGACGTGTCCGAGAATTTTTTGAAAAGCATTTCCATTAGTTGTAGCAATAAATATGCGGGACTTTTGAAACGCACTGTATGTAAATTACTCCGTGACATTATGTCAACACTCTAGGTTATCTGTCTCACCAGAAATGCATTATATTTGGGAGAGATTCCGCTGTTATTTTTCTAACATCTACAAAATACTAATGGAAAGACTTTACCAGTAAACCACAATTTCAATGCATTCTCAGAAATTGCGTAAAAATAACTTTCTCAACATTTTAGCATTTCTGAAAATAATTTAAAACTCAAAAGCTAAACTTAGATGCGAATCAAGCAGAAAAAAGTTTGCTTCTTACGTACGAAGGGATCCGAATTCAAATCCTCTTAAATACTCTCAGCCTATGATGTATTCAATGGATGGAGGAAGAAGGTACAGTGGTTGTGGGCTGACCCTTGTCAGTGATGTAATTAGAAGTTTATCTATAGCAGCCTCATTTAGATGTTTAGTGTAAAAAAAGGTATGACGTATTACATTCACATGAGTTTCTCTACCCAGTCTTCTATAAACTTTTCCTACAGAAATTTATTCTTCTACCTGCTCTGTTATTCGAAATAAACATTTGTACAAATGGTGTTATTGCACATTTTGTTGTCGGTACAAGGGGAATACATTAGACCAAAGCGATAGTCCTTTAAAAGAGAGTCGCTATGCGATGGCTATGAAATTCCATTCTCTTTGTATGATCACGCTAAAAAAAACGAATAGCGCCTTAGCAGTTGAAAAAGTATACAGCTCCTGATAATTGAAATCATAATAAAGAATATCTCGGAAATGGTTAATGCCACAAAAACCTCTATTTGAGATAAATTGTTTTAACGATATCTATATTTTTTCTGTAGTAAGATTTGTCTGTCTCTTTGTATTTCACCGGAAATATATGTTTTGAGGCCTCTGAATATAAAAAGTATTCTTAGAAAAGGTCACGTATGTGTGTATGTGTGTGCGTCTGAACAGCACAATCCACCAACGAAATGTTCTTTAAATACTAAACTTGGCATTTAGGTTCAGCATCTTGCAAAGATGATACCCGAAGATTATCAAGAAAATCCCATCACCCCAAACTACCGTTTACATGGAAATGCATTTCGAAATTTTGGATTTTCTCAAAAACAGATCAAACGATTTTGGCTAAAATGCATGTTTAAGATATTTACATGACAAATGAAGAGTATATATTGAATTTTCTGGGAATCACCAGTAAATCCCTCTTTTATTTGGAAGGAGTTTTCTATAATTTTGTATAACCGGTAAACCAAACTTACTATGAAAAACACACAATTTATTACAAATAACCTTTGTCGCATCAGATATTTCCGAAATATCGTTGTTATTGGTTTGAATTTTTCAATGGTTTTCTCATTTTTAAAGTACTGTTATTGTGCTCCTAAACTGCTGTTACAGTGCTAGTTGGTTCTCGTGACGCCATGGAAATAGTATGGAATTTTGTGGTCAGTATATAGCCACCAGTTTTTAAACATTTACTATCGCTATTCCTTTGTACCTATAACGAAATGTATAATAAAACTATGCAAACCATTATCTCAATTAGCTTGAAGTAGATAGAAGAATAAGTGGACAGAGAAGTCGTGTGAAAATAAGACAGATTTTTTCCATCATCACACGTAAATCAATCTTTGATACACGTGACGACTGCAATTCATTTGTCACCGGTATGTGAGATTAACACTATTACCTCTCATGTTACTAGCTCGGTCTTGTTTCCCAGTTGGCCAGTTTACATTGTTGAGTTTTAGTACCAGTTTCTTCGCAATTCTTTGAATAACGCTCGGTAACTTTAAGGTTATACATCCAAATTCTTTGAGTAACAACTTGTCGCTTTAAAGTTATACGTCCAAATTCTTTGAGTAACAACTTGTCGCTTTAAAGTTATACGTCCCAATTCTTTGAATAACAACTTGTCGCTTTAAAGTTATACGTCCAAATTCTTTGAGTAACAACTTGTCGCTTTAAAGTTATACGTCCAAATTCTTTGAGTAACAACTTGTCGCTTTAAAGTTATACGTCCAAATTCTTTGAGTAACAACTTGTCGCTTTAAAGTTATACGTCCAAATTCTTTGAGTAACACCTGGTAGCTTTAACGTTATACGTCCCAATTCTTTGAATAACACCTGGTAGCTTTAACGTTAAACGTCCCAATTCTTTGAATAACACCTGGTAGCTTTAACGTTATACGTCCCAATTCTTTGAATAACACCTGGTAGCTTTAACGTTATACGTCCCAATTCTTTGAATAACACCTGGTAGCTTTAACGTTATACGTCTCAATTCTTGGAATAACACCTGGTAGCTTTAACGTTAAACGTCCCAATTCTTTGAATAACACCTGGTAGCTTTAACGTTAAACGTCCCAATTCTTTGAATAACACCTGGTAGCTTTAACGTTATAGGTTCCAATTCTTTGAATAACACTTGGTAGCTTTAACGTTATAGGTTTCAATTCTTTTAATAACACCTGGTAGCTTTAACGTTATACGTCTCAATTCTTTGAATAACACCTGGTGGCTTTAGCGTTATACGTTCAATTCTTTGAATAACACCTGGTAGCTTTAGCGTTATACGTCCAATTCTTTGAATAACACCTAGTAGCTTTAACGTTATAAGTTCCAATCCTTTGAATAACACTTGGTAGCTTTAACGTTATCCGTCCCAATTCTTTGAATAACACCTGGCAGCTTTAACGTCATACGTCTCAATTCTTTGAATAACACCTGGCAGCTTTAACGTTATACGTTCCATAGCTCATTTACACAGTCACTTCCCTTCATTTAATTGGCCTTCCCAATAAAAATCTGTAAATCAATCAAAGTTTTTCAAGCAAGTGCAAGTTGTTCAGCGTAAAATAGGTTCCGCCATTCATTTCTCTTTTGTTCTTGTTGTTCTATATTGTGTGTCATCGGATATATTCTTCTGCCTCGAACCGTTTTCTCATTCACCATCCCCAAAAAATGGAATTATTAAACATGGAATTAAAATGTTTTCTTTCTTCGCCAAGTATTCCTATAATCATCAATACTCATTTCATTGTACCTTTTACACGCTCCATACCTAGCGGAACGGCTCCGGTGGCAACGTCTGAGGCCCGCATTTGGGAGATCCCAGGTTCCCGCCCACTCTGACCATGTGTTTTTTCATGGTTTTCCTCTGGTCGTCTAGGTGAACGCTGGCGTGTTGTATTCTACCACGATTTCTCTTATCCCTCATTTCATCCCTCTCCCTTTCATGTTTCAGGAAGTGTCTCCGGAGTTCCGCAGTGCGACTGCTGTATAGCAGATGATACGGTTGCTGCGCTTTGTAAAAGATTTCTCCCCGTAAACGCCAGACTGCGTTGACCTGTCTGCTAGAGTCGCTTCATTCCCTCTCGCGCGTTTCTTCGCCTCTGCTGGTGATGGCGGAAATGATAGTGACTTACATGCCTCTCTGTCTATCTGTCTGCCTGCGGGCCTGCGACCTGCTGCGGTTCCGTCACTTCATCCCTGCTTCTCGGGGTTGTAGTCACAATAGATCCAATTTCTCTCAGTGCCCTCCGTTGAATAACCTCTACCTCTACATTTACACGCTTCATAGGCGCACCATAAAACCTACTTGTATCCAAAACCTGCTGCAGTAACTCGGCTACTGCGTGGGAGGGCTGAGGAAATTTCACCGGTCTTTGGTTCATTGCTCAGTGAGCCTCGGTGATTGCCTTCCTTTGTGCCTACCAGCACAGGTAAAGTAGGTTCAGAAACGAAGGGTAGAAACGATGGCAGGAGTCTCTTCTCCGGTGGGATTTTGTGCAGATACAAAATTATTACATATATGAAATTACTTTAAAATCTGATCTATTAAATTCGTGTTTTTGTTATCCTACCGCAATTATGCCTTTGGGGATAATTCCCGCCTTTAAGAAATTGCCTTAACACTCGCTAACCATCACTATTTCACCCATAGGTAATGATGCACTTGTCGCAGTAATCGGCTCATGCTGGGCGCCTGTTATTGTTTTATTATTTTAAAATTTCGGTTCTTTGTCCTGCGGCTAGCTATTATTACTCAGTCGAGCAAGTATCTCTGAGCAAGGCGTCTAAACGCAAAATAGTTGTTGCTAAAAGATAACACTGATTAAATAATTTGTTTCTACACTCTTATTGCCGTCACACTTAATTAATAATTCACATATTTAATCTTTATACACGCCTGACTAAAACTGTTATATTTCCGAATGTAAATACTGTCGTATTAGTTGCCACGTACTTCACATTTTGTAACTAACTTTACGACGTGTACCTCGCGAGAGATTCTTCCAAACTGTATGACGTGCACCTCACGAGAGATTCATTAGAACTGCATGAAACATGCTTATGGCTCAAAAATATATACTCCTTCACCTTGAAATGCCTAAACATTATAATATAGCTGCTATTGGTTACCAAATCGCGCCAACATTAGCGTCTGTTTTGTCAGCCAATCACTACTACTAACATATATGCTCTAGGGAAGATATTCCCTCCATTTCTAAAGAAAGGTACGCTACCCTGACGTCATTTGTTTGTCTCTTCTTAGTGATAAACAACTCGCCCCCTCGGTTTATTGTTACCCACTTCTATAGTCACTTTCAGTCAGGCCGTGTAAACTTATTTCCTAACAATGCTCATGGCTAATAAACATCTAAAATCCTGTACATACAATAATATTAATTTACACTACAATCACTCTGGCATTCACAGCATGTTATGATATAAAATACTGCCTCACACTTAGAGCACGCGTCATTTCATGCCTAAACCGGGATACTGTATTTCGCATCGTACTCAGCCGCTGTGGACGTCAGACTCTCCTGCACCGAGGATGCTGAAGTTCCATCCGTTCAAATCGGGGTTTACACACGGAGTACACATGTCTCATTCGCTGTTGTCATTTTAGTACAACTCAGAATTTCCCCTAATAAAAGCGTTGGCCTTCAAAGACAGTCATTTGTCTTGTGGCCAAGAGGGTGCTTAAGAAAAACGTCCTTTGCGTTTAACTTTTACAATGAGTGACCCACGTGTTTTTGTCTCCGGCAGCCTATTTCTAAGTCCGGCTCAAAAGGTTTCTTCCTATTAATAATAAATTTAATAGAAAGTCTTATTCTCCTTGTGCTGCATTTCGTCTCAAACTCTAATTTTCGTAAGGAAAATAAAAATGATTAAGGGACCAATATACAAACTACTGATACGCACTGTATACGCCTATTGACAAATAGGCGACCCCCCAAAAGATCCATTAGTTATCACTCCCCACAAGAGATAAATCAAAACAGGATTTTGCCAACTCTTGATAGTCTTTTTAGTCGCGGCTATCAATAAATGGTTCCAATCTGTAACGCATAGAAATAACAGCATTGTTACACCAATCTCCAATGACGGAAAGGAACCTAGAACAGAAATAATTCAACCCCACATGCTAACAATGGCTGCTATATTTCGCATAAAACATAACTGAGAGTATATAATTATAAAATATAACTAAGCTAACAGAACAAAGAATTACAAAACGACACTTTGAATTCAACAATTATAACGATAAGTGAAAATGAATAAGAATGAATAAAATCATAAATTGACTACAAAAAGCAGTCTGATGTGTTACACTCACATGACTTTCTCTACTCTTGAACAAACTATTTTTACAAACGCTTATTCTCCATATGCTTCATGTTAATCGAGATGTTAATCTTATTGCTAATTTTCTTGTAGATGCAAGGGGAATTGCTAGGATTTAAGCGATAGTCAAATATTTTAAGAGGTGGTTGCTATGTGGAGTATTTCATTCTCTTTGCATTACCAGGACAAAAAAATCTGATGTGTTACACTCACATGAGTTTCTCTACTCTTGTACAAACTATTTTTACAAACGCTTATTCTCCATATGCTTCATGTTAATCGAGATATCGAGATATTAATCTTATTGCTAATTTTCTTGTAGATGCAAGGGGGAATTGCTAGGCTTTAAGCGATAGTCAAATATTTTAAGAGGTGGTTGTTATGTGGAGTATTCCATTCTCTTTGCATTACCAGGACAAAAAAATGAATAACGAATTTGAGAAAAAGTATAAGTATTGGAAAATTTAAGGGAATAACAAGCAATATCTCGAAAATGGTTCACCCAAAAACAAAAAATGTATATGACATAAATTGTGTATTTTAACCCGATCTACATTTTTTGTGTAGTAAAATTTTGTCTATCTCTTATGGTTAACCACTTATGCAAAAGTCGTTCAGAATGAAGAACACTTTTGGAGACATTCCCAGAAAGTTTGAGATATACATTTCATTTGTCATAAAAATATCTTAAACATATTATACTTTAATCAATATCGTTAGAGCCATTTTGAGAAAATTAAAATTTTCGAAAAATGTTCCAAGTAAAGTGTAATCTGGGGGGATTTTCTTGAAAACCTACGTGTCGCATCTCTGGAAGATACTGAACCTAAATACCAAGTTTGGTGTTTATCTGACTGTTCGTTTCTGAGTTATGCTGTGTTTCCAAAAATTCTTTTTTTGGATTCAGGGGGTCTCAAAGCATGTATTTCCGGTGAAATCTTGGTATCGAATTTTTGAGTGGAATACAATACTTCCCCTACTTACTATACGTAGTAGAGAAAGAAATAACCCATAAACTCATTGAAAAAGTGATGGCTAAATTTAACCAGCTTCTTGTTATTTAATTTCTCAAAATCGTGCTACTTTTAATACTTTCGGGCTCACAATCTATGAAAGCATTAATTAGTAATTACTATTCACTTTAAAATACACATATTTACTTCCAAGCTATATGGAATGTGAATCAAGTAACGTCCTGGCATCTGTATAAAAGGCAATAAATATGTTCAATCCTGAAAGGTTTAGCTACGCATACTATGAATAGAATGTGCCTGAAGAAATATAACTTCATAGGTAGCAAATGGAAGTTATGCAACTATAATCATACGCTTACGAATTCGTCCTCAGAGCAGAATTCAATTTATCCCATAAAACCTGGGTCATAACATACTGAAGAATATACAAATTTTGTTCACTAACCTCATTCGCAATTGCTTTGTAATAATAAAGAAGTGCATGAGGACAGCGATAGACACATGTCAGATAGGGTAATTAATTTCAACTCAAAAAGTTATGTGCAAAAGAAAACAAAAAATTGGCGAAGTGCTGTACAGAGAACAGAAAAATAAAAAAATAAAATAAATCCAAACAATAATTAAAGCGGAACGAACAGCTACTATTCCAACTGTTTAGGTAAAAACTCGATATGATACATATACATGACTTTCTCTCCCCTCTGAAGTTTATTAGTGGGTGAACAAACTATTCTTACAAAACTTTATTTTTCTATCTACTTCTTTTTAATCCAAATAAACCTTTGCAGGAATAGCTACATTACACATTTCATTATATATAAAGGGAACAGCAATAGTGAAATGTTTAAGAACTGGACACTATGGCTTTCAAATTCCATACTGTTTCCATTAATCGCGAGAAACAACTGAATTTTGACAAGAATGGCTAAGCATTGAAAACAATTTGAACCATTAATAACGAAAATCTCGCAAATAGCTGCCGCCACAAAAAAATGAAGTGTACTTCACAGATATTACCACAAATTTGAAGATATACATTTTATTTTCATATAAATAGTTTTAATCAAAATCCTTAGTCATTTATTAGAAAATCAAAACTTTCGAAAATCTTCCATATAAAGGGTAGTTTGGGGTGGAAGGATTTTATTTAAAATATTCATGTTGCATATTTGGAAGATATTAAACTTAAATATAAGTTTTGGTGTGTATAAGACTTTTCGTTTTTGAGTGACGCTGTTCACAGAACTACACATGCAGACTCGCACACGGATCTTTTCCTTTTTGGATTCAGGGTACCTCAAAAAATATACCTCCAATGAAATCTCGACATCGAATTTTTGGGTGAAATAGGATACTTCCCCTACTTACTAAACGTAGTAGCGAAAGTAAAAAGTAGGCTAACAAATGAACACACTATAAGCAAGTAACGATTGGTAGGCTCAGACATGACCAACACTGCTCGCGAACAAACCTACATTATTTTTTTAAAAAGGGTATAATTCACACTAATTATAATCAAAACTTTCTTAATATTACCGAAAATAATTGTAATGTCTAAGCAAGACGACATCCAAAAATTTCAAGATTTAGCAGTATTATAGTGGGCGGTTTTACTAGTACAGTTAAAATTCAAAGAAAATCCTCACAGTCAAAATAGGGTTGCGTGTAAAATACTATCAGCGAATATTATCGCAAGAAAGGAAATAAATGGGAATCAGCACAAGCAAAGCAATATGTCTACACAAATGAAAAGTTTGGAATTACACATCATATCTACCAAATTATTCTTTTCTGTACAAAACCACACTATAAAAGAAACCATTTGCCTAGACAAAATACACATAGTACCCTCAGAAACGGCGCAGTCGGTCTGAGCAAAAGAGCCGACAGCGACCCTCCCTCAGATTATACCCTGAGGATGTAGGATGTAATTATCGGAGAGGGATATCTTGTCACTGAGACCAACTATATCTATTGTGGCTACACCCCCGGGGGACACGGATGAAGTGAAAGATCCACAGGAGGTAACAGGTGCGTAGGCAGACAGGATTCCACAGAATGCACGGAATTCCCTATCACTTCCAGTTCGAAACACCCGCACTCGGGCAATAGATGCGGAGACCCGCGAGAGGGCGACGAAGCAGCCCTTGCAGGCACTGTCGTTGGCGGGGAGAAATCCTTCCAAAGCGCAGCGACCATGCCATCCGCCCATCACCACACGCATTACAGAACCCGGAGACATTGTCTGAAAGATGAAAGGGAGAAAGATGAAATGACAGGAAATAAGGAAAAGGAGAAAGCGTGTAGAATATGCCACGCCAGCATTCGCCTAGGCGACAAGAGGAAAACCACGAAAAACATCATGGTCAAAGTGGCAGCCACCGGGAATCGAACCCAGGACCTCCCGAATGCGGTCCACAGACGTTACCGCCTGAGCCATGCCGCTTGATAGGTGGCACCCTTAGGTCATGTCATAAAAGAATCACAATACACAGCCCATATCACAGTTATGCCAGGTTTACTACCCCCTTCTATTTTTGACTAGTAAAACGAAAGGAAACATCGACTTTCTATCAATCATGACTGTCTATTGTTACCAATATATGATTTGGTAATTATAGCTTCACTAGCACAAAAACGATATACAAGAAAACCCATAGAATTTGCACTAATATCAAAATGTTGTGGATAATAATACAGCCTGCTTTAACGACAATCAAACTGAATCAACAAGGGAATTATAATACTCCCATGAAGCTTTTCTTATAATCACTTTCGGATAATTACAATCGTTCATGCTGAGTGGCTGTCCATAATTTTACTGAGAGGTCAGATATCAGTTACTGATATTATTTTGGATTAAACTATTTCTTTCGATCTACACAAATTTGGTTCAATCGTGAACTAAACTAATTAAATCGGGCTAGAGCTTTTATTTTCTATACACAAAAACAAACGTTTGGTGAGATTACTGCAGACTAAAAATTGCATAACTACTTAAGGTTTTTCGTGTCTAATTTATGTAAGTCACAGAGATCAGAAAAACTAAAAACATTCTGATGTGTTACATTCACATGACTTTCCTGCCCGTCTACCGCTTATTAGTGAGTATATAAAATATTCTTACGTAATCTTATTTTTCTATCTACTTTGACTTAATCAAGACAAACCTTTGCAGAAATAGCTACATTACACACCTCGTTATAGATACAAAGGGAACAGCGATAGTCAAGTATTTTAGAACTGGACGCTATATGCTGGCCAAATTCCAGCTGTTTCCATGACATCGTGAGAAATAACTGATGTTTGACAGGATTTGTAAAGAATGACATTTTGAACCATTAATAACGGATATTTCTGAAAGGCTTATACAAAAAAAAAACGTTATTTGAAATAAACTGTGTGTTTTAAAGAGCTCTAGAATTTCTCGTGTAGTACATTTTCGTCTAATGTTTAATAGTTATACAAGATTATACCAAAATCCCTACCGCCAAGTGAAGAGAGGCTTTTCCCAGAAAATTCAAGACACGCATTTTGCCATGTAAATATCTTTAATACATGGTATTTTCATCAAAATCTTTAAAGCCACTTTTGAGAAAATAAAAAATTTCGAAGAATGCTCCATTTAAGATAGTATGGGGTGGGACGATTTTCTTGAAACTCTGCGTGTGGTAATTTGAGAAGATGCTGAATTTAAATACTAAGTTTGGTATTTAACCGACTTTTCATTTTTGGTTATGCTATTCTCTCCCTCTCTCTCCACCTATATATATACTATATCACACACACGTATGCACATACACACCGTGCAGATCATATTCTTTTTAGATTTTTTAATCTGATGTGTTACACTCATATGACTTTCTCTACTCTTGTACAAACTATTTATACAAACGCTTATGCTCCATTTACTTCATGTTAATCGAGATAAACATTTGCGGAGTCTATCTTATTGCTAATTTTCTTGTAGATGTAAGGGGAAGATATATATTTACAAGGGCAATTTGGAAATACAGTAGCCTTTAAGCACATACATATCTCTTAATAGCTAGTTGCTAGGTGCAGTACCATTTCCTTTCCCACAGATTAATACTCTTTGCATATCCAAGACAAAAAAATGAATAACGAATTCCCATTTGAGAAAATAAGTATTGAAAAATTTAAGGGAATAACAAGTAATATCTAGAAAATGGTTCACTCAACAAAAAAATGTATATGACATAAATTGTGTATTTTAACGAGATATACATTTTTTGTGTAGTAAAATTTTGTCTATCTCTTATGGTTTACCAGTTATGCAAAAGTTGTTCACAATAAAGAATACTTTTGGAGACATCCCCAGGAAATTCAAGATATACATTTTATTTGTCATAAAAATATCTTAAACATATGATATTGTAATCAAAATCGTTAGAGCCATTTTTGAGAAAATTAAAATTTTAGAAAAATCTTCCATGTAAAGGGTAATCTGGGATGGGGGGATTTTCTTGAAAACCTTCGTGTTGCATCCTTGGAAGATACTGAACCCAAACACCAAATTTGGTGCTTATCCGACTGTTCGTTTCTGATATATGCTGTTCACAGACAGACAGACAGACAGACAGACAGACAGACACACACACACACACACACACACACACACACACACACACACGGACATGTTTCCAAAAAAAATCTGATGTGTTACACTCACATGACTTTCTCTACTCTTGTACAAACTACTTTTACAAACGCTTATTCTCCATATGCGTCATGTTAATCGAGATATCGAGATGTCAATATTATTGCTAATTTTCTTGTAGATGCAAGGGGAATATGGTAGGTTTTAAGCGATAGTCAAATATTTAAGCGCTGGTTGCTATGTGGCGCATTCCACTCTCCTTTGCATGTCCAGGACATAAAAAAATCTGATGTGTTACACTCACATGACTTTCTCTACTCTTGTACAAACTATTTTTACAAACGCTTATTCTCCATATGCTTCATGTTAATCGAGATATCGAGATGTTAATCTTATTGGTAATTTTCTTGTAGATGCAAGGGGAATATGGTAGCTTTTAAGCGATAGTCAAATATTTTATCGCTGGTTGCTATGTGGCGCATTCCATTCTTTTTGCATGTCCAGGACATAAAAAAATGAATAACGAATTTGAGAAAAAGTATAAGTATTGGATAATTTAAGGAAATAACAAGCAATATCTCGAAAACGGTTCACTCAACAAAAAAAATGTATATGATATAAGTTGTGTATTTTAACGCGATCTACATTTTTTGTGTAGTACAATTTTGTCTATCTCTTATGGTTTACCAGTTATGCAAAAGTCGTTCATAATGAAGAATACTTTTGGAGACATTCCCAGAAATTTCGAGATATACATTTCATTTCTCATGACATTATCTTAAACATATGATATTTTCATCAAAATCGTTAGAGCCATTTTTGAGAAAATTAAAATTTTCGAAAAATGTTCCATGTAAAGGGTAGTCTGGGGTGGGGGGATTTTCTTGAAAATCTTCGTGTCGCATCTCTGGAAGATACTGAACGTAAATACCAAGTTTGGTGTTTATCCGACTGTTAGTTTTTGAGTTATGCTGTTCACAGACACACACACACAGACACACACACACACACACACAGACACACACACGGACATGTTTCCAAAAATGCTTTTTTTGGATTCAGGAGGTCTCAAAACATGTATTTCCGGTGAAATCTCGGTATCGAATTTTTGGGTGGAATGCAATACTTCCCCTACTTACTATACGTAGTAGAGAAAGTAAAAATGAGCAACGAATTTGAGAAAAAGTATAAGTATTGGAAAATTTAAGGGAATAACAAGCAATATCTCGAAAACGGTTCACTCAACAAAAAAAATGTATATGACATAAATTGTGTATTTTAACGCGATCTACATTTTTTGTGCAGTAAAATTTTGTCTATCTCTTATGGTTTACCAGTTATGCAAAAGTCGTTCAGAATGAAGAACACTTTTGGAGACATTCCCAGAAAATTCGAGATATACATTTCATTTGTCATGAAAATACCTTAAACATATGATATTTTAATCAAAATCGTTAGAGCCATTTTTGAGAAAATTAAAATTTTCGAAAAATGTTCCATGTAAAGGGTAGTCTGGGGTGGGGGGATTTTCTTGGAAACCTTCGTGTCGCATCTCTGGAAGATACTGAACCTAAATACCAAGTTTGGTGTTTATCCGACTGTTCGTTTTTGAGTTATGCTGTTCACAGACACACAGACACACACACAGACACACACACACACAGACACACACACAGACACACACACGGACATGTTTCCAAAAATGCTCTTTTTGGATTCAGGAGGTCTCAAAACATGTATTTCCGATGAAATCTCGGTATCGAATTTTTGGGTGGAATGCAATACTTCCCCTACTTACTATACGTAGTAGAGAAAGTAAAAATTGGATTCAGGGGGTCTCAAAACATGTATTTCCGGTGAAATCTCGGTATCGAATTTTTGGGTGGAATACAATACTTCCCCTACTTACTATACGTAGTAGAGAAAGTAAAAATGCTTTCCTATTAGGGTACCTCAAAACGTATACTTCCGGTAAAATCTCGGGATCAGATTTTTGGGTGGAATGCAATACCTCCTCCGCTTACTATAGGTAAATAATATATAAAGTACAAATATGATTTTGAATTCGTATAACTTTCTCTACTCACTCTTCTACTAACTATTCTTACAAAACCTTATTATTCCATGTACTTCTTGTTAATCGAGATACTTTCAATATACATTTACACATTTCATTATAGGGATAAGAAACACAGTAGTCTAAAGCGATAATCAGATGTTCAAAAAGCGGATTGGTGTGTGATAGCTTTGAAACTTATGCTCTTCGAATAACCACGAGAAAAAACGAATAGCGACTTTCCACTTGAAGAAACTGAAGTATTTGAAAATTCATACCAATAACAAAGAATGTCTCGGATATTGTTAATGCCACAACATTTTTTATTTATCGTAAATTGTAAACATTTTTACCTTGTAAGATTTTGTCTATCACTTACGGTTTACCAATTGTACAAGTCATTCAGAATAAAGAAGATTTCCCAGAAAGTTCAAAATATACATTTTATTTCTCATGCAAATATCTTAAACATATGGTAGTTTAATCAAAATCGTTACTCATTTTTAAAAAATAAAAAACAAGCAGCATTTTATAAATACATGACAGTTTCGGATGGAAGAATTTCCTTGAAATCTTCGTATCGCATCCTTGGAAGATGCTGAAATTAATTCCAAATTTGGTAAATTAATGATTTTTTGTTTTTGATTTCACACAGACACATTCAAGCCTTTTTTTAAATAAAAAATCATGTTTTTATTTATACAGCAAGTCTCAGAACATGTATATCCGTGAAATCTCAGTATGGAAATTTTTGGGTGAAATGCAGTAGTTTCTCAATTCTACAGGTAAGTAGCAGAGAAAGCAAAAATGGATGTAGTAGCTAGATATTTTATACAGAGCACCCATGTCATTCATTAGATATCACAACTAAATCGATAGTTCCTTATCGCCAACTATAAATGATGATTCCATAAACTCTAATCGAGTCGGATAATTCCGTAAGACTGACTTTTAAATAACATTCGTATATCGATTATCTGCATTAGGTTTCCAACAAAAAGAATCTTATGGGATACATTCACATGACTTTCTCTACCCTCCATCGCTTATTAGTGAGTACACAAGCTATTCTTACTAAACCTTATTTTTATATCTACTACATTTTAATCCAAACAAACCTTTGCAGAAATAGCTACATTACACATTTCGTTATAGATACAAAGGGTTGCAGCGATAGTCAAATGTTTAAGAACTGGGCGCTATATGCTGACCTTAAATTCCATACTGTTTCCATGCAATCGCTAGAAACTGGATGCTGAAAGGACTTTAAAGAATGACCAAGATATGAACAATTCGAACCATTAATAACGAATATCTCAGAAATGGCTTATGCCACAAAAAAACTTATTTGAAATAAAATGTATGTTTTACATTTTTTGTTTAGTAAGTTTTCGACTACCGCTTAACGTTTAACAGTTATACAAGATTATACAAAATATCTTCCAAATGAAGGGGACTTCATAGGCTATTTCCAGAAAATTCAAGATACACATTTTATTTTTCATTAAATATCTTTAATATATTCCTATTTAAATTAAAATCATTAGAACTGTTTTTAGAAAGTAAAAATTTTCCATGTAAAGAGTAGTTGTGGTGGGGGAATTACTTGAAAATTTTCGTGTCGCATCCTTGGAAGATACTAACTTAAATACCAAGTTTGGTACTTATCCGACTTTTCGTTTTTGAGTTATGATATTTACAGACAGACAGATAGACAGACACACATACACGGGCATTTTTTTGATTCAGGGGACCTCAAAACATATATTTCCAGGGAAATCTCGACATCGAATTTTTGGGTGGAATACAATACTTCCCCTACTTACTATACGTAGTAGGGAAAGTAATAGTGAATAGGTACTAAGTTAGTATCTCACTCTCTTACTGTAAAATTTTTAGCTTCTGTTACTATTGGGATAAGTTAGGCGTATTCATTATACCGTAGCAATACCAATAATAATGATTCCTTTCTACTTTCTTCCTGGAATATTTTTAATAAATACAACTCATAATTCTGATTTTTTCTAGACCATTTCACTTACACTATGCAATACTGCTTTGGACCACTAAAACGGAAGTCATCTCAAACTAAAATGGCTGTTTATTGCTACCAAATTATCGCTGTGATGTTTTCAGCAGCTCTGCCTTTTAAAACGAATAATAATTCTTATTGCATCATCCATTTAAACATAATGTGCATTTTATTTTCGTATGCCTTAAAAATGTATGTTAATTTCTATTACTTATAACTTTATAAGTAGGCGTGTTCTCGTTTCCTCTCTTTGTATGAACTCAATGCCGCATAGATGATTTGTTTCTTAACATCAGAACCTCCATTCAAAAGTGGGTATAGTTCCTTGTTACTATAGACCCAAATTTGACCCTAATTGTAGGTTACCACTTTAAACGTTTAAATTGATCCTAAAATGACTATCATAATGTCCTCCAAACAAAACACGACTAATGTTATTTACTTTCTCCCATAATATCAAGCAACTTTTGTTAAATACATTTCTTTCTACAACGCTTAGTTTTGGAGATACTGTACAGCCTCAACTTAAATAGTCCACCTGTATATAAGAAATGTGATTTTTTTGGCTTCAAGGTGGCCCATCATGCACGTTACTATAAACTATATACCCAAAATAACCGAACGAAATGACTCCGCGATAACGTGTGAGGCTCACATTCGGGACATCCTGAGTTCGATTCCCGTCGACCGTCCACTCTGACCTTAGGTTTTTTGTGGTTTTCCCTGGTCGGTAGACGAACCACGACGGGGGTTTGTCAACTATCACGATTTACTTTCCATCATTTCCCTTTCGTTCCTTTGCTTCAGGTGTGCTTCTAGGTTTAGTAATGTATGATGGCGCGGATGCTTGCTCAAAGGAAACGTTATTCGCTGTGAACACCAGAGGGCTGCTTGATTTACGGGTCGTTCATGGCCCTCTCTGAGTAGTTCCAGTAGTGGAATGGGTCTTTGAGCCATAGAGTGTTAGGGACTTCTGGGCTTCTCGGTAACCTGTCTGCCTACGGTATGTAGTTTCCTGTGGTTCCTTCACGCCATCCCTTCCTCCTGGGGACGATAGCCGCAACAGATCTCCGTAGGTCGCAGTGTGCGAGGTGCCTCCTTCGTTGTATATCCTATACTTATTCATCCAAGATGGAGAATAACCAGAAAAGTTTCGGTTGCAGGCTTTTATATGTGAGGAATTATTATTTATATAATGCATTAATGCCAATCCTGAAATTCTTCATTAAATCCCTCTCGAGCGGCTTTAAATGACCACATTATAATACGCTGATTACATGTGACACAATGAAATATGTGTATTTAAAATAAAATAAACCGTTTTCATTGTAATTTTAATATTAAAATGAATTCAGTTGATTTCCTTTGCTTCAATATGTTTTCTTTCACGTTACCTGCAAAATATCAATAAATACGGCGTGGACTCTACTGCCATCAGTTGCAGTATTCGTAAACGCGCTCTAGGTTCTGCCATCCGATCAGCATTTAATGACACACAATTAACAAGTTAAGATCTTTTTGTAAAAACTCAAATTTTTTAAATTATAATGTGGCCAACCAAAACCAGTCGTACGCAACTTGACCATAATGATAATTAAGACGCTTGTTTTATAAACATACTCGCGTCTTAATTACTATCATTATAGTCTTGTTGCATAATACATTATGTTCTCTAGATGTATTTACGTCGTGTTTTGAAACTATTGCAGATAAATTCATTTGTGGCATTTCATGACGGTTCAGTTATTGTTACCTCATTTTGTTTAATGGAAGGACAGTTTATCTGATCGTCCTGTACATGTGTATCTAGTGGTTTTCTTTCCGATTCTGTCTTATACTTTTGCTATATGATTTACTTGTGAAAATGTGGAGAAAGGGATCGCTGACAGAATAGTGAAAACGTGCCCCAATGCCCCAACTTAGCACTGACATTTCCCCTGACATTTTTTCTTTGTATCACCAGCGACCCGTAACATTGGACTATTCCAAGAAAATAAAATGTTTTCCTTCTTGCGCTCCAGCCAATTCCACCATACAACCGCCGCGAAAAACAGCGTTCTTAATCCTTTAGCACTTTCCTCTGTGACCACAAAATTGAGCTAATTAATAAGGTTGCATTAAAGCTGAGGTTTCACGTTTGAATCCCGCTTTAAGCCGAACACGGCGGTTTGTATGTTTGTGAATAACTAACGAAGTAGGGTTGCAACATTCGGACTACGGCTTACCGTGGAAGCGCGTTCCATATGAGAAACGATATGAACACAGCACAAAGCAAAATACTTCTCACCCCCCTTTTCCGTTAAACTGTCCTACCTCGACCATAGCCTTTCAAAACGACCTAATCTATTCTAATAATTTAACTATTAACAGTTTGTTTGTATTCATTTTTGTCTTTAAGGGGAGATTAAGTGGCGAAAACTACAGGGGAAAAAATCTAGTGTTACATTCACACGGCTTTCTCTACCCTCTATGGTTTATTATTGTGTATACTAATATTCTTACGAAAGCTTATTTTCCTATCTACTTCATTTAAAATCCAGATAAACCATTGCATAAATAGATACATTACACATTTTCTTATACATAGAAAGGGAATAGCGGCAGTCAACTGTTTATGAACTGGACGTTATATACTGGCCTAAAATTCCCATACTATTCCATGCAATCGCGAGAAACAACTGAAAATCGATAGGACTTAAAAGAAAGACAGTATCGAACAATTCGACTCTGTTGGCCCCGTAGCTCAATTGGTAGAGCACCTGCCTGCTTTACGAGGGGTCCCGGGTTCGATTCCCGGCTGGGGTGGGAGTTTTTATCTAGCCAGGATTATTCCCTATCATCCCCAAAGTCTGGAAGCGTGAATGTGTGCATGATCTACTGATTAAAGAAAAGTGCAAGAAACCCAACGACAAGAGTTACACAGTTAACACCAATAGGCAATAAATTCCAAGTAAAGTCTGCCGATAAAACCAATGTGGTTAAAGACGCTGTATAGATGGAACTAAAAAAAAGCGATCCATTAATAACGGATATTTCTAAAATGGCTTACGCCACAAAAAAAAGTTATTTTAAATAAATTGTGTTTTAAAGAGTTCCTTCTTTGTGTGTAGTAGATTTTCGCCTATCCTTAACGTTTACCAGTTATACAACATTATGCAAAATTCCTTTTTTTTATGAAGAGGACTTAACGGGTTATTCAAGATATAGATTTTATTTGTCATGTAAATATCCTTAATGTATGGTACTTTAATCAAAACTGTTAGATCCATTTTTTAGAAATGCATAACTTTCGAAAAATGTTCCACATAAAGGGTAGTCTGGGGTAAGGGATTTTCTTGAAAATCTTCGTGTACTGAACTTAAATACCAAGTTTGGTATTTATACGATTTTTCATTTTTGAGTTATGCTGTTCACAGACACACATACCCCTTTATAGAAACATCTTTCCGCCTGGGAGCGCGGAATCTTCACTTTCTCCAGCTTCACCTCTATTTCGTTGTATATGTGAAGAGTTTCTTATAATTTGAAAGCAAAGTAGCTTTTATATTATTAAATAACTATGGGACAAAAAATAGGGTAAAAATCTTTAACATTTCACCTACTGTAATAACCTGAAATATTACTCGAGAATTCCGAACGATGATTCTTCCACTGCGAAAGGGTACTTATAGGCTATGCAGCATTTCTAGAACTTTTAAAACTGTAGCGGGGAGGTTAAGGAAGTCAGCCGTTCTGCCGATGTTTCACATCCTTTTGCGTGAACATCATGCAATTTTTCATTTGTTATTAGCAATAGACGGGACTGAACGAAATTACAATTATAAGGGATAAAGGGGAGGGGAACCATAAAAGTCCTCTAGATCATTGTACAGTAATTTCATAAGGAACGAAGAAAAGGCAAATGAAATTGAACAATTCGTCATTGAGCTTAAAAAGCTAATGTGCAACGTCGGGTACAACCATAGTCGTCAGATGGCTATGGTACACTCTCTTACATTTATGCCGTCTTTGCAGCTTCAGGAGCGATTCTAATGGCTTTCACAGGTGGCGTATCTATAATAATAAGGAGGTGCGTGTATCTGTTTACTTTTTCGTGCATGCAGTGGCGTCCTGTTTTATGTGCACAGTTCTAAACTATTCAAATATGAATATATAACCTTGCAATAGCTTTACTCGTCCTCACTTATAATAACCATGTTTAAATACGAGGCACATCCAGAAAGTAAGTTTTCCGATTTTGTTTCCTATAAAGTAAACCTACTTAGCTGGGAAAATTGTGCATGCGTAACAGATCTATTACGTATCAATCATGTGCCGGCCGGACAGGTACCGCATGGTGCCAGTAGCGCGGCATCAGTGGGCGGAAATGGCAGTTCTTATTCGTTCTCCCGCCGCCTGTGAGGTTCGGTCAGTGATAAAGTTCCTTACTGCACAAAACATAGCGATCGAAATTCATCGTCAGCTCTGTCAGGACTACGGGCCGAACATCATGAGCAAACAGATTATGCGTCGCTGGTGTAGGCAGTTTTCTGAAGGTCGTCAAAGTGTTCATGCTGAAGAGCGCAGTGGGTGACCGTCCCTCATCAATGATGACCTTGTTGAGCTGGTGCGGCAACGCATCGTAGAGAACCGTCGCTTCACGATTGCGGAGCTCAGCAGCCACTTTCCGCAGATATCGCGATCCTTCTTAAATGAAATTGCCACTAAGCACTATTGTTCAGATGTTGTGTAGAAGATGGATGCCGAAAAACCTGACACGAGCACAAAAAGAAACGCTTAGGAGCAGCACTGACATTTCTGCAGCGGTATCATGATGACGGCAACGAGTTCCTCGACAGCATCCTCACGAGCGATGAGACGTGGATTTCGCACTTTACCCCGGAAACCAAGCAGCAGCCAGTGCACTTCTGGTCAAGACGAATTTCAAATAGATTGTGTCGGTGCAGAAAGTGATGTGCACGGTGTTCTGGGATGGAAGGATATTCTGCTCATTGACTTCCTGCCCAGAGGTGAAACAGTGAATGCTGACCGTTACTGTGAAACACTACGGAAATTGAGACATGCCATTCAAAACAAGAAGCGTGGAATGCTTACTGCAGGTGTTGTGCTGCTCCATGAGAATGCTCGTCCACATACGGTTCGGCACACAGCAACTGTTCTGCAGGAGTTCGGCTGGGAGCTGTTTGATCATCCACCATACAGTCCTGATCTTGCTCTCAGCGATTTCCATCTTTTCTTATACCTCAAGAAATTCCTGTCCTCCGGTCAGCGTTTTGACAACGACGAGGAGCTGTCACACACTGGTTCCATTCAAAGGCGGCGGACTTCTACGACACAGGAATACGAAAGTTGATTCCAAGGTATGACAAGTATCTCAATTCTTGTGGTGACTATGTCTAAAAATATCTCAAACATTGCTGTACCTGTTGTCAATAAAATTGTTCATACAACTACGTTTTCTTTGTTTTAAAAAAATAAGGTAACTTACTTTCTGGATGCACCTCGCATATACTAAATAAAGCCCTGTTTTGCACAATATCTCTATGAAAGAATATTTTAATGGCAACATAATGTAAAACTGAAATAGATTATATACTTTACTCTCAAAGGAGGCACGTTCTCTGGAATTACTACCATGAAATGTGGGAACATTTGCGTTTAGAGCCAGAGTTCTTCCAGCACCCAAGTAATGCAGTGCCTATGCGGCTAAATCAGGTGTTGGACAAGAATGGAGATTGGAGGATTATTAACAAAACATATAGTAAACGTGTCCTCTTTGAGAGTAAAAGGTATAATGTACTTCAGTTTTCCATTATATTGTCATTAAAAATACTTAATCTATTTGGATTAGACAGATGATTCCAATAATGTCTAGAAAATGTGTCCTCTTTGAGTGTAAAAGTAGAATTATTTCAGTTTTATATTATGTTACCATTAAAAATATTTTTCGTGGAAATATTTTGCAAAACAGGGCTTATTTAGCTATATACTTAAACATGGTTATTATAAATGATGAGAGTAAAGCTATTGCTTATGCGAATACTCTAGAATGGTGCATGTAAAACAGGACACCGCTGCATGCGCGAAAAGGTAAACAGATACGCACACCTCCTCCTTGATATACATACTCCACCTGTGAAGGGCAGTAGAATGCCTTCCAAACCTGCGGTGACGGCATAAATGAAAGCGAGTGCACGACACAGCACGAGCTGCTGGCAGGCTGAATTTCAGGCCCGAGTGGTTTTTCTGTGTGTCCACCCACAATAAGGTTTTCCAGAAGGGTTTTTATTTCAGGATGGGTATATATGGATGGTTGTTTTTAATTAGATAGATATGAGGCAGCATGATGGCTACCTGTTACGTGCAGCGGCCCTTCTGCTCCTCTGGTGGATGGTGGATTTAAATTCCTGTTGGTTGGAAAAGAACTTTGAAGCCCATAAGTTCTTGGGTGAAAACGTCAGATAAGCCAGCTAGTTTGCCATTAATACGTTTTATCAGAACTATGTACTGTTATGTTACCGAACGAGATGGCTACGCGTGAGGGAGGTTTCGGATTCTATTCCCGTCGATCGCCCATTCTGACCTTTGGGTTTTCGTGGTTTTCCCTGGTCAGTAGGCGAATGCTGGGATAATTACTCATCTACCATGATTTCCTTTCCATCATTTTACTTTCATTTCGTTTCTTTCTCCCTTTCAGGTGTGCTTCTAAAGTTCTTCGAACTCAGATATATATAAAAGCAATAAAAATTAATTTTAAATAAAACATAAATGAATTTAAATTAGAACCAAGAAGAATAGTACAATATTCTCATAAATAAAATTATTGAATATTCACCCAAGAAAATTAAAGCAAAACCTAGGTTTTCTAGCGATGGCAGTGCCGGACAGATGGCGCAGAAGATTGTTCAAAGGAAAGAGTACTCCCTGTGAACACTAAAGGGCTGCTTGATCGAAGGAGCGTTCATCGCCCTCTCTAGGCAGCTCCAGCAGTGGGACGTGTCTTCGAGCCTAGAATTGTTAGGGTACACTTCAACGCGTCCCTGTAGCCTATCTGCCTGCGGCCTGTAGCTTCTTGTGCACTTCATCCCTTACTCCTGGGGGTGGTAACTACAATATATCTATGTAGGTCGCAGTTCACGAGGTGTCCCCCCTCAGTTGTATAACCCATTCCTATATGTGTACACTGCAATGGATACGAGGGCTCTAGGAAACAACGTTCCCTAAATTCTGAACCACCCGATCCCTGCTGCCGTGTACGAAATACGTTCACTTCTTGGAGTCCCGGCAAATGAAAAGGGAAGCCCTAACGGATGCCAAAAAGGTTTGGAGACTAACACTGAGTAAACGGGAGGACTAGGGAATACCTGTAATAACTGGTGCCCGCTTACTAAAAGAACTTAAAACAATAAGAGAAGAGAACAAACGTATAAATTTCAAATGATTATTTCCCCAAAAAACATCTACTAAACTCTGTGAGGTTTAAGTTGGCAGGTTTTCTACTGTCCTTGTCTCACATAGAGTGCTCTCCTTGTCTAGCAGAGGGGATGGGACAGCAACCACTTCTTTCTTGCGATTTGTGGAAATTCCCGACCCGTAGAAGCTCGCAACCATCCCACTTCTATTGTATGCTGACTGAAGGCTGCAGCGGCGTATGAGCTGTGGGACTATGAGTTTCTTATTTTGCGGTTTTACACGATACGCAAGATATTTCCTTTGTTACAACATATGGATATAATGTTGAATTATTTTCTAGTAGTTTTGGTTGTATTTGTATTGTTTCAAATTGGCTCTCGAGGGAAAATTCTAAAATCAGATGGTAGGGAAATGTAGTTAAAGTTCACAGTTTCTTCAGTGATGAATGTGATGCATTGAAATGTGGAAAGCCGACTACTTCAGTGACAAGTGTAGTTGAGAGAACTGCTGCTGCTACAGTATTTCTGCTCCTTCCGTCCGGCGAATTTTAAAAGAACACACAAATGCTGAAGCTAATGGCGGTAGGTTGCAAACTTCAGGCAAGAAGCGCCCAAATAGGAGATTGCAACAAACAAACAAACAAAAGAGCAGAAATAAACTCATTCACTGCAGCTGCTATTAAGCAAACAATCTATTCGTTATCGCGTATGAACTTTCTGCCTAGTTTGCAGGACATATATGAGGCTTTCAAAGTTCAAGGCTTACTGAAAGGAAGCGTGTAGTCGTTAAGAAAAATTCTTAAAAAGCTTAATTTCAGTTATAGTAAAAATTCGCAAGGAAGACGTTTTTTAATGGAACGAATGAATATTGTTTCTAAACGATTTCGGTTTTTAAGACGAATGAAGAACTGAGGGCTACTAGTAGGCCTATAGTGTACCTTGACGAAACGGGTAAATATAAACCATACGAGAAATAAGGTGTGTAAGTGTGACGGTGATGAGAATGATTTCCCTCTTAAAACACTAATAGGCAAAGGAGCGATGTTCAACAGGGTTCATTCCTAATGCTTTACTAACTTTAAAGCCAAATCCAGTAAAGGCTACCATGAAGAAATGGATAACAACATTTTCAAGGTTTGGTTTGTCAATAAGTTGCTACTTAACAATCCTTCTAATAGTGTCATCGTTATGGGCAATGTCCCTTATCATTCCATAGAAATTAATAAAACACCCACTTCATCTCCATTCAAATCCCATACGCAGGAATGGCTTCGTAATAGAAATATTGAGTTTGGTTCACGAGCGACAAAACAGTACTGCACGAGTTAATTAAATTGAAAAAAGACAATCTCAAAGTTTATGAAATTGATACACCTGCGAAATGCATGGACATACTATAGTACGGTTGCCACCATATCACTGTGATTTCAATGCTATAGAACTTATATGGGCGCAAGTCAAGAACGATGTTGCCAAACATAATTTTCATTTAAAAGTGGTGATGTAAAACTGTTCTTTGATAATGCGTTTACAAAAGTGACTCCAGACAAATGGAAAAGGGCGTGTGAGCATGTGCAAAACACTAATCAGTTTTACTGGGAGAAAGACGGTCTGGTAGATGAAATTACGGACAGATTAGTCATAAATTTAGAGGAATTGGAATCGGAAGAAGAGTACGAAGATTTTTTTGAAGTTTCTGACGGTGAATCCGAGAATGAACAACAACCGGTCGGAGAGGAGGACGGGCACTCCGCCACTGATGCGTGTTTGACTGGTGTATCTGCTTTGCCTGTGTCACCATAGAGTGAGAGCGAGATGGTGAGTATTCCTTTCTCTGTCTAAAAGGGACACGACTACTTAAACCTCACGGACTGTAGACCACAAATCCTGTTGAGCAACAAATGCACAATATCAGCTGTCCAAAAACACACAATATATTAACATCAAGAAAATGTAATTACAAAAAGGCAAGTGCACTTAAGCTGTCATTAACAATAAAGTTTAAATTTATTTGAACCGGAGAAAAAACAAAATATTGTTTAAATATGAAATTAATGAAAAATTGAAAAATAAAAAAGTGCAATAAAGCAATAGCATTAATTGAAAGCAATCAAAGGCAAAAAGCGAATTAAAATAGTCAATATATTGAATAATATTGAATCAAGGCTCAGTGACAGACACAGTTCAAAAACAGTTTTCAATACGAAATCCAAACTTTAGTTTGTTTCAGGTTGGCTTAAACAATATTATAAAAACCACTGTAATAGTAAAGCACAGTTGGGGCAAGAGTAAACTAATACAATTACCTGTATTAAAGCTGTCCAAGAGAAAAAAAAATTACTATAGCATTAAAGAGGAAAGAAGTTGAAATAAAAATACAAGCAAAATTTTATCATAATTTCTGAAAGGCGAAAACAAATAACTGCGTGAACTATATAACAAAAGCTAAAGTGAAATTAGCTGGCCAATTCAAACCTGAAACCACTAAGTTTCGCCATTAAACATGCAAGCCAAAACAAATAAATGAAAATAAGTGAGCAAAAATTATCACAGTAATAGTAATGCAGTTAAATTTGTCTTACACCTGCCCCCAAAAATACATTTAATTAGCAAAAGGTTTTATCACAATAGAGTTGGATATACCAAAGGACTTTCATAAGAAATAGAGTATTTCCCAAAATAAAGCCAGTACAGGCCATAAGCACACTTAAAGGGCATAAGACCTTCAGGAAAACTTTTCATAAACGTCAGAAGGAATCTAATTTCAAACTATAAATTCTGAAACTATCCCCAATGGAAAAATAATCTGTACATATACAGTGCAAGTACAAAGGAATTAGCTATTAAAAGGTTTTACAATTATAACAACTAAACCTTTGAGAGACAGAGGTTAATTGGGCAATGTCTACAATGTGATACAAACTCTTTACATTAGCCCTAACATATGACGAAATTTTGAAATGCCAGAAATGAATTCCACAATGTCCAAAAAATGTAAGTATGCACTTCCTCATGGGCACAAAGTAGTATGTCCAAACTATCAAAATTCAAAGCGTAAGTACAATAAAGCACAAAGAAAATCTGAACTGTCTAGCGTGTTGTTACAGTGAAATGGGGAAACGCCTAGTACATTTCAAACACACTCATTCGTCGGTTTAGAAAATTCAAAAACAGGTGACTTGGAAGTCAAACCCAATTATCTTTATATGCCAGCATAAAAGTTTAAACTTTATTCCCCAATTTACATACCATTTAGACAACAGCGAAATTACCCAATTTCGCAAATTCTGGAAAACCCAGCAACACATTTATATTTAACCTGCCTTTCAGTTGCTACGAAATAAAAATACTAGCAGGGCTTGAATCCACAAAATCTGGAAACTTTACCAGCAAAGCACCATCACAAGTCGTAAATTTGTCTTATGACCAACATACCCTCAGCCACTCACGAACACCATTGTTCGTGGTTTAGCTTTAACAGCAATTATAAAACAGCACACTCACACTTTTCAAATCAAACAGGGTTAACTGCAAAAACAATTTCCTACCTTTAGCAAAAATTCACTGCAGAAGTAGAGTTATCTTCACAATTAAACAGATCTACTGCAGAATGCAATGGCAGACTCAATCTAGCAGAGAAAAAGCCGAAATAATTATGTCCTCGTTCAACTCGCTTGCACTTTACATGGAAAGAAGGTCTCCCATCTCACTTCGCTCAACCGCCGACTTCAACTGCCACGAGAGCCGGACCCACTCGGCACGTAGCCAGGCAAAGCAGTTGGCCACGTCCACTTCCATGGAAGTAGTAAGTGAGAGGACTAGACGCGAGCAAACAGAGAAATAAAAAAAATCTGTGTAACACTCACATGACTTTCCCTACTCTTGTACAAACTATTTTTACAAACGCTTATTCTCCATCTGCTTCATGTTAATCGAGATATCGAATGTCAAACTTATTGCTAATTTTCTTGTAAATGCAAGGGGAATATAGTAGGTTTTAAGCGATAGTCAAATAT
This sequence comes from Deroplatys truncata, assembly GCA_030765065.1. Lineage (NCBI taxonomy): Eukaryota > Metazoa > Arthropoda > Insecta > Mantodea > Mantidae > Deroplatys > Deroplatys truncata. Next base: position 96,836,970 of record CM060984.1, on the reverse strand, counting down.
TTTAACGGTGGTTGCTATGTGGCGTATTCCATTCTCTTTGCATTTCCAGGACATAAAAAAAATGAATTACGAATTTGAGAAAAAGTATGTTTTGGAAAATTTAAGGGAATAACAAGCAATATCTCGAAAACGGTTCACTCAACAAAAGAAATGTATATAACATAAATTGTGTATTTTAACGCGATCTACATTTCTTGTGTAGTAAAATTTTGTCTATATCTTATGGTTTATCCGTTATGCAAAAGTCGTTCACAATGAAGAATACTTTTGGAGACATTTCATTTGTCATGAAAATATCTTAAACATATATTTTAATCAAAATCGTTAGAGCCATTTTAGAGAAAATTAAAATTTTCGAAAAATGTTCCATGTAAAGGGTAGTCTGGGGTGGGGGTATTTTCTTGAAAACCTTCGTGTCGCATCTCTGGAAGATACTGTACCTAAATACCAAGTTTGGTGTTTATCCGACTGTTCGTTTCTGAGTTATGCTGTTCAAAGACACACAGACACACACACGGACGTTTCCAAACATGCTTTTTTTGGATTCAGGGGTCTCAAAACAGGCATTTCCGGTGAAATCTTGGTATCGAATTTTTGGGTGGAATACAATACTTCCCCTACTTACTATACGTAGTAGAGAAAGTAAAAATTTGTGTGTGACTGAAGGTACGCAGGAAATGGTGTAAATCTTTTAAAATTTTGCTGCTATCAGCACAACACATAACACATAGAGCGAATTTAGACATATCTACTCTTGTCTTAGAATAGGGAGTGAGTACCAAAAGGAAAGCTCCATAAGACTGCACTCTTTACGTAAGTGTGAATTCGCCTAAAATAAAAATAGAATTTGAGTTATCTATATAGAGGGATAGTGTAATTATCAGCGCTGCAACCGGTTGGCAAGTAGCACAAACATTAGGCGGGAGCAAGTTGTTTTAGTTGCCTTGGGAGGAGTTTTCCGTATCCTTGCATTATATTTCAAATGCAGAATGGTTAAGAGAAATTCTATTAAATTATATGATAGAACAGCGATTACTCTACATGTTTTATCTTTCCTTTCTTCCATAAGCGCCAAGTTTCGCCGCAGTTTAGCATTTTTATTTTATACAAATTATAATTTAAGCTGAAGTTACGATGTCGCAACAGTTAGTTATTCAGCTAACTCCCCCACCCCACACACACATACGCATCCCAGATTGTTAGGATATATCGTCTCTACGCGCTTATCATACCTTCATATCTACGGTATAAACATCGTTACTAATATTGTACCTCTTTTATTTAATATTTAAATCAAAATGAGATAGTTTAGTTGTTAGTCTCGTTTACCAAATGTCAAATAAATTAATTGAATTTGTTTTATTGCATTTCCTTAAATTGCTAATAATATGCCCATCTTACTTTTATTCGTTCTCTATGCACACCTCGATTAGTGCCTGAACTTTTCATATCCGACAGTTATAAAGCACTGCACGTGTTTGGTGTTGGAGTAAACGATTAAATTAAAACATTTTATTGTTTCATTAAAAATAAACTTAGGCTTTGGTTGCTTTTATTAAACATTAAACATTCCGCTGAAAAAACACAAAAGAACTGTCTTGGGAATTAAACATCATTAACAAAGTTAAAATAGTTCCCGTAGCGTAGGAACAACTTCACAGCGGCATCCGGAAAACATCGCGCATTCTATGTCATGTACCTGACTTTCCCGTCAAGTATGTACTTTTCGCCGCCCTCCCTCTTCTCCAAGGAAAGCGCACTGTTGTCAAACGTCTCTGCGTTTCATAGCTCAGTTTTACAAAGGTATTAAACATAAAATAAAATTTCTAAACATTTTTAATGTACTCAACAAAAACTATCTCTGGTTTACATGATTTTACAGTGTTCTCTAAAATAAAAAATTGAGCAAAAGTTCATGCGGAATGGGAGTAAATGATACAGAGCCCGTCAGATCATACGATAAACGAAATGTACCTATAGGCAACAACGAGCGACTAGCTATGAACCGCGGCCATAAACAAGAGCGAATTATAAGGTTGAGCCTATCTGTTTCTGCAACACATTTAACGTAAATTGTAGTAAACATGAAGGGTACGCTACTACAACTGCATCCTAAAATATGAGTATGTACCTAAATGAACGTTAATTTATCAAGAAAATTAACCACAACTTTAGGTGATGGTCTAGCCAAGACATAAACATACTGTTTATCCTCTACGTCATTTGCAGCCTGTATGCTTGAGATAGCCCTGCAAGTTTTGCAGAGTGTTAAAATGTGCACAAAGCTCCTCTAAAAATGTTTACAGCACGTAGTTTTAAATCTCCCAAAGATCGATTTTGATGTAAATTATGAAATTGGGTTTATAAATATAGATTAATAATAAATATATATACATATAAAACAACATTTATCCAGATTTCACCCATGGTTTTCCTTATAAGTTCTATCCTTCGCTAAATTCAACAACAAGGGACCCAGACAACATCACCTCAACTTACAACAGAGTAGTGTCAGTCATTTGATTGATCTTTGACGTCAAATAATGCGGCTTTCTGGCTCCCCGGACAGAGAAAGGTGTTGATGAAATTAAATTGAGTTTTATTTATGGACGCTCTTTAACTTCTATGGTTCTTAAAGACTCATTCTATATTGGTCATAAAAGACTGGACATTTTTCTCAGGAGCCTCCTTATCAGGCTTGAGGTTCCTTTACGTGCCGTAAATCCACGACCTGGGACCACCGACTTTACTTCCCTTCCGAAGGAAGTCATATTAAGGATTTTTACGCCTGATAAAAGAAAAAAAATCCATCGTCTCCGCTGGGTTTGAACCCGCGACCTCGGAAACTAGAGGTATCATAGTACCACGGACCACGGAGGACGACAGAAGCTGACTGAGAAGTATACGGCAATAGGCAGAGAAATCGAAGTTAGTAGTAAGAGATAGACCAATGGGACAAAGGGAATAAGCAGGTTATACTTTGAGCATTTGTGACTGTAAAACCTTTCCCTTCCCTCTACACCCTTAACTACGTTTCCAACAGCTACTACGTTATGGAGCTCTAATACATCACAGGTGGCAGATTCTCCAGTAGAGAATAGTGCAATGGTGAGGCACAATCGATTTGACTTCGACTGGCTAGAGTATAATCGATCAAGTCAAGCATCTGAAGAAAATATTCGAACAGCAGCCGGTTTCCCTCTTACCTTGCAGGTAAAGTATTTTCCCAGTAGAAACATAAGTGTCAAGAAAAGCAACGTTCCTCATTCTAGTTAAATTTAATACTATTGTGACGTAGCTACTTGAATAGTAACATCTTGAAATCCTCCTACATAGGGCGCTTTTATAAACACGCATGTGTTGCATTCACACGAGCTTCTCTACTCACTCTTCTACAAACAATCCTTACAATGGCTTAGGGGCCGTTCACAATAAAAATTAAGCATTAAACATAAGAGTGAAATTTATTGTAGTTTTTATGTAAATTATTAGAACTTGAAGATCTTATATTGTGCTGCTTTTGTTTTGTTTGGTTACATAATTTTAACTGCCCCACGTATGGGAGCCAATTTATTACGGTATTACTTATAATGTTTGTTTGTGTTTACTTCACGCGTGGAAGCCATCTTGTGACGTCATTAATTTGTTCGGTTTGTAGCTCCATCTAGTGTTAGCAATTTGTGGTAGTATTACTGTTTGAAAGAATTATAAGTTTTGCTTACTGTCCTCCGGCTAGCTATTATTTCTCAGTCGAACATGTCTCTTGAATCAGAGTGTGTAAACGGAAAGGAATCTTTTATCCAAATATAGCACTGATGAAGAAATTTGTTTTACACATTTATTGTCAAACACGTTAACTATCACATTTATACATTGATCTTAACACTCGCCAAACTGAAACTGTTATAATAACTTCTTACTGATCACTTTTAATCCACGTACTTCAACTTTTTGTATAATTAACCTTACAACACTTTAGATTATTCATAAATCTGCTGCGCGTAACTTGTGAATCGATACCCGACGTTTGCCGTACAAATACTTTCGACGAACCGACTGACTGAAGACGACGTGTAGTGTACACAGATTTTTGATGAACTGGCCGACTGAAGGCGACGTGTAATGTATTGAGATTTTCGATGAACTGCACGCGATCTACCTCTGACTTGGCTTTTTATACACCCACTCCCCAATATGCCTAAAGATTATAACTGAGTTACTATTGGCTAATAAAACGCGCCAACATTAGCGTCTATTTTAATATCCAATGAAAATTATGAATACATATGCTCTAGGGAGAAAATATTCCAGAAGTTTCTACCGAAAAACGCGCCAACATTACGTAACTTCCTCGTTTCCAATAATGATAAACAGCTCACCCCCTCGCTGCATTATTGCACGCTATTATTGTCAGTTTCAGTAAGGCAGTATAAACTTACTTATCAACAATAATTACAGTCAAGAAACATCTCAAATCAATGTCACATAAAAATGCATATTCATATTACAATCATTATTTACATTTAAGTAATTTGTGATACAAATTACTGCATCAAACTAGACATAAACTAAAGGCGGTTTGTTGTCATTCTCATTGGCAAATGCAGATTTAAGCAGTAGCCAATCGCAAGACAGGATTAAAAGCTGAGCTAATATGGCGACCAGGGAAGCGATCACCGTCAAAAGAGGTTATGTCCTTGTATCAAAATACGATCAAAGGAACCATATGCAATAAAAAGTTTTGCTGCGGTGTTTATAGACATCCCAGTGATTTCTGGCATGTGATTTTACCAGAAAGTGCGTTAGCGAGTCAAAACAATGGCGACAGAATGTTTGAAGGGAGACAGCAGAATGATCACGTGATGAAAATCGCTCTGTGATTCGCTGGTTTCTTGTGTTTTACGTAGATAAATTTAAAAACTTGGACTTTGCAATCTTTCAAGTTTACGTTTAATTCAATGTTTATTTTTATGTTTATATGATTCATTATGAATGGTTCCATTACAATACATAGCATCTAGATTTTAAGTTTACGTTAATTTTCATTGTGAATGAGTCTAATTCTTCCATTTCTTTTTAATCGAGATCAACCTTCATTTCGTTGTAGTTTTAAAAGGCTACACCAGGTAAAGCAATAATAAGATTTTTAAAAAGTGTGTCGCTATGTGATTTCTTAGACATTCCATGTTCTTTGCATTACCACGAGAAAAAACAAATAGTTACTTACCACAAAAAACTGATATGTTCCATTTACATAACTTTCTATACTCGCTCTACTACAAGCTACTCTTACAAAAGTCTATTCTTCTTATCTAGTTCTTATGAATCGAGATACACTTTCAGTACACATTTACACATTTTGTTGTAGGAATAAGAAGGTTACAGTAGACTATAGCGATAGTCAGATTTTTCAGGGATCAGTAGTGATGACCGAAATTCACAGTCCTTGCATGACCACAAGATAAAACGAACAGCGGCTTAACACGAAAAAGGTGTAAGTATTTGAATATTCCGAATAACATAGCATAACTTGCAAATAGTTAACGCCACAAAAAAATTATTTCACAAGATCTTAATTTTTTGTGGAATACGACATTGTCTACCTCTTACCTATTATACAAAAGTCATTCAGTATGAAAAGAACTTCAGAGGTTATTCCCAGAAAATTCAAGATATGCATTTCATTTGTCACGCAAATATCTAAAACATTATAGTTTAATGAAGTCGTTAGAGCAATTTTTGAGAAAATAGAAAATAATTACAATTTTCCCATGTAAAGGTTAGCTTTTTCTGAAAATCTTAAGTGTTGCATTCTTGGAAGATGCTGAACTTAAATGCCAAGTTTGGTATTTAACCGACTTTTAATTTTGAGTTATGTTGTTAATACACACACGTACAAACGAACCTTTTCCTAAAAATGCAGTTTTTGTTCAGGAGCATCTAAATGTGTATTTTGGAGAAATCTCGGTATTGAATTTTTTAGTTGAATGCAATACTTCCTCTACTTTCTATAGGTAAACAGTAGAGAAAGCATCAGCATACAAATAGTGGAAGGATAGGTCAGGCGTTGAAGAAACAATCCAGCAAAATTCCTGGATTGGGTGATTTATTTGATGTCGCTCATGAGAATTCACTAAATTCCATTAAGAATGAAGAGGATAGGTAGTTTTTAATACTGCTATGGTAAAAAGGGACAACCAGATGCCATAGCTGGCATAAATCGCAAATTTAAAGCAAGTGTAGAAAGAAAACATGAACACAGGTGAAAGAAGAGAGAAGAAACAGAACTTGCCAGTAAATGAAACAAATGTCATGTTTCAGTACCAGTTTTGTCAAGCAGTGACAGTGATAGTGACAGTGCAGGTGAAAACAGTCAGTAAAACATCCTGTAAATACACAATCATCAAGTCATCAAGTGATACCATATCAGCAGGTGAGTTCAGTATTTTGTGTGAGAAGTACCATAAACTTTTGTACCCCATATCTGTGTGAAGCTTTCGACAGATGAAAAGATCCAAATGCAGTTCTTCTTCTAACGGCCGCAGAAGAAGCTTTCAAATGTGACATTGGAAACTTAATTACTAATTTTACTTCACTTCAACGTCGAAGGAAGGTATTCGGGGAAGAGATACAAAAAGCAATTAAGGAAGAATTTAATTTAGAAGATTGTAACGCTCTGTTCTTACACTGGGATGGCAAGTTTCTTCAAGCTTTATCTGGCATGAGAAAGGTTGACAGATTAACCATTGTTGTTGCCTTTCGTGGAAAAGAACAGTTGTACCTGAACATTTTTATTGGCAATTAGATATTATACATACAGCTAATAACAATAACAATAAAAAATCTGATGTGTTGCACTTACATGACTTTCTCTACTCTTGTACAAACTATTTTTCAAACGCTTATTTTCCATCTACTTCATATTAATCCAGATAAACATTTGCAGAAACTATCTTATTGCTACTTTTCTTGTAGGTGCAAGGGGAACATGGCAGCCCTTAAGCGATAATCAAATCTTTTAAGAGCTGGTTGTTATGTGGAGAATTCCATTCTTTTTGCATGTCCAGGACATAAAAAAACGAATAACGAATTCCCATTTGAAAAAGTATAAGTATTGGAAAATTCAAACAAATAATAAGGAATATCTCGGAAATGTATATGACATAAATTGTTTGTTTTAACGAGATCTACATTTTTGCGTAGTAAAACTTTGTCTATCTCTTACGGTTTACCAGTTATGCAAAAGCCATTCAGAATGAAGAGGACTGTTGGAGACATTCCCAGAAAATTCAAGATATACATTTCGTTTTCCATAAAAATATTGGATATTTTAATCAAAATCGTTTCGAAAAATGCTCCATGTAAGAGGTAGTGTAGGGTGGGGGATTTCCTTGAAAATCTTCCTGTCGCATCTTCGGAAAGTACTGGACCTAAATAACAAATTTGGTATTTATCCGACTTTTGGTTTTTGAATTATGCTGTTCACAGACAGACACATAGACACACATACGGACCTTTTTCTAAAATGCTTTTTTTGGATTCAGGGGACCTCAAAACATGTATTTCCGGTGAAATTTCGATATCGAATTTCTGGGTAGAATGCAATACTTCCCTACTTACTCTACATAGTAGTGAAAGTAAAAAGAACAATTGCATATCAATTTACGAAGAACACTTACATGTAGCCTTTAAAACAGTTCAGAACATTAATGTTGGAAATTTAGATTTTAAATGTTAACATTCACCTGGTTTAAAATTGTTATCATCGCAGTATGTACTTGAACATTTTGAGTCGCAAATAAGTGAGCAGGGGCGTAAGTGAGTGAGGGACGTCCCTGGAAGAGATGGATACAACAGCAACTACAATAATTGGAGGCGGAACAAACCAACAATGGTTTAATCCCTTAAAGAAGAAGAAAAAGTAAGTGAGCAACGCTGCATGGAGTATGAACGTCTAAACTCACTGTCTAATCCTGGAAATGCAATGTTGTCCATCTTTTCTTGCATGTAAAGAATATGTGAATCACAATCTTCTTCACAATGAGCACAGAAAAGAAAATCTTTAATGTGAATTTTTAAAATATATTTAGCGAAGCAACCATGTTTGAAATTTAAGTAGGCTACAATTGTTATCACTTTCCTTGAAGCTTTTGCATTGTCAAAAGCTTTTCGGTAGATCAGGAAGTGTTGAAAAATAATGTTTGTCTTCAATGTGCTCTGAATTTTTCCACCATTTGTTCCAGGATTTTTAACGTTATTTTTAACCAAATAAGACAGATCTATTCAACATGCATGTGGATATAATTGACCAGATATACAAGGCGTGTTTTTTAAGTACGGATAATTAAAAAAAACTCCAAATTATTTTCCAAATACTTCATTATCGTTCATTACCTTACACTACTTCTCCACATAGTCACCGCCGTTATTCAGGGCCTTGTCGCAACGGGAAACAAGTTTTTTTATGTCTTCGTCAAAGAATGATGCCGCCTGTGATGAAAGCCGTCTGCACTTCTTGTTTCACATCATCGTCGTTGAAATATTTTCCACCAAGGAATTTCTTCAGATGAAGAAACAGATGAAAATTGCTTGGTGTCAAATATGGACTGATGCGATCAAATCTTGAGTTTGTTTGGCTGTGTGTGTCCGGAAATTGTCACTCATTATTGTCTCCCCATAAACCTAACACACTTAGCGATGAATGTTTGCTGGCGTAACATTTCTCGCATTCAAAAAACTGATCTGACTTCACAGTCGGTGGGTCGTTCGATGTTTTGAACAATGGAAACGCTCTAACAACAGGAAAACACAAAATAACCATCCCTCACAGCTGTGTATGGTTTTTTTAATGAATGGATCTTGCATGCTCAAAATGGGGGCTGCAGCGGCTAAATATTATAACGTACTTACTTTAAAAATACGCATCGTAGTTGCAGATATTGTTGAAATTCCAACATCTAGAAGAGCAGACCGTTAACGCTGTTAACGAAGTGGAATATTACGGCACAAAGAAAATGTTTAGGTTCTCTGATTTGATACAACTGCAAGCAACACAAGGCGAATAAATAGTACATGTATGAACATTCAGAAAATGTGTGGAAATAGGTTAAAGCTAGCCAATTCGAACTATCTTCCTGATAAAAAAAATCTTCATGCTTATATGCGTTAATCATCTTATCTCATGGTTATATTCCTAAGGTGAAACTGGTTTTTGCACCTCTTTGTACCTGCCATGGTGATATCATAGAGGGGTTTTTCTCAATAATAAATATTTCCGACTAGAAGTAGATCAGTTCATGTAATAAAATTATCATGGTACCCAGCATCCAACATCTTGCATTTTCCATCGATATATAGATTCAGTCAGGTGGCAAAACTGAAATTTTGTTTCATCAAAAATACACATTGTCAGGGAGATTCTATTTCAATAAATATCTAACTTTTGTTTCAGCATTCTAACATTATTGTTCTGAAGTTACACATTGTCATGGGGGTAACACTTAGCCAGGATGAAAGACTCTAGGGGAGAAGTGCGGCGAAGTAAGGATATAGTGCTAAATTCAGATGGAAAAGAATTGTTGCGCTTAAATTGGAAATTCTAAACAGCAAGTATGGGTCAGATAAAGTAGGGAAATTAGCTTTTATCAATAGTAATAGAGGAAGTGTTATAGATTATGTAATTTGTTCACAGGAATTAATTGCATTAATATAGGACTTCCAAATTGTAAATAGAGTTGAATAACACCACTCACCCATCTTACTCACTCTACAAAGACACTCAAATAACGTAGGGGAAGCAAATGAAAAGATTGCTCAATTGCTTTTTCATCTATGGTGGGATATCGATGGAACCCAGAGGGAAGCGAGGAATTTCTTGCCGTTTTGCGTGATCGGACATGTATAACTGAAGTGGGGGAAAGAAGCGGGGAACATGTTATTAAAACAATAACAAACAATTTAAAACTAGCTGGTATAAGCATGAGAATTCGAAATAACAAAAGAATCTCGAAAGCTTCAGGCTGGTACAACGGTAAATGTAAAAAAAGCGAAGAAAAATGTTGAAATAGCGCTTTAGGTGTATAGAACAGAAGGTACTGAGGAAAAGCGTCTTTCGTATACCCAAATTAGAAAGCAGTGTAAAGATATATTAGTAAGTGTAAAGGCGGAATGGCAAAACAAAATGGCGGCGGATTTAAGAATAGCGACGGAACGGAGAGATTCAGTATACATGTGGAAGGTAGTTACGAAAATTAAAGTGCGAAAACGGGATAACGTAAACATCAAACCAGAAACATGGTTAGCGTATTTTAATAGTGTGTACGCTGATGTTGGTGAGGATGAGTGGGAGGGACCCCGGATGTCTTTCGCTGAACTGTGCTTAAAGCCTACAGTACCAATTCCAGATGGCTAAATAACACGGGGAAATTGTTCGGGCAATAAAAAGATTAAAGAATCACACAGCACCGGGAATAGAAGGAATTCCGAGCGAATTTGTTAAATTTTCCATAGAAGTTCCTGAAATATTAGACCTTCTGCGGGTGCCTTTAACAAATTATTTAACGAAGAGAAGTATCCTGAAGCTTGGACAACAGCAATTTTTCAGCCAATATTCAAGGGCAAGGGCGCCACTCAACAACCAGAAAAGTATAGAGGAATTGCACTGTTATGTATACTGGGTAGGGTATATTGCAAAATTATCTATGACTGGTTAAGGGGTTGGGCAAAAGAGTTCGATATAATTTTAAATTTCAGGTGGGTTTCAGGGAAGGGTTCTCTACTGCAGACAATATTTTCGTATTAAAAACATTAATTGATTCAAATTTGAATAGAAAGAGGGAGAAACTTTATTGTGCTTTTGTTGATTTCAAAATGTCTTTTGATAGCGTGCAGAGGGATGATGCCCTTTGGGCGAAACTTCACCATAAAGGACTCTCTGGTAAAGTGAGGAAAGCTCTGATGCAAATTTACAACAGTGTGAATTTCAGCATCCAAATAGACCAAAATACAATAACTGAATCTAAATCGGCCAGTAGAGGAGTTCGCCAAGGATGTATTTTATCGCCCCGTTGTTCAATTTATTCACAGACGATATAACAGACGTGTTAATAGCAGAGGAAATGAATGGCCCAAAAGTAGACGATGTCTGCATTCCTGTACTTTTATACGCGTATGATATGTCAATTTTGTCAGTGACGATAGAAGGCTTACGAAAGGTATTAACAGGTTGGAAGAATGTTGTAAACAATGGGGTTTGGTGGTAAACATTAATAAAACGAAAACAATGGCTTTCAAAAATGCCTATCTGTATGGCAGGGATGAAAAATGGTATTACAAGGGTCTAGAACTGCAAAACGTTAAACATTTCTCCTATTTAGGAGTAATGTTTAATATGAGAGGAAAATGAAACAAACATCTATCAGTAACTATAAAGCACGAGGGCAGTTAAATGAATTTTACGTACTCCTCACGGATACCGGATGTATCCGTAGTTACATTAGAAAGGATGTATAACTATGATAAGGCCGATTTTGTTATACGGAAGTGAAATCTGGAGATGGGAAAGAGCAGAGCATGTAAATAAAACACAGGAAGCATTTTGGAAAAGTGTTCTTGGAGTTTCACAAGGCACATCAAATTCGGGGTATTGAGTGAGGTGGGATGTTATGAAGACACAATACACTGCAAAATAAGAGCAGTGAAGTGCTGGCTGAGGCTGATGCAGGGACATAACTCCACATTACGATTCAAATGTTATAAATACCAGCGAGAAAACCTGTCTCCTAAGTTTTGGGCAGCTGATTTAGAAAGGGGCTTTAGGATAATAGAAATGGGGTCAGTATTGCAAAGAGCCGAAACAAATGACAAAAACATATGGAAAGGTGTCAAAAGAAGACTAAGAGACATCAACCAACAGGAAATGGAATCGGATTGTAAAATTAAGACTTTTCTAAGTCTAGCAAATGAAATAAAATTGAATTGGGGTAAAGAGGCAATATATACTTAATTTAGGAAGAAAGAAAAGATCAGGAATGGCATGGTTTAGACTGGGGGGCTGGAGGGCATAGAAAATGACTGACGATTCTGGCAGGAGAATCTGCCCATTCTGTGATTTGGATGAGGACTGGGTACATATTATGCCGGAATGTGCACAGTGGGAGAACCAGCGAGCAATTAAACTCAAAGAAAAATTCTTAAGAAAGAGGTTGGCATGTTGGAATCTATTGGCTGACCAGAGAAACTGGCAAAACATGGCCAATTTCTTGGCTAAAGTGCGCGAAGCTAGCTCAAATTTGTTCAGTTAGACAAAGGTAATTTATCTCTATTTTCCTTTTTCTTGTTCTTTTTTGTTTTGTTTACTTTTTCTGTTGTTTATTTTGTCACCAACTTTGTATCTGAAATATGCATGTACGGTTAATGACCCATGCACTAAATACTTGTGTAATAACTTCAATAACTTGAAACCAGTAAAGATACCTTATCTCTCTATCTATGTATCTATCTATCTCTTTATCTATCTGTCTATCTATCTGTCTATCTGTCTGTCTATCTATCTATCTATCTATCTATCTGTCTGTCTGTCTGTCTATCTGTCTAATTATTATAATTTTATTATTGTTATTCTTATTACTATTATTATTATTTACATTTTATGCATGATAAACTCAACCAAGTGCTCTATGTTCATTTTAGAATATGCTATTTAATTTAGCATAAGGAGATTTTATTTTTGCAGTTTTACACAACAAAGGAACACACCAAATTCTTATTCCCCGTCGAATTAATGCAGATAAATTCTGTTTCGTCATTCTAACATTATTTCAAAGTTAAACATTATATAAATACCAGAACTGAAGCAAAGTGTCAATTTACACATCTCTCCGCGGATAATTAGAATATATTACTTTGTTTACCACGTACATAATAGGTAGAGAAGCTATGGCATTCCACCCAAAAATTCGATACCGAGATTTCACCGGAAATACATGTTATGAGACCCTCTGAATTAAAAAAAAAGAATTTTTATAAAAGTCCCGTCTGCGTGTGTATGTGTGTGTGTGTGTGTGTGTGTGTGTGTGTGCGCGCGCGCGCGCCTGTGAACAGCATAATTAAAAAATGAAAACTTGGATACATACCAAACTTGGTATTCGGAAATGTTCGTTATTAATGGTTCGAATTGTTGAATAACTTGTTCATTCTTTAAAGTACTTTCAGCATTCAATTCTTTCTCGCAATTGCATTGAAATAGTATGGTATTTTAAGGCCAGCGTATAGCGTCCACTTCAAAAACATTTGACTATGGCAATTTCCTTTGTATCTATAATGAAATGTGTAATTTAACTATTCGCGGAAATGTTTATCTTGATTAAAATGGAGATAGAAAAATAAACCTTCGTGAGAATAATTTGTACACCCACTAATCATCGATAGAGGGTAGAGAAAGTCATGTGAATGTAACACATCAGATTTTAAGTGCATATCGCCAATACTTTTGAAGTTACACACAGTGGGAGTATAACAGAATCCCTAATAAGAAGCACATCTTTAAATTGTTATCCCACAATGGAAAATGCATAAATAATTGTTTATTTTATTATTCTAACGTTATTATTTAAAACTTTGGGCATAATAAACAAGATATGGATCGATCAGAGTACACTAAGCTCTTTTTTATACATAAACGTTGTTTTAGAATCATTTGAACACTTTTTTGAAGTTTAATTTCATAATTCTAACTCAAATTTAACTTAAATGTGTAACTCAACGTTACACATTTTTACACACAGCGAGGTTCGAACAACATCCCTAATTAGAATACATGGGTCTCTAACATTAAGTTCTTATTCCACATCAAAAATTATAAAAAGAACTCGGGTTAAGAGCGGATTACTTGATCCAGTTTCACACATCTCTGGAGCAACCTGGTGGATTATCGTTTAACGATACTTGAGTTTGAATGTCTGATCCCCTACTACTTCCAATAAAATTATAAAATGCTCTAACAATTCCAAAAAACCAGAAACCGTTTAGGGTAAAAAATCTTATGTGATACATTCACATGATTTTCTCTCTCCTTATCGTTTATTAGTGAGTATACAAAGTATTCCCACTAAAGCTTATTTTTCTATCTACTAAATTTAATCGCAACAAACCGTTGCCGAAATAGCTACATTATACATTCCGTTATAGATACAAAGAGAACAGCGATAGCCAAATGTTTAAGAATTGGACGCTATATACTGGTCTTAATAGCATATTATGCAACTAGACTATAATGGTAGTAACTAAAACGCGAGATTAATAATTATCATACGAGCGTTTTAGTCAAGTTTCATACGACTGTTTATCCTCGACCATGTATCTAAATTAAAGGTTTCTTAAGTATTCGTTTCTGGTTTGACTTATTCCTTTATCTATGGTTACAATACAATGACCTTGTAGCACCTGTATCAAAAAAGTTGCTAGCGTTGTGAGACGTACTACGCAGAATAATCGATACTTGCGTTTCCACAATGTTACGTGGCCACTTCTGATTGGTCGAATACCAATACTTTAATAAACAGGTGTACTTTAATGAGCCCCGTTAAAGTACTGCTACCAGTCGTATACATACTAGATACATTTTGGCATGGTCAAGCATAAAATTCCATACTGTTTCCATGTAATCGCGAGAAACAACTGAAAGTTGGCAGGACTTCAAGAGAATGGTCACGTAATGAACAATTCGAACCATTGCTAATGGATATCTTAGAAATGGTTTATGCTATAAAAACATATTTGAAATAAATTCCATGTTTTAAGAGATCTAAATTTTTTGTGCGGTACGTTTTCGTCTATCGCTTAATATGTGCCAATAATACTATTAAGTACATAAAATTCCTTCTGAATTAAGTGGACTTTACATGCTATTCCCAGAGAATTCAAGGTATACGTTTTAATTTTAATGTAAATATGATTAACATACGGTATTTTAATCAAAATCGTTAGATCCATTTTTTAGAAAATCAACAATTTCGAAAAATGTTTCATGTAATAGGTAGTTTGGGATGGAGGAGTTTCTTGAAAATCTTTGTGTCACATCTTTGGAAGATACTGAACTTAAATACCACGTTTGGTTTTTATCCGAATTTTCGCTTTTTAGTTATGCTGTCCACAAGCACATACACACCCACGCACACACGTACACAGACATATACACGGACCTTTTTCTAAAAATCTGATTTATTACATTCACATAACTTTCTCTACGCTCTATTCTTTATTAATAGATATACAAATTATTCTTATGAAAGTTTATTTTTCTATCTACTTCATTTTAATCCAGATAAACCTTAGCAGAAATAGCTACATTAAACATTTCGTTATAGATACAAAGAGAACAGCGAGTCAAATGTTTAAGAGCTGGACGCTATACGCTGGCCCTAAAACCCATACTGTTTCCATGCAATCGCCAGAAACAATTGAAAAGCTTGGGAATCTAAAAAGAATGAACAAAGTATTGAACATCGAACCATTAATAAAGGGTATCTCGGAAATGGCTGATGCCACAAAAAAATTATTTCAAATAAATTGTGTGTTTTAAAATAGATCTACATTTGTTGTGCAGTACGTTTTCGTCTATCGCTTAACGTTTACCAGTTACACAAGATTATATAAAGTTCCTTCCGAAAAAAGAGGGCTTCACGGGCTCTTCCCAGAAAATTCAAGATATATACTTTATTTGTCATGTAAGTATCTTTAATATATGGTAGTTTAATAAAAATCGTTAGAGCAATATTTTAGAAAATAAAAAATTTCAAAAAATGTTCCATGTGAACGGTAGTTTGGGCTGGGGAGATTTTCTTTAAAAGATTTGTGTCGCATCTATGGAAGTTACTGAACCTAAATACCAAGTTTTATATTTATCTAACATCTCGTTTTTGAGTTATTCTGTTCATGGATGCACACAATGACAGAAACACACTCGGACCTTTTTTCTAAAAGTGCTTCTTTTTTATTCAGTGGTCCTCGAAACACGTATTTCCTGTCAAATCTCGGTATAGAATTTTTAGGTGGAATGTAATAGTTTCTCTACCTACTATGTACGTGGTAGAGAAATTAAAAATGATCGTGATTCAGGGGGGCCTCAAAACATGCATTTCCTGTGCAATCTAGGTATAGAATTTTTGGTGTAATACACTACCTTTTCTACCTACTGCGTACGTGGCAGAGAAAGTAAAATTTATTATGATTCAGGAGGCCTCAAAACATGCATTTCCTGTGAAATCTCGTATTGAATTTTTGGGTGGAATGCTACCTACTATGTATGTGTTAGAGAAAGTCAAAATATAAGCAACCAGTGAATTCATACAGAAATAATTCTGCATGTATTTCGGAAATTGAGCAGTAAATCATTTACAATAAAATGTTACGTTTCTACTCAGTTCTAAATTTCAAATTTTTATTAAATATTTTCTCTTTTGTTGAGCATAAAATGTTCAAGTTTGAAGCAAGAAGAAAATCATGTGCAAATTTTATACAATACATATGCAGAGCTAATTTATTAGCTTTTTATTTTTATTCACATCATTCCTATATCGTTTCAGTATTACGATAATGTGAAAACATTTCGTAAATTCGCGTCTGGTTTGTTAAACGTATGTTTAATTGCTGTGATTGCAATGTTGCCAACCAAAAAAATAACGAATCTCGCTACAGGTAGAACAAAATTCTATATTATATCATTACTATAAGTCATAGAAAACGATTATTTTAGTCTCTCTTTTGGTAATTTAGGGCTATTTTAGTGGTAGTAATTTTATCTTTTGATTAAGTGAATAAGTTAAAATGATCGTTGTACATTTCTTAGTAAAATGTAAATAAATTAACTTACTAATTACCTGAGAAGTGTTTCTGCGTCAGTAGCTTTTAGATTTTATTAATATATATAAATTAATTATACTTTTTATAGACCTTAGCCTGGTCTTGGCAAGTTTTTAATATAGAGTAAATTGAATTTTTTTTTCAGTTGACTCTAGGTATATTAAAAAGTTTTTAGATTTTTCGTGTGTTTCTGCCTTTCACAGTGAAAAATTTTTTCCCCCAAAAGAACATTATACAGTCTGAACTTTGCTTTTGTACTTTCTTCTTTATTTGGTTGTAACCATTTCGAAAAAAATATCTTCTTTTAAGCACTTATTTGAAAACAACTGTTTTCTCATTTTCTTCCTCTTTCGACGATTCTCCGCTCTATTCCCTCTTTTCTTAGGGTTTCCATGCCCTTTATCACTCATTATTATGTAACTTGTAACACTTAAAATGACTAACCTAATTTTACAGAATACAATTGAATCATTTGAATGTTTACACGCTTATTTTGGTAATAATCATAAGTTTATTTTTTAAAAATTGAAATTAGCAAAAGTCGCTACACTTTCCCACTTTTTCGTCTTTCGCCGCTATGACCCCCGAAGACTCAAGTTTCGCTACACGTAGTGTAATTTCACTACGGTTGGTAACACTGTAAAAATATAAGAGTGAAGGGAAGGTCATAATTTTTAACACTTTTAAACTATCCCTACACGAATCCTTTTTAGAATACCCTTGAACACATCGTATTGCTTTTTTTTTTTTGCCATGGAAATACTTTTGCTGCAGAGAAAGAATTACCCCATGGTACAGTTCCGTAATTCATAACTAAATGTAAAAACTGCATTATATTCCATTATTAACGTAGAACGTGAAACAATTGTTTTAACCTCTTAATAGATACATAACTCTTGCTAATCTTTTACAGATTAAACTTACAGATTATTCCAGGTGAAGTTATTATCCACAAACAAATAAATAATTTAACATGCTGTGTTTAATTTTCAATAGTTATAGTTTCTGAATTTAGAGTGGTTTAGACTGCTGATAACTTTATCATGGCAACCTTTAGGGTCATTTTAAACAAATCATCGCAACGCCGTTCCGATTTAATGCTGCTGGCTCGGATTGAAATTTCCTCAAGGTTATCACTGAAAAGGCTTTGAAAAAAAATCTGATGTGTTACACTCACATGACTTTCTCTACTATTGTACAAACTATTTTTACAAACGCTTATTCTCCATATGCTTCGTGTTAATCGAGATATCGAGATGTTAATCTTATTGCTTTCTTGTGGATGCAAGGGGAATATGGTAGGTTTTAAGCGATAGTCAGATATTTTAAGCGCTGGTTGCTATGTGGCGCATTCCATTCTCTTTGCATGTCCAGGACATAAAAAAATTAATACCGAATTTGAGAAAAAGTATAAGTATTGGAAAATTTAAGGAAATAACAAGCAATATCCCGAAAATGGTTCACTCAACAAAAAAATGTATATGACATAAATTGTGTATTTTAACGCGATCTACATTTTTTTGTGTAGTAACATTTTGTCTATCTTTTAGGTTTACCAGTTATGCAAAAGTCGTTTACAATGAAGAATACTTTTGGAGACATTCCCAGAAAATTCGAGATATACATTTCATTTGTCGTGAAAATATCTTAAACATATGATATTTTAATCAAAATCGTTAGAGCCATTTTTGAGAAAATTTAAATTTTCGAAAAATGTTCCATGTAAAGGGTAATCTGGGGTGGGGGATTTTCTTGAAAACCTTCGTGTCGCATCTCTGGAAGATGCTGAACCTAATATCAAGTTTGGTGTTTATCCGACTGTTCGTTTCTGAGTTATGCTGTTCACAGACACACAGAAACATACACGGACATGTTTGTAAAAATGCTCTTTTTTTGGATTCAGGGGGTCTCAAAACATGTATTTCCGGTGAAATATCGGTATCGAAGTTTTGGGTGGAATACAATACTTCCCCTACTTACTATACGTAGTAGAGAAAGTAGTAAGTGCTTCGTATCTATCGTTGCTTACAAACGCTACCCATATTCATACCTAGCCTATAAACCTGAAAATAGTTAGCAACTAATGTAAAAATCACAATTTTACTTTACTTACTATACGTAGCAGAGAAAGTAAAAATAGTGGAATGTAAAGACAATTGGAGAGCGCATCTATGTCGAATGAGTACTGAAAGAATACCTACATTTTTGAATACCTATCGGCCTGAAGGTAGAAGAGATGTTGGACGTCCGAGGAAGTTCAATGTCATAGCAGTGTGAAATCGAAACAGGCAAGAGTGCCTAATCTTTGCAAGTATGTCGACAATTGGTGTAATAATAATTACTGTAAAGTATTCAGATTGATTTATTCATAGACGTTCATTTAAGAAAAATTTTCGAGACTATTCGTGGTTTCTAATAATTGCTTTTCAAACAAATGCATTGGATATCATCATTTCGTTCTTTGTTTCAGAAAGAGTGGGCGACGGAAGAATAGTATTAAAACTTATTAGGAAGAGGAAAATATACTGGCTGGGACGTTAGATGAGAAGTGGTGCACTAGATGGCTGCTGAATGGGGAAAAAATGGAGCAGAAGGAAATACTAGATGATATTATGTAAGAAAAATTAACACAAGGAGGGTAAGTAATGAAAGCCAGTTTTGCAGTTAAGAATCTGTCCTTGGTTTATAAATTTTATTTATTTATGTATCTACTTGTTAATATAGTGTGTCATTTACTCCACTTCCTTTATTTACCAACGCTCCCCCACTTCCATTCTCCAATATTCTGCAGCCTGCCGCTTACAAGACGGACTTGAAAATCTATCAGCCGGTCAAAGTTTGTTGTTCGCATGACAGTAACTGCTCATTATCCTGCTTACAGAGCATAGTAAAGAATTAAATTGAGTTGTATTGATGAACGCTCTTTAACTACTATACTTCTTATCGTCCCATTATATATTGGGCTGAAAGACAGGAAATTTTGCTCAGAGGCCTCTTCTTAAGGCTTGAAGTTCTTTTCGTGCCGTGAATCTAGGACAGGAGCCGCGGCACAGTGCTTATGAGTTCTAGTGGTACAAGAGCGCCAAAGAAAATCTCACTGCACCTCGCGTCTACGTCACATTATTTATCGTTGTCCGTGGTCTTGTGAAGCCATGGCCATTGGTTGCTTTAGACCACTGTGCAAGGATGCGCCAATCCTTCTGCTAAATAGTTGCACCAATAACCACATCAAAGGTTACAAAATGGCGTAGAAACGAAATATATGTTTACGCTCTGGATCGTATTGGCTAAAAGAGAAAGAGGTAGAGTGGGTGCATCAATTTGTCATACAGCCTCTTATTGTGATAGGTAGCCCATACCTTATCGGCTAGTGCAGGACACGCCTTTGAAAGGATTATAAGCTAAGGGGAAAGCTTGATGAGCGCCAGGTTAGCGAAATGTAGTATGTGCAGTGTGAGAAGATTTTCAAATTAAAGCTTGGATGGTATTCATTAAATACATAGCAATACTTTATAACAAAACATAAACAGAGCTGTATTTTCCCAGTGGTACCAATGCTTGTTGCTGCATAGAATGCAACAGAGCTGAATAATAAATAAATAAAGCAGCATGTTTTCCTTCTATTCAAATGGGTGCGGGACCGAAGCTTCCCGCGGTCAGAAAAATAGCCCCGAAGCCTCCCGGACCCTTAAAGGTCCCTAATTACATAGGCCCCAAGCCTCCCCAAAGCAGGTAGCAGTCCCAATCCCTAATTACATAGGCCCAAAGCCTCCCGGTCGAAACAGGTAACAGTTCCAGTTTGGTGTTTATAATATTTGATGAAACATTACATACGGGTGGAAGACGTTACATTTTTTGCGTTTATGATTAATAACAAAGAAACACGGTTCTAGCACCAAAAGAAAATGAACCTCTAATGCTTAAATTTGAATTAGTGGGCTGTTGTTCCAGTTCGTTTAGCGTTACCCAGGGTGCACCACGAGGAGGCGAACTGGCTCGCACCCCAAAAGATTCCACATTTATCAGCTTCGTCATTATTTCTTTATTTTCTGTAATTTACTCACAATGGATCCACATTTAGATGCTTCGTTATTTTGTAAACCTATATCATACAGTAATATGTATTTTGCATTTAAAATAAGCGGTATTTTTCCTTTTAGGTTTTATTTCCATGTATTTCCAGATTTGGTTCTATAAGAAATCGACTTCACGTTTTCGATTCTTGAAATTTTTCCAACTTTGAAATTTTCTACTTGCTGCATCATGAGTTTCAAGTGTGGATAAGACCTTTCCTTTTTTATTTGTTGATGAATTAATTGCAATTTTAGTATCCAGCTGAATTTGTTTCAGTACTTTAAGAAATCTGTACAGATCTGGGCTGCAGGAGTAAAACTGATTGTTGTATTTGTTGCGTAAACTTTCGTAAGCGTTGGTGGTTCTCTGTCTATGGCAACTTAGTTCTGCCCACATGGAAGGAGGAAAGAGTGCATTTTCGTCGATGTAAGTTTCCACTAAATAGTCGCAAAACATCTGTAGTTTTTCCGAGACAGGCATCACTGCCATGAAGTCTTCAGCAAAACAGTCACCACTCATCTCAGGATCCAGCATTGGCAAACCAAATATGTAGGTCAGAAATTTTCCTATTTCATTTCTGGAATAGTAGTCATGTGCAAGTCCAAAGTTTTGTATCTTTCGCCACCACCTTTGTGTTAGATGAAATTTACATCCTTGGATTTTAACATCAGTTTACACTTCTCTTCCAGCATTCATGATGCTTTCTTCAAAGTCAGCAAACATTGTTGATGGAGAGACTTTCAGACCTAGCTTATTACATTTATCAACAACTGTTGAAAATACCTGCTGATATGATGAAGTTTTCTTGTCCTTCAACAAACAAAATACCATTGGAATGTAATGTCCATTAACTAGCCCATGGATTGTAAATAGCTGGCAAAAAGTCTTGTGGAATACTTGAAACTTCCATCAACATATATTGTGCCACACTGACTGAGTACTCTGAGGTTTCCGGATTCACAAAATATTACAACGTTCTTCGCAGCATCGTTGTGTAGCAACAACTCGGCTCCATCTACAGTTTTCACATTTAATGTGTTCAGAACATCTTGAACCTCATCTATACTTGTGGGTAATTTTGGCAGAATTTTCCGCCTAGCTTTGTATATGGACTTAACGTAAACTGTGGAGAACTCCAGTGGTTACTTCTTCCGTGTTTTCTCTCTTCAGTTGCTGGTATATTAGTTTTGATGGCCTTTCACATATATCTTCCGTAGCTTTTCTCTTCAGATCACAAAGTACTTTCTGTCTCTGAATTTTGTCACTAGGTAGTGCCGCGTGGTTATGCTCCTCTTGAATATCCACGACATCTATTTCTTCAATGGAAGTGATTTTAATAACACTTTTGCAACTTTTAACATTGCATGTCCATCCCCAATTTTTAAACACTTCTGGAATCCGAAAGTGTAACCGTTTCGAAGTACACTTTTCCTTTCTGTCCTACTCACCGTAATTTCAGTCTCGTCGGAAAACTTGTTAACTGTGAACTAATTTGCCGTACATTGAAAGAAATCAAGGAAACAATTAGGCATACCCATTCCACCCCACCTGCTGGCTAATTTCACCGGTTTCGCGAGAGGCTTGGGGGTTGTTACCTGCTAAGCTTACCTGGGTACGCGAGGCTTCGGTCCTGCGCCCATTCAAACTACAATTGGTTAATATACCTTTACTATACCTGGCGCCAATCAAGAAGGTGATTGACATTTCGCGGAGCGAGAGAGGCGACGTTGCCGCTCATCGCGACCACGTGGAGAGCGTGTCGAAGGAGACTGGGTTGCGCCTGCATTGTAGAGCGGATACTATTTATATTTGTATACGAAGACAATTGTAAAATAATGAATCTACGTGCAGAGGATAGATCATGCAAGAATATATCAGTGTAAAGATCTGTGTTATCAGAAGAAACATACCTGTGAAATATTGATGCTTATTCTAATGGAAAAATGCCACTGATTTCCGAATCGCTTGCATCGCTGTTGTTGCTGCTGCTGCTCGCTTAATAGACTTATTCGGTTCCAGAGTGCGCCCAGTTTTTCGTTTGGCTACGCTATCTTTGTCACTATTTTTGGACATTGTTAAATATCCGTTAAACATAATTATAAATGCTCACACAACACACACACGCACAAATACACGAACTCAAATACACGTAACACAAGGCAAATACCATACAAATACGACGACGCAAAAGAACTTTTCAGTACGCAGGCAATCTCTAAACTGATACAAACACACAAGCAAGCTGGGGCTAAAAGGAGAAATTATTTATAACTGCAGCGACAGCAGAAGATAAGACTTCAGTTCATGTTACTGCAACGGTCGCTCGCCCGCACGTCATGCCAATCACTTGTTACGATATCGCAACAACGCATTTGCGTCTATCATTGCTATAGAAACGTCTTAGTTCTAATTGGTCCTTCTAATGGTTGCTATGACGACCGCTGTTACGTATTCATCCCCTCCTATTCATTTAAAGCTTTCCGCCACGTGGTTAGTAACTGCCAATCACCTTCTTGATTGGCGCCGAGTATAACATACTGCTGATCATAGGAATACAACAGGATTATAGCCAAAAATATAATCCAATTTTATTGCCATAATATGTATATCATATTCGGTAAACCATATACATATACACATTTATCTCTAGTTTCAAAACACGATCAGTCAGTTATAACAAAAGAGTAATTTGCATTTAGTAAACGGATATCATCTGTGAATGTATTGTGGGGAGTGCCCACTTTCTGACGAGTATGTAGACCGTCTTCCCCACTTTCCTGGGATATTTTAGTTTACTATAAAAACGCCTTTATGCACTGCCGTTGCAATTGCTGTAACAGTGTGACCAGCCTCCCTCATACCCATGATATGTCCACGAGCAATTTCGCTAGTATACGCCATGACTGTTTCTGAGACAATAAACATGTTTTGGTTTCAATAACACCAGAAGCGGTAAAGGCACCAACCTTCCCTCTTTTCCCCCTTATTGCTGTGTTATCAAGCTACCACGCTCTGCGATAGGTAAGGTGAAGGACACACCTCAAAAGATCCCAGAAAAGATACAAAATCCGCCGAAGATTTTCTTTGGTGCTGTTTGTACAAGGTTCTCTGTGAAATTGTTGATCACGCGTCCTTGAAGTGTTTATTTCTATGGAAGGTTGGGCTCGGGAGTTCTATACAAACATCGTAGACAGGGTTTTTTTTTACTGAAATCTGGTGAGTCAACAGAGTTGACCTGGCGGCCTCATCTTGTTAATCATTCTTAGGCAGCTAGACGTGCGTCGGAAGGACGGATTAAAGGCATGGAGCAAATGACTATAATTTATCACGAGGGATCGTCGTCATTGACAAGCTCGCGGTCCGTTTAGCACTTGGCTGCAGCTACAGCCGTATTTACGTAACTCCTGGCTCCCCTCCAGTATAACAGCTCACTTGGATCTCATTAACCTGGACACTGACTGGAGGAGAAATCCTTTCACCATCAAGGAAAGGGTAGAATTCTTTGCTTATTTGAAAACAATAAAATTTGGCTGAAACGGAAACACAAAAAGGGGAGTTTATATAGTGCACCATCCAAAAACTTACGGCTTTTAACAAAACCACTACACGCACTGAGTTGAAATTCGAAGTAAAAGATTTTAAGAGCATTTGTTAAAAAAACGCCTAGTTTTACTGAAATTGGCGCAAAATTAAGAGTAGTTTATACAGAAAGCCTCCTAAAAATCTCTGCGGATCCCGAGATATAAGTTCATGTGTAAAGAAACATTTGTCGATGGACATAAAATTTAACTGAACTCGGTGAGAAGGATAAGAGCAGTTTGCATAGACAGCCAACAAAATATTTTTGATATTTACTTTATCGCTTACTTTATTTCATAACATCGAGATTTCTTAGGAAATACACATATAGGTCCCCTAAACTAAAAAATAACAATTTTAGAAAAATGTGTATGAGAGAGAACAGCATAACTCTAAAATAAAAGCTGGTTCAGTTCCAAACTTTATTTATGGCAATGCATTGGTAAAATTTGGCAAAGAATGACGAAACGTTCGTGCTAATATCGGCCATTTTTAAAGCTGCAATGTCCATTAAAATAGCTCCATACCAATTACGTCAATTTTTTCAGCATCTTTCACAATTCAAAATGCTTTGCGTACATAATTTTGTTTATTTCAATGCTTTAAATTTTAAGGATGGCTACAGATAATAAAGGTACTCGTCCACGATGCAACTTAAATGGCTTGCAACTTCGAACTGCGCAACAAAAGTGGGGTTGCATCGTGTAAACTGCCAAGCAAGTAGGAAAATTGCACGCGCAACTCAAGTTCAGCGCAACTTCTAAGTGGCGTGCAACTTAGGAAGTTGCTTCGTGTACGCAGCGAAAAAAAGAAAGTTGCGCCATCTGAAAGTGGCTTGAACAGTTTAGAAAACTTTTGCGGCGTATTCCGTACAACTTGTTATGTCGTCTGCTGTGATAGTAAATAACGTTTGAGAGGTAGGTACAAGGATTATAATTTGTGTTACACTAAATACAGAATTAAGACAGATAGGTGTATTTTATTTCCTTAACAATACGAACAATTTATTGTAGTACGGTGACAATTTATTTCTTCATAGCTAATAATGTCCTTAACAATAAATGGACGAGGGAAATGACAATAAAACTTATTGAACTGATTGAGACCACAGATTGCTTGTGGAGAGTAGACACTGCGGATTACAGAAATAAACAAAAGCGACAAAATGCGTTACACGCTATAGAAATAGAGTTCTACATGTCGGCAGAGGAAATTAAAGTAAAAATCCACAGGTTGAGAACCCAGTTCACCAACGAAAGGAACAAAATGAAGACAGGGAAATCTGGAAGTGGTGCAAAAGCCAAGTATAAAACAAAATGGACATTTTACGATGCACTGCAGTTTATGTTTTACCACACCAGCACCAATAATGATGCAGTAGATGAGTATTAGTTCCCGCTGTGCCAAATATTAGAAATAAATACATCTTTGACTGATAGCTGCTGCCTAAATAAATCACATTGATTATATAGTTATAAATAATGACAGCCAAACGTGTTACATATTAAACTCGGTAATGTTGCCGCTCCATTATTTTAAGCCGAATTACCTGTGGCTAGAAATCTCAGTTTTAACACAAGACGTTCTGTTGCTGATATTGACCTTTTCATTATTGTATCTTGCTTTTGTATTACAGGTGCTATTCTTCTAAGCAGATAATTAAAATCAACCGCTGACATGCGTAGGAAATTCTAAATTTTTATCTCCGTCGTAGAGCTCTTGCAGCAAGTTGTTTACAACCCCACAATATTCGCGACTTAAAATCCACACTCTTACCCAACACTTTCTGGCCGTCCTTTTACGTTTTTCTCTACGTCGACGAAGTAAAATAAGAGACAGGCATGCTACGGATAAAACTTCATTATCAGACCATATACTCGCCATACCAAGCAAACAGCTGACTAGAAAGTGGCATGCAGAAAAATTACCGTCATATAGCATCGTGTAAACGCTCGGTGCAACATTTCTGTGGACATGCCACTTTTATAGGTGGCGCAACTCGAAATCGTGCAACTTTGCATGCTGTGTATAAACAGAACGTGCCACATTTGTGGCCCGCAAGAAAAGAGGCATGCCATAAAACTGGCATCGCGGACGAGTACCTTTAGGTTTCATAAACTGATGTACATTTAAAAAAAAAATATCGTGCAAACTTGAGATTTAAATAAAACGTATATGGCACAGGTTTTTCTGCATCAATTAAAGTTAATCGCTACTAACAAAACAATTCTTTATATTGTCTTTTTAAACTCAAAATAAAATTTTACGACAGATACAGCAAACTGTTTGATGCAAGGAGCATTTTGTATTAACTTATCAAAAGTGATTAAATCACAGTGTACAAAAACGTTTTTTCTTGCTTTTTTATTTTTTCACCTGGATATACAACATGAATTCTCTGAATTCAAATCTGTTATCAGTTTTACTCTATCAGCCTAGGTTTACATTCAAAATCAAATCAAATGTAATAATGTACTTATGTGTTCAATGCAATCTTCTATATGTATGAAATACATAAACCTAATACAAAACTGTTTCTTTAGGTTTTATTAACATAAATATATAAATACATTGAAAAAAGAGAACTACGTGTCAATAACTATGTGTTTCCACACCTTTCCATTGTTGGGGAGAAGAAAATTTCATTTTTTTCGAAGCTCTGACATGTCCTACACTAGTCTCTCTTTTCAAACACCAACAATAGCCAGCCATCACTGACACATCCCAATGACCTTGGTAGCGGGTTTCCATTGTCTTAATGCCTTTATGAAAGTGCTCACCTTGTTCTTCACTCATTTCACCAAGTTTTGCTGGAAAGTAATCTACATGGCTGTGAAGAAAATACACTTTAATACTCATTCTACAACCTAGATTTATAAAATGTTGTAAATGTTTCCTCCACAATGTCCTTATAGCTCTCACACTTCTTGTTACCAAAAAGTTTTCTGTCACTGTTTTGTATGCCAACCATGCTGACTGCTCTAACCCGGATATTGACTAAGGAACGGTCTCATCCTGCATAAGTTCACGAATTTTGACGCCCTCGAAAATACCTGCTGCTAATCTTAGCTTCATTTTCTGTGAGAACTTTGCAACAAGGAATTTGAAACAATCACTGCCTTATTCAGAGTAGTTACAAATTGTTTCATCAAACCTAATTTAATATGGAGTGGCCGAAGAAGGACATTAAAAGAAGAAATCAATGGTTCATACTTAACATTTTTTTCTCCAGGAACTAAATTGCTCCCTTGTGGTAAATTTTTTCTGTTCCAATGCTCTGATCTAGCTCTACTGTCTCATTCACAAAGAAAGCAGGGATATTTACTAAATCCCATTTGCTGGCCTAGATGAATAGACACCACTTTTAGATCAACACAAACACTCCATTTATGTTCCGTATACTTAACCTTCTCTAGAAGAACTTTTAAGCTATCGTATGATTCTTTTAAATACACTGAATGGCCTACTGGAATACAAGGTAGAAAATGTCCATTGTGCTACAGAACTGCCTTTAAACTTGTCTTTGAGCTATTAATAAAAAGTCTCCATTTGTGAGGTTCATATAATGAATTCATAGCACTAAAAACACTAGTTATATTTACCGAACACCAGCTTATCAGCGTTTTAAAAGTAAGGTAAGAAATCCTTATCGCGTTGTCTGTAAAATGTAACAGATGTTCCAGGTGCTAACATCCTTTAATTTCGAAGCCAGAGAGTTGCTCTTTGGTAGGTAGAGATTTCTTACCAGATCATTTAACTCAGCCTGTGTGAACTGATGAGTCTCCTTTGAGTGTTGATCGCCAGTAGGTTGAAAGTCCATGTCTACTGCTGATGATCGTGATTCATCTTCAATCCTGGAACTAGAACTGCTTTCACCGATATTTTCAGGCCCCACGAAGGAACAGGCACTTCCTCAGTGTATGGAGTGGGACGAATCGCAGAGTTCAGATTAGTGGGATATTTTAAAACACTTTCATTCTTTCTCGTTATACCAGCAAAATTGCACAAAAAATAGCAATCTGTAAAGTGGTCTTTAGGTTCACGCCACACCATTGGTACACCAAATGCCAACGACTTTCGTTTACCATAAACCCACTGTCTTATACTTTCGGTACATGAAGAACATACGTAAAGGGGAGCCCACTTTTTATCCAAATCACCAAGAAGCATGCCAAAGTAAGCTTTATATGCATTTTATAAAAGTTTGTAATATTTCTTATCTGTTTTTGTGGAGTATAACTATCACATGTATAGCAAAAGGTATAGGGACTATTTACGCAATGACGTCAATCAGACATTTTTCACATGCACATACAAATTAACTTGAATTCAAAACTCATCTGACTGTCGACAGACCATTTACAAAAACTAAAATATTTCTTACGAAGCTTTACGGAAAATATTCCATACCTCTCTTTCGTTACCGAGAACTAAGTGAAAGGACCTGACAGTTAAAGTCTCGGGTCGTTAACCCCTCGACTACCTGTAACAAGATACCATAACAGGAAATAGAATGAGGGGTGAGAAGGCACTTAAGAGAAACTTGTGAGTTAGAGATAGACTATTACAGCCGTTGTTTTCTATAACTGTAGCCTGATGAAACAAAACAAGGGCTGGCTTCAGAGCTTCCATCTGGTAGGAATTCAGAAAATATCAACTGTTTTCATTCAGCAAAAATTGTGTAGACCTGTGTTATGAATAAACAAATTTAGTATCGCAAAAGCTGTTTGTCATAACTCATTAACATATTGCATCAACAATTGTTTTATGTTGCTATTATGTGTTAATCAAAAGAAGATTGTGAGTATTTAGTTTTTTATAAATGCTTTTCTATATAAATCCAAAATATTTAAAGGATGCCACATGAAAATTATCACCTCCCCCGAGCACGAATTAGCTTTTAAATGAAATAAGCTTGGTTATTTTTTATGTTATCAGAAAAACGTCTTTATTTTGCTTACTGTGTAATTTGTTTGAGATATTGAAATTGCAAACAAAAAGTACACCTTGAGTTCTCTGCGAATGCCCAGTGAAGTCGTCTTCATTCTCATTGAATTTTAGGGAATTTTATATATCTAGAAAACTATAAGAGATGGATAGAAGTTTACTACACACAGAAAAATCTAGAACTCATTAGAACATGCAACTTGTGTTAAATAACTATTTTTAGCCGCTCACGACACAGAACTCAGAAAAACGTTAACGTCGACATTTTATCATGATTAACAGGAAATGGGCAACACAGAAACATATTTTTTTATAAATAATTAGTATTAAGGCTACGAAAATGACAAACATTTTAGAGTTTTAGTGCAATATCCCAAAATATGTATAAGAATTGACATTACTAATATATGCTATTATTTTGGCTACAAAAAGAGCGCAATTGAAACAAACAGTTATAAGAATGTTTACGATATTGCTAGCATTACTGTTGAAGCTCGCTGTTTCAGACGGTAAATTGTTTATAACTCCCCCTAAATTGTTGATAAAATAGCATACTGTTTTTATTCAGCCGTGTGTAGAATGTAATATGTATTTATTGCTGGAAAGTCAGAATCTGACTGAAAAGATTCAATGCCATAGCCGGGATTTCAACCATGGAACTTCCGGTTTCCGTCCGATTGCTCTGAGCTACCATGGTAACATACGAGCATGACATTAATTCTCCAACTGGCTTAACCCATATGGGTAGTGATTATAAAGAGTGTAAGGTGACCTATGATCGTTCATTTAAACTATGAAAGAGCACGCTTTGAGTGTTTTCCCTTAATAAACTTTTTCCATAAATATTTCCATCCTTGAGATTACTATTTTATTTTGCACAATATTGCAAAGCAGCAAATTCAACTTTACATTCCACAGGTTCATTTTTAATTAGCCAGCTTCTGCTGCTATGAATACGAATAAATAAACACTCCCAGTATACAAATAAACAGAAAATTAGACATGATTGTAACGTAACCTAAATGTCATGCGGAATATGGAACTAAGGAAGCATTTACAATATTACACAAATTATTAATAGAAACACTTATTTATAAAGGTAAATAAAAGTTTGAGAAACCCAAGTACCAATGTTATGTTTCCTTTTTTTTGTGAATTATAAAAATCTGTGAATAATTAATGCAACACAATAACAGAAAGTCAATGAGAATGTTTTTAATGTGTTTTTTTATGTTTAGAGAAATTGTTCAACATGTGCACCTCTCGCCAGGACACATGCTTTACAACGTTTTCTTCAATTCTGCTGCACTCAGCGAAATACGTTATGTTGGTTTTTTTTGTTTGTTTTTTGTTTTGTTTTTGTTTTCCTTTTATTTTATTTCTTCCGCAGCTCGAAGTATACTTATTTGAAACGTTTCCACATCAGGCACTTCTGTAACGTATACGCAAGTTTTCATATCGCCCCAAAGAAAAAAAGGTCTATTGGATCTAGATCTGACGATCTTGGTGGCCATTTTATTGGCCCATTCTGAGCGACACAGCGTTCTTTGTAGGTGTTGCGTAGATGGCCACACACGTCTCAACTTATGTGCGGAGGTGCGCCGTCATGTAATAGCCACATATCGTTTCTTACTGTCAGTGGAAGCATCCTCAAGCAGAACTGGTAACGTTTCTTAAGAAACTGGCGATAGATGGCACCTGCTAAAACTGAGGAAGAATCCTTGGATCGATTAATGTATTTGCTATGATTCCTGTCCAAATATTTACAGAAAATCTGTGCCGAAAGTTGTCTTCTTATTGTGTGTGGATTGTAGTAAGCCCAGGTGTATGCATTACGGTAATTAGTTACTCCACTTCTTGATAAACGTTGTTTCACCCATTGCAAGAATTTTAAGGATAAAGTCCCCTCCTTGTTGAAGAAACCATTCAAAAAATGCTACCCTTGGCGCATAATCTGCTTCAGAGAGATACTGGACGCGCTGAATATGATAGCAATTCTTCTTTTAATGTTCTCTAAACAGTTCAATGGTATACGCCGATAGTACGAGTTATACCAGGGCTGCTGCTTCATGGATCTTCTTCCACCAAATAAAGGATTTCTTCTTCTTCTTGTGCAACATTTCTTTGACCAACCTCAACATGAGGAGATACACTTCCTGTATCTAGAACTCTTTGACAGATGAAAAAAACAAAAGTTCTATGATGTGGTGTTCATCTATTTACCCTATACCACTGCAGTCTCCATGATTCTCCGCAGTGATCATTGGTGTTCCTCGGGATTTGCCAACTCGATTCGTCTCCGCCACAGTACAACGCCGCTGGCCTTCGACCTTGAAGGCCACCAGAACCATTACATCCCGGGGACCCACCACCTCCGTTCGCTTGGTACTGGCTGACCAGGCCGACTGTGAGACGGCCTTAAGGTATAGCCTGCCCTTATTAGGGCGGTTTCTGCCTTTAGAGCCTAGTCGATCCGAAAGCCACCAGCCATGCCGACGATGCTGCTAAGGACACAACTCCATAACCTGCGCTGCACCCCCCAGGTGCCACTACTGTGGTGCACCAAGCCTAACTGCTCAGTGCACCAGTCACGATCTCCGCCACCGACGTCGATACTACGCCTTCTGTAATGGCTTCGGCCACTTTACCGGGCAGGCACTGTGTCCTCTATATCCAAGAAACCGCCGACCGACTCTGCTACTGTGCACACACCACCAACTCCAACAACACCACCAGCTCCAGACACCACCCGAAGAGATGCGGCCCACACAGGGTTCCGCATCTCTCCACAGGACGAACGAACTCCATCACTCACCAGCGCCGCAAACTCCACCATCTCTGACCAACACCTACGCCGACGCGCCACCATTGAGGAAGAACACCAGGAACTCCACGTCACCACCGCCCTCAACAACATCACCACCAGCGATCTGACTCCGCAGACACAACAACCAGTGGCCTGGGCCATGTCATCGTCTGCCCGCCATAAACTTCACCACTGCCTGCCTCAACAGTTCAATTGGAAGAGCTTACGGGCACCATTGCAGGTCTCACCAACCTGGTAAGCCTCCTGATCACTAAGACGGCCGATTGTACTTCGGTACTTGAGGACCTGAAGAGTGGTCAGGAAAGGCTACGGAACTTCCTTGTCACACAAACCAGATATTGGAAACATTCTAGCAGATACTACAGGCCAATTAATACTTAAATCCAACCGGGGCAGTCAGGGCTCGCCATGGCTGTCTCCGTGTCTATACCAGACGCTGACAGCACAACGCTGCAGCAAGTACAACCAGAACTTTCGGAGGAGCTAATGCGGAACTCCACTAGGTCTTCAATAACACATCTAAACATGAACATGCACTACTCACGCCTTACTACCTACCTAACTAGAACCCAGAACTCCTTACAAATTCCTTCTTCGGCGAAATAAGTCAACTCTTTATCCCTACCAACTCTCTAACTGTCTCCCTTTAAAAAAAGAAGTCTTGCTCGATAACTTCTTGCTGCAGCTGCCGCATGACGATTTGTTTCACCGTAAATGAGTAGCATTTCAAGATACTCGGCATTTGTAAAGTGAACCATTTTTACTTTCTCTACTACGTATAGTAAGTAGGGGAAGTATTGTATTCCACCCAAAAATTCGATACCGAGATTTCACCGGAAATACATGTTTTGAGACCCCCTGAATCCAAAACAAGCATTTTTGGAAACATGTCCGTGTGTGTCTGTCTGTGTGTCTGTCTGTGAACAGCATAACTCAGAAACGAACAGTCGGATAAATACCAAACTTGGTATTTAGGTTCAGTATCTTCCAAGGATGCGACACGAAGGTTTTCAAGAAAATCCCCCCACCCCAGATTACCCTTTACATGGAACATTTTTCGAAAATTTTAATTTTCTCAAAAATGGCTCTAACGAGTTTGATAAAAATATCATATGTCTAAGATATTTTCATGACAAATAAAACGTATATCTTGAAATTTCTGGGAATGTCTCCAAAAGTATTCTTCATTGCGAACAACTTTTGCATAACTGGTAAACCATAAGAGATAGACAAAATTTTGCTACACAAAAAATGTAGATCGCGTTAAAATACACAATTTATGTCATATACATTTTTTGTTGAGTGAACCATTTTCGAGATATTGTTTGTTATTGCCTTAAATCTTTCAATACTTATTTTCTCAAATGGGAATTCGTTATTCAGTTTTTTGTCTTGGATACGCAAACAGTATTAATGTGTGGCAAAGGGAATGGTGCTGCACCTAGCAACCAGCTATTAAGAGATATGTATGTGCTTAAAGGCTACTGTATTTCGATACTGCCCTTGTAAATATATATTCCCCTTGCATCTACAAGAAAATTAGCAATAAGATAGAGTCTGCAAATGTTTATCTCGATTAACATGAAGTAGATGGAGAATAAGCGTTTGTAAAAATAGTTTGTACAAGAGTAGAGTAAGTCATGTGAGTGTAACACATCAGATTTTTTATTTGATAATCCACTGTTTCGAAAACAAGCCATAAGCGCAATAAACAACAGCTGAAGTGCGTTTCTTTCGATCCTACAGCGTTGCCATGTTAATATTAAATCAAACTGAGTTGTATTTATAGACGCTCTTTAACTCTTATGGTTCGCAGCGTCCCATTCTATACTGGGCGTGAAAGATTGGAAACTTTTACTAGAGGCCTCTTTATCAGAGGTGTTTTTACGTGCCGTAAATCTACGATACGGGATCACCGGCTATACTCGAACTTCTCTTCCGAAGGAAATCATGCTAAGGATTTGTATGTCCGAAAACAATCCATCGCCCTCCGCCGTGTTTGAACCCGCGACCACAAAAACTAGGTTGTCAAGTTGTGTAATCTCGTGGTTAACCATGTAGATTTAACTAAGACAAATTTCGAAAGGTTATATTAATAGAGTGGAATTGTTTTAATTCTAAATGTATTTAAACACGCAGAAAATATTTACCCTTCAATTCCACTAATAAATACTTCTAAAAGTATTTCACTTTCATAAAATCTTCATTTAAAATAGCGTTAATATTAAGAACATGTCAATTGTTTGTCAAACAATACTTTAAAAACAGCAAAACTGCATTAAGATTTTGTTGTTCTATTCATTACAAAGGGTCATCCTGTTCAAGAACTATCATAGGTCACTTCCATCCTGTATGTTAACAAAATTATGTTTCTTTATTTTTAATATTGAGGCAGTATTTTATATCACAACACTGTAAATGCCAGAGTGGTTGTAGCGTAAATTAACATTATTGTATGACAATAAGCATTGTTAGGAAATAAGTTTACACGGCCTCACTGAAACTGACAATAGAAGCGGATAACAATGAAAAGAGGGGGGGGGGAGTTGTTTATCAATTAGAAGAGACAAACAAATGACGTCAGAGTAGCGTGCCTTTCTTTAGAAATGGAGGGAATATCTTCCCTAGAGCATATGTGTTCGTAATTTTGACTGGATATAAAAATAGACGCTAATGTTGGCGCGCTTTATTAACCAATAGCAGCTCTGTTATAATGTTTAGGCATATCGGGGTGAGGGAGTATAAATTCCGAGCCAAAGACAGGTAACGCGCAGTTTAACAGAATCATTCACGAGTTACACGTCGCGCAGTTCAACAGAAGCATTCACGAAGTACACGTTACGCAATTCTACAGAATCTCTCGCGGCGTAAAGTTAGTTATAAAATGTGAAATACTCGAATTAATAATGTGCGCAAATAAGTGATTATAGTTACATTCGAAAATATAACAGTTTCAGTCAGGCGTGTATCAAGATTAAATATATGAAATTAATTCTGTGTGACGGCAATAAAAGTATAAAAACAAATTCTTTTATCAGTGTTATCTTTTAGTAACAACTCCTTTCCGTTTACACACCCTGTTCAAGTAATAATAGCTAACCGGATGACAAAGAACCCAAAATTCAAATAGTAAAACAATAACAGGCGCTCAGCAAATAAGATAACACGAACGATACCGCGACAATATTTAGTTAATGAACTACTGTCTCTAACTAAAGGGACAGGACTGTTTAAAACTTTATCTGGCAATGTTGCTCAAAAGCAACAACAGTTTGTCATGCACTTTAAGCAAGAAATATGTTTTGTTCCTAAGAGAAATTGTTTTAGGTCCTTTCACTCAAAGTAATAACTAATAGTGAAACATTCTGGCTAGTCTTTGTATGGGCAATGTCGCTCTTGAGTAACATACTTCACTTTATAAAAATAATTGAAATATTTGAAAACCATATAAAAATGTTTAGGAGACCTTATTTATTTCATTCCCTATCCCAAAAGCTATTTTGCTTCATTTTGTTTTATAAGTGCGAGGCAAAGGGTTAACTAAAACAATAGTGATAGGAGATAATACAACAAACCCTTAGGTTTCAGTGTTAAGGTCAATTACAGCCCAACTCCATCGATACGATATTCAAGTGAATTTAAGCCCCAACTGACTCGCATTTTTCCCCGGTAAACCACAAGATCCCAAATTCATTTTGAGAAGGCATACCCCCAATTGCGATTTACAGTTTGTAAGTACTCTAAATTCCGGGCTTCACAGTTATTAGGTCAATCAATGATAATTAATTGTTCTTTTACACAAACCGTGATTGACCTAACATTTGTGTGCAGAAATAGCATAAAGCAAGTACTTTTTACTTTCTCTACTACGTATAGTAAGTAGGGGAAGTATTGTATTCCACCCAAAAATTCGATACCGAGATTTCACCGGAAATATATGTTTTGAGACCCCCTGAATCCAAAAAAAGCATATTTGGAAACATGTCCGTGTGTGTGTCTCTGTGTGTGTGTGTGTGTGTGTGTGTGTGTGTGTGTGTGTGTGTGTGTGTGTCTGTGAACAGCATAACTCAGAAACGAACAGTCGGATAAACACCAAACTTGGTATTTAGGTTCAGTATCTTCCAGAGATGCGACACGAAGGTTTTCAAGAAAATCCCCCCACCCCAGATTACCCTTTCCATGGAACATTTTTCGAAAATTTTAATTTTCCCAAAAACGGCTCTAACGATTTTGATTAAAATATCATATATTTAAGATATTTTCATGACAAATAAAATTCTTGAATTTTCTGGGAATGTCTCCAAAAGTATTCTTCATTGTGAACGACTTTTGCATAACTGGTAAACCATAAGAGATAGACAAAATTTTACTACGCAACAAATGCAGATCGCGTTAAAATACACAATTTATGTCATATACACTTTTTTTTGTTGAGTGAACCATTTTCGATATATTGCTTGTTATTCCCTTAAATTTTTCATTACTTATTTTCTCAAATGGAAATTCGTTATTCATTTTTTTTGTCTTGTATATGCAAAGAGTATTAATCTGTGGCAAAGAGAATGGTGCTGCACCTAGCAACCAGCTATTAAGAGATATGTATGTGCTTAAAGGCTACTGTATTTCTATATTGCTCTTGTAAATATATATTCCCCTTACATCTACAAGAAACTTAGCAATAAGATAGAGTCTGCAAATGTTTATCTCGATTAACATGAAGTAGATGGAGAATAAGGGTTTATAAAAATAGTTTGTACAAGAGTAGAGAAAGTCATATGAGTGTAACACATCAGATTTTTGTTATACATTGCGTACGAGAAAGATAGATAGACATTAACTGTTTGGTCGTTACTATGCGTTAACGTTAATACCAATGCCTGTTTCAAAATATTTAGTTCAGATACAGCTCCAAAGGGATGGTTCTACGTCCTTGTAAGGCAACTGGGGTTCTTTACATGCTTCACGGGCAGCATTTTACCACTTGCATTAATTGAGGGTCGTGTTAGTCAACTTACGAGGAAGTTGTTAGAGAAGCCAAACAAAATACTTTGTAAAGGAGTTTCTCGCGGTAAACTCGTTCTAAAGCTGAAATTACCACAGGTGGGGTGAAGTCCTTGATTATAAACGTCGCAGTGCACTATTTTTCCCGGCGGACGAGGCCGAGTGTTTGTTCCTGCCTTTTAAAAAATTAACGCTCCGTTCTGAACGGTCACACCGAGATCTGAAGCCCTAGAACGCCGTTGTGTGACGTTGCTCATTAGCGAGGAAGGACTCGTGAATAATATAAACCGGGTAAACTATTATTCACATTCTTTTTAAGCGGAAATTAGATGCAGAAAAGCATACATGAAGATTTTCGACATTCAAAGCCAAAATGTGACCTCTTCAAAAGCAACCTGAAGCTTCCAAACTCTTAGTATGTACCAAAGACTAGCTTTCCTTGAATCATTCACTCACGAACTCGAATCTAATGGGTTTGGCGAGTCACTGCAAGAAAGCATAGTGGGCTGCAGGGGAATACAGCACAGCTCCAGAACGTTTCGGTTAGTCCAGAAATTTTAAAACATACACATATTCAGATATTTTCACTTTCTCCACCACTTACATTTTTACTTTCTCTACTACGTATATTAAGTAGGGGAAGTATTGTATTCCACCCAAAAATTCGATACCAAGATTTCACCGGAAATACAGGTTTTGAGACACCCTGAATCCAAAAAAAAACATTTTTGGAAACATGTCTGTGTGTCTGTGAACAGCATAACTCAGAAACGAACAGTCAGATAAACACCAAACTTGGTATTTAGGTACAGTATCTTCCAGAGATGTGACACGAAGGTTTTCAAGAAAATCCCCCCACTCCAGATTACCCTTTACATGGAACATTTTTCGAAAATTTTAATTTTCTCAAAAATGGCTCTAACGATTTTGATTAAAATATCATATGTTTAAGATATTTTCATGACAAATAAAATGTATATCTTGAATTTTCTGGGAATGTCTCCAAAAGTATTCTTCATTGTGAACGACTTTTGCATAACTGGTAAACCATAAGAGATAGACAAAATTTTACTGCACAAAAAATGTAGATCGCGTTAAAATATACAATTTATGTCATTTACATTTCTTTTGTTGAGTGAACCATTTTCGAGATATTGCTTGTTATTCCCTTAAATGTTTCAATAATTTTCTCAAATGGTAATTCGTTATTCATTTTTTTTTGTCTTGGATATGCAAAGAGTATTAATCTGTGGCAAAGAGAATGGTGCTGCACCTAGCATCCAGCTATTAAGAAATATGTATGTGCTTAAAGGCTACTGTATTTCTATATTGCCCTTGCAATTACAAAACAAGGGGAACATAATACGCCTTAAGCGATGGTCAAATATTTTTAGAACTGGTCGCTATGTGTAAAATGTAATTCTCTTTGCATGTCAAAAGATCGCTTCTGCAAATGTTTATCTCGATTAATATGAAATAGATGGAGAATAAGAGTTTGTAAAAATAGTTTGAACAAGAATAGAGAAAGTCATGTGAGTGTAACACATCAGATTTTTATAAAAAGGTTCATGCTCAAGCGAACAGCATGACTCAAAACAAAAAGGATAAACAATACCCAAAAGCTACAAATGAATGCCCAACTTTATATTTAATTTCAGCATCTTCCAAGGATGCGACAAGAAGATTTTCTAGATAACCTTCCCACTCTACTGTATACTTATGGAAAATGTTGCATTGTTTTTATTTACCCAAAAATGGCACCGATGTTGATTAAAACGTCATATGAATAGCTAGTGGGTTCGTCAATCTGAATATCATTTTGCAAAACGTTAGAGATACGAGGGTTGTCCCAGAAGTACCTGACCTAACAAAGAAAACACAAACATTTTGGGAAAACCTTTATTTCTCTACTTAGTCTCCTTTCAGCTCGATACACTTTTCCCAGCGGTGTTCAATAGCTTCGATACCCTGTTTATAATGAGAACCATCGAGTTCTGCAAAATAGCCATCAAATACGTTCTCCAGCTCTTTACTGTTGACAAATCTTTTAGCACCAAGCTATTTCTTCAACTTTGAAAATAGAAAATAGTAAGGGGGGCTAAATCTGGCGAATAGGGTGCACGAGGAAGCAATTCGAACTTTAACTCATTGACTTTGGCTATGGTGATAATGGATGTGTGAACTGGTGCATTGTCTTGATGAAACAGCACCTTCTTTATCGCTAAATACGACCGTTTTTGCTTGATTTCATCATTCAAATTCTGCAATAAGTTTGGATAATACTCGCCATTGATTGCTTTTCCTTTTTGAAGATAATCAATGAAAATCATTCCACACACATTCCAAAAAACTAGCGCAATGACCTTGCCTGCAAATGGAACTGGACAATTAATAGGATTATTAAAATTGGACAATTAAATGCCCGGAGAAGTAAACAAGTGATGTCTGAAATTAGGAAAACAGCGGAGGAAT
The DNA here is from genome assembly GCA_030765065.1 of Deroplatys truncata. NCBI lineage: Eukaryota > Metazoa > Arthropoda > Insecta > Mantodea > Mantidae > Deroplatys > Deroplatys truncata. The sequence continues at coordinate 96,797,210 of CM060984.1, read as the reverse complement.
TAAATTTAGATTTATTATGTATACAGGAACCTTATACTACAAAGGAAAAGTAACAGATGTTCCAGTTAGAGCCAGAGCGATAAGTTACGGCGAAAATTCAATGGCATCTATTATTATTTATAATCCACATTTGCAAATAGTTAATATCATACAACTAGAAGACTCGCATACGAATTGTATTGAAATTACATATTGTCGTAGCCTCTAATCAAGTGCTCAATGGGAGGTAGGCGACTCGCTTGAAGGTACCAGAAAATTAACAAGTTGTAAAAAGGCGAGGCTACGACTAGGGACGCAGCTACAATGAAAGTGCAAAAATATTATTAACTACTGACAAAAGGACACTTACATGGTTCAAAATAGGAAGAAGGAGCTTTACACTATTGTAAATAAAACAAGAAAGATCTGGATGGCAAGGGGTTTATTAGATAAAACATGATACTTTACCTCATCTCCTTAGTCCCATGCCTGTCGGGCGAGGCCGCCATACATTCTGGTATGGAGAGAGCGTAACACACGTCTGGTCCGGTTGGCTTCTACTCACTGACTCTCTCCCCAAGCCCAAACCCACGCCACTACAGCGTGAGGACGCTATCTAAGCAACTACCCCCACCTAAACTGCTACCCCCACCTAAACTACAACCTCCATCTCCAATCCAGGTGACCAAGGAGACGTATGCGCGACAATGCCTGCATACGCCACAAAATGATAGTGGCAAATTTATTTTAACAGATCAATATTTTCAATACCGACATCCAATTGATCCATACATAAACAAAATAAAAGAAATTAGTAATATTTTTAAAAACTATGAGCAAATTTTTACCAGCGATGCCAATGCTAAATCTGATTGGTGGTATAAGAATATTAAGGATGAAAGAGGAGAAAAATTGGAAGAACGTATTTCTGAACAAAATCTGTTTATTAAAAATGAACCAAATAATCCTCATACATTTTAAGACACAGTTGGTGCTATAGCAAATATTAATATTACTCTATGTAATTTACTTTCAAAAAAATAAAATCCTAAACTGGAAAGTTGGTTATAATATGACGACCAGTGACCATAGATTAATTTATTTCGATTACCTCATTGGGAAACCTAAATACAAAGAAGGAAGAGGAGATAAAATTGATAATTACAAACAAGCAAATTGGTATCTTTTGAGACAAGAGTTTGATAACTTACAGCCGGAATATGAAGGGGAATATGTAGACAAGGATGCTAAAAATTTAGTTCAATCAATACAAAAGGCAATAGAAAAATCAGTTCTAATTATTAAATCTAAAACGTTCTATGACAATATTTAGTTAGATGCATTACAGAAGGCACGTAGAAATGTTAGGAAACTTAGAAGAATTTATCAAAGATCAATAATTGCGGACGAAAGAGAGAAAATTTTGAATAAATATAGAGGGGCGAAAATGAAATATAAGTACAGCTTAGAAGAAACTAGAAAAACGTTCGTGGAAAAATTTTGTTGAAAAAGAATTAGAAACAAATATATGGGTTATGTCCTATAAAATAATAATGGAGAAAATTAAAAGACTCGAGATTTTAAATACTTTGCAAAAGAATAATGGGGAAATGACAACAAATTGGCAAAATTCAGTAAATGTTCTCCTAGATAAGTTACTTCCTCAGGATGATAAAAGTATGCATAATATTTTACATACACAAAAAAGAATAGATATGAATACGCCATGTCGTCCTCCGTGGACTAGTGGTACCGTGCTAGCCTCTAGTTCCCAATGTCGCGGGTTCAAACCCGGCGGAGGGCGATGGATTTTTTTCGGGCGTAAAAATCCTTAGCATGGCTTCCTTTGGAAAGGAAGTAAAGCCGTGGTCCCGTGTCGTAGATTTACGGCACGTAAAAGAACTTCAGGCCTGATAAAGAGGCCTCTGAGCAAAATTATCGGTCTTTCACGCCCAATGTAGAATGGGACGCTAAGGACCATAGTAGTTAAAGAGCGTCCATAAATAGAACTCAATTCTTTGAATACGTCATATAGGAATAACAGATTAATATTTCCCTTTGATATTTCCAAATTAGATTTATTTTAAATAAGCTAAAAATGAAGAAGGCAGCAGGGCCAGATGGCATAACAAACTAAGTTATAGTAGCCTTGGAATATAAAATTACACCGTTTTTATTACAACTGTTTAACGATTGTATATGGAAAGGGCGTTTTCCTTATTGCTGGAAAGAGGCTAAAGTAATTATTTTGAAGAAAAGTGCTGAACAGGACCCAAAAGACACAAAATCCTACAGACCAATATGCTTATTGAATGCCTTAGGAAATATTTTAGACGATTTGCTTTGTAAAAGAATAAAAGAATTTAGATTAATAACGGGTATGAATGGAAACCAATTTTTCTAGGAAAAGGAAATCTGCAGAAGGCGCGATAAATTGTGTAATGGAAACTGTTTTGACAACACATTCTAAATATTTAATTGGAATTTTAATTGATATTTTTAGCGCATTTGGCAACTTATGGTGGCCAGTATTATTTGAAAGATTACGGGAGAAAGGATTCCCAAAATGCCGGTATGCTATTTTATAAGATTACTGTAAAGATAGAAGGGCTTATATAAAGGGAATAGAAATATAGTGCATAGAGATATTACCAAAGGTTATCCCCAAGGCTCGATTTTGGGACCAACCTTTTGGGATATTGTATTGGAAATATTGTTGGATGAGTTAATTACTGATGCAAATGTTAAAAATACCGTAGCATATGCGGACGATGTGCTATTTTTAATAGAAGAAATAGTAGAAGTGAAATCGAAAACAGAGCAAATAATTTAACTAATAAACTAAGCAATTGGTGTAGCAATACCAAACTTCAAGTAGCTCCAAATAAATCAGGATATATGGTTCTCAAAGGCAACCTTAAGAGAGATTCATGTATAAAGTATGATAACCAAAACATAAGACGCCAAAGAGAAGTTAATATTTGGATATTTATTTAGATGAGCGTCTTAATTTTAGAAAACACACGGAATATGTTCGGAAAGAATCTGAAAAAGTAGTGATGATATTAGCTAGATTAGTTGAATCAAATTTTAATATTCCATTAAATGCCATTTGAGGCTATCACACAAGCATCTTTGCCTCAATAATAACGTATGGAGCAGGGATCTGGGCAATGAGGATGAATGATGTACAGATAAAAGTCTTATTACGAAGATCTCGGAGAAAAGTGTTGTTAAGATTTACTGGAGCGTTAAGCACCTCACCTACACTAGCCCTATTAGTAGCTACAAGTATATGGCCAATTGATTTAATAATAGAATTAAGAGGCGCAGTTTTTTGGTTTAAGAAAGGAAATATGGAAAAAGTATTTGCAATAACTGTGTAACAATATACGTGATATAAAATTCAGTTTAAGAACTCAATGGCAGCGGGAATGGGAAAACACTGAGGCAGGAAGAAGAACTTTTAATTTATTTAATAATATTTCGGAAAGATTGATATTAAATCATACTCAAACTACCAAAGGAATGATCCATTATCTTAGTCATGGACCATATAAAACCTACTGGAAAAAAATCTGATGTGTTACACTCACATGACTTTCCCTACTCTTGTACAAACTATTTATTCAAACGCTTATTCTCCATCTGCTGCATGTTAATCGAGATAAACATTTGCAGAGTCTATCTTATTGCTAATTTTCTTATAGATGTAAGGGTAATATATTTAAAAGGGCAATTTGGAAATACAGTAGCCTTTAAGCACATACATATCTCTGAATAGCTGGTTACTAGGTGCAGCACCATTCCCTTTGCCACAGATTAATACTCTTTGCATATCCAAGACAAAAAAAATGAATAACGAATTCCCATTTGAGAAAATAAGTATTGAAAAATTTAAGAGAATAACAAGTAATATCTCGAAAATGGTTCACTCAACAAAAAAGTGTATATGACATAAATTGTGTATTTTAACGCGATCTACATTTTTTGTGTAGTAAAATTTTGTCTATCTCTTATGGTTTACCAGTTATGCAAAAGTCGTTCACAATGAAGAATACTTTTGGAGACATTCCCAGAAAATTCAAGATATACGTTTTATTTTTCATAAAAATATCTTAAACTTATGATATTTTAATCAAAATCGTTAGAGCCATTTTTGAGAAAATTCAAATTTTCGAAAAATCTTCCATGTAAAGGGCAATCTGGGGTGGGGAGATTTTCTTGAAAACCTTCGTGTCGCATCCTTGGAAGATACTGCACCTAAATACCAAGTTTGGTGTTTATCCGACTGTTCGTTTCTGAGTTATGCTGTTCACAGACAGACACACACACACACACACACACACACACACACACACACACACACACACAGACAGACACACACACAAACACACAGACACACACACGGACATGTTTCCAAAAATGCTTTTTTTGGATTCAAGGGGTCTCAAAACATGTATTTCCGGTGAAATCTCGGTATCGAATTTTGGGGTGGAATACAATACTTCCCCTACTTACAATACGTAGTAGAGAAAGTAAAAATGAACAGAACACAGGACGATATATGTAGCCTGTGTAAAAGACAAGCCAACCCAGAGCAGGTTTTGTTTGAATGTGTACAATTTTCAGAACAAGTTAGAGAAGAAAGAATAGCGTTGAGTGGCCATCAAGTGTACAATATATTGAGAAATAACGAATTATATATGCATCTAGAGCAATTAGCCCTAAAAATAAGCAATTTAGCGAGGGATGTAGTGATACCACAAGAAGACATTTTAGGAACCAATGAAGAGGAAGTAATAGTAAGAAGATTAGAACGTATACGATTACAATATCAATTTTGATGCGGTATTAAATGTTACAATGTGTTTACTTCACGCGTTGCCATCTTGTGACGTCACTCCTTGTTTGGTTCGTAGCTCCCTCTGGCGTAGCAATTTGCATCAGTTTTGAAATAATTCACTTTAAATGTTCTCCGGCTAGCTATTTAGGTCGACATTTAACTCTTGCAGGGTGTGAATCGGAAAGGAATCTTTTATCCAGAAATTATACTGACGAAGAAATTGGTTTTATAATTTTTATTGTCGAACACGTTCACAAACACTTTTACAAATTGATCTGGATACTCGCCAAACTGAAACTGTTTGTAACAACTTCTTATTTATCACTTTTAACTCGCATACTTTAACTTTATGTAATTTTTTTAACTGTATAATACTTTATAATAACTCTCGTAATTCTGCTGCGTGTAACTTGGCGAAATGAGAGACCGACGTGTATAGTACTGAGAATTCTGTTGAACTGGGAGACAAGCTACCTCGGGGCCTGGCTTATTTATATGCTTGCCTCAAGATACGCCTAAAGATTATAAATGAACTGCTATTGGCTAATAAAACGCGCCAACATTAGCGTCTATTTTAATATCCAATGAAAACCACTAATACATATTACTTTAGGAAATGTTCTAGAAGCTTCTAAACGGAAAAAACGCGCGAAACATTACGTAACTTCCTGGTTCCCGGTAATGATAAACAACTCACCCCATTGCTGCATTATTGCGTTATTGTTGACAGTTTCAGTAAAGCCGTATATTATTATTTACCAATAATAATTACAATTAATAAACCTCTGAAATCAATGTTACATAAAAATACATATTCATATTACTATCATTAATTACATCTGAGTAATTTGTGATACAAATTACCGTATCATATGCCCCACTAGAAACATAATTATAAATATTTATAACTTGTTTAGAAATTTTAAAATTGTGTTTTTAGTCTCCTAAATCTTGGAACACACGTTATCACTTTCACTTAACACTTCACACGCATTTAACACACGACATATGTTTTATCTCGCCACTACTTACTGGCTCTGGTTTAATTAATTTAGATATTAATCTGACATCAAAAAAATTTTTTTTTATAGCAAATACTTTACCCTAAATTATTTAATCACTTCTACCAAATTGTTTACTCTCTTACATTGTTGACAAAAATTTATACATTTAAGATTTTTGTAATTATTACACATATTTACCAAAATATTCACCCTCTACACAAATATTTACATCTCTTAAATCTAGGCACTGTTTCACATGTTCTATTTACTGCATAAATATATTTTTTTTTAATTATATTTACCAATTTTTGTGATTTTGTACTTTATCTTAACAATACTCTTGTAATAGTATTTATGTACTTTACTTTAATATAACATCAGGCTTTATTTCACATGTTCAGTTACTAATAAAATGTTATTTTCCTCTCAAACAGTTAGTCATGACCACAATTTATTTCTCCATTCACATGACGTACATTTTTATTTAACCCTCTTACGTTCCAATACATTGCTCTGCATTTCGCCTTTAACTATCCATCATTTACTATTTATCATCTTTGTCTTTTATTTCACCATGATCTTCATGGTTGTATGGTTTAAGCATCTCAATATGGAACTTTCCTATGCTTTTTCGAGTTGTTGGATTACATAACTCATATGTGTTAGTTCCATACACTTCAACAACTTCATATGGTCCATGGTATTTGAGAAACATTCGCCAATAAAGTTTATTTTCTTTATCCGATAATTTCTTGGTTTTAACCAAAACTAAATCTCCTATTTTGATCCTCCATTCCTTTCTCTTCTTTTCTTCATGTTTAATTTTTCTTTTTATGGCCTTTTTCTTCATCCTCTCGAATGCTTTTCGGAACATCTCTTCTTCTGTTGGTGGTATCGAATGCGCATCCGGAACGGCTTCTGGAATTTTTTTACACATTGTATTGATCTTCTTTCCCAACTTAAGTTCACATGGTTTGTATCCTGTCACATTGTTTATGGTTTCATTTAGTAGGTTCTGAACAAAGTTCACGTATCCATACCATTGGGTGTGTTTTCTATGACATAACACCCTTAAATAATTTGAAATTTCCTTAATTTCCCTCTCCACTGGGTTGGAGTTCGGTCTGTATCTTGACGAAAAATATTGTTTAATGCCATTTTCTTTCAGTCCATCCATAAATTTTTTTCCTGTGAAGTACGAAGCATTATCGCTCAATACAGATTGAATAGGTCCTTCTTCTATCACATATGACTTAAGTAGTCTATTCAAACATGCTAAACCTGTAGGTTTTCTCAAAGGGTAAATTCTTACATATTTGCTGAATATATCATAACAGACAAATATATATTTATTTCCAAATTGACTTGGAGGCATCGGACCATGAATATCAATACTAATTACACATCTCGGCTTATCCCTTATAACCGAATTAGTTTCAAATGCATATGCTGCATTTATTTGCTTTGCCTTCTGACACAGGTTGCAGCACGATATAAATTTCCGAACTTTCTGACGCAATTTGGATATGTATAAATTCTCTAAAATCATAGAAGTTGTTCGGTCCGTCCCTGAGTGTGCTAACCCTTCATGAAAATTCTTAATTAGTTCCTTTTCCATGCTTTTCGGAACCATTATCTTCCAACTAGGCATTTCTTTTCCATGCTTCTTGTATAATGTCCCATCTCGAATTGCTATAATTTCTTTCTTTGCCTCCTCAATCAATGGTGCATTTTCTTTAAGTTCAAATAATTTTGCGTCCTCATTTTGAATTTCCCCCATATTTTTCAATTTTCTCATCATTTCTTTGCTTAAAGGAATTTCAATTGTCAATATTTTGACTTCATTTCTAGGCCTTTCAATATTTTCGGGAATTTGTGGGTTGTAATTCAATCTTGATAGCAAATCACTGAAGGTATTATTTTTGCCAGGAATGTGGATAATCTCAATATCGAATGCAGATATTGCATGAATATATCTAGCAAGTTTTCCACTACATAATCTACACCGTTGTATGAAAGTTAAGCTTATGTGGTCTGAATATACTTTCACCTTTTTCTGATAAATATAGGTTTTAAAACGAATTAATGAGAAATATAGTGCTCCAATTTCTAACTGAGTCACTGAAGAATTTCGCTCAATATTTGTAAGTCCTCTAGAAGCTGTACTAATGACGTGAAAGTCATTGTTGATGTCTCGCTGTCCTAAAATTCCGGCGTATCCTTGCATTGATGCGTCGACATAAATCTCATATTCCAAATCTTCTCTGGGCCTCTCAAGTAATATGGACTTAGCAAAGAGTTCCTTTACTCTCTCAAAACATTTTTGATGATCCTCTGTCCATTTCCACTTATTGTTCTTTCGGAGTAGCTGCCGCAGTGGTTCTATTTCAGCCGAATATCTTGGTACGAACTTACTCTGAAAGTTCAATACCCCTAAGAGACGTCTAATTTGTTTTACATTCCTGGGTGACGGAATTTTCATTATTGCTTCTATTCTTTTCTGATCAGGTCTTATACCTCGTTCATCCACTACATAACCCAGAAAATTTATTTCCTTGACACAAAATTTTGATTTTAGTATGTTCACAGTCATACCATGTTGTTGTAGTTTATTTAACACATAATGGACATTATTCATGTGTTCTTCAAATGTTTGACTAATGATTAGGAAATCGTCAATATACTTTATTAAAAAGTCATCTGCAGAATTTCCAAAGATACTGTGAATGGCTCTCAAAAATCCACTTCCTGAGTTTTTTAAACCAAAAGGATTTACACAAAAGCGATACTGGATCCCTGAGTACTGAAATGAAGTGTAATCACGCACTTGCGGATCTAATTCCACTTGCCAATATGATGCAGTGAGGTCGATGGATGTCAAAAATCTCCCTCTTGAAAGTTTTGTAATTAGTTGTTCAATTCCCTCACTTTGAAAATGATCTGGTTTCATATACTTGTTGACATATCTACCGTCTAAAGTTAATCTCAAACTACCATCTCGTTTAATACTCCAGCAGATTGAATTTATGTATTGAGAATTACTTTGCTCAATAATCCCATTTTCTAACATGCTATTTATTAGTTGTCTAGCTTTGTCTCGAAGACTTATAGGTAAATTGTCATACTTGTGCCTATATGGTGGTACGTCTTCTACTTGAAATGTATGCTGATATACATCACATCTGCCTGGGATATTACTAAATACTGAACTATTGTTCATCAAAACATCATGAAGGATTTGTTTTTGCATTATCGTAAGATTATAAGCTTCTTCACACTTGTGTATTATTTCCTCATTTCTCTTCTCTTTCCAGCTGTTGTCTGTCTCGCTCACATGGTCGTCTTTTGTTTGGATTGTAAATTCCTCTACTTTCTCTGGCATTTCTGCTAGCTGTTGAAAATATGGCGTGGTATTCCCTTCATATTCTGTGACTACCTGCTTTATCTGACTATTTCTATCAGTTTCTGTTATTTGCACAAAAAACTCTTGGTCACAAATATTTTTCTCATCCTTTGTCATCTCGATTACAGAAACTTTTTCTTTTATAAATGGTACCCTTATTTCTCTATCTTCTTTTGCTATTTTTAACTCTTCATGTTTAAAATCTATACGTGCTTCATATTCATGTAGGAAGTCACATCCTATAATTATGTCACAAATCAGATGGTTTACAATTAGAAACATAACCTCAAAATTCTCTCCGCCAATAAGTATGCTAAGTAGAGCTTGTGTTTTTATGACCTGTGCAGTTCTTCCAATTGCAACACGACAAACTAAATTACTAGTGGGAAGAGCCATAATTTTGTTACCTTCATTAATCAAATTTATGTAAAATTTCTGTGAGCAAATTGAAGCTGATGAACCAGAATCTATAGTTGCAATGATTTCTTTCTTCGCAATTTCCATTCTAACATGAGGTGACTCAAAATTTTCTCCCTTATCTTTTGTTGCTGTAATCTTATTACAGGGTGTATGTGTAGGTGTATGATTTGTATTGGTAATGGATACTGAATTATTAAAGACGTCCTGAGAACCTACTGCACAGGAGTCTGTTAACAGTTTTCCTGGTTATTTCCATGTTCACGTACGGGACTGCCATTCCTAACAGGCGCTAAATCTATCTCCGTGTCGCTACCATTGTTTTGAGTTCCCCTTCCTCGAGTTCGAAATCCTCGATTTCTGACATTTTGTCCCCTTGGCACGTAATTTTCTTGCCGTTCCTCAGATCTTTCTCGGTTATTATTTTCCCTCCAGTGAGTGAAATTTCCCCTCTGTCTAGTGTACTTCCTTCCATAATTTTGCCCTCTTTCAGGCAATCTTTCTGTCCTGACATAATTTATTTGTTCCTGCCGGCCTGGTCTCCTATCTATCCTTGATCTTTCAAATTGTGGAACGTATGATTGATACCGTTGTCTGGTATTAATTTCATGATGTCTGTCTTGTCCTCTTATTTGTTGATAACTACCTTGGTAATTTCTTCTATCTCGTACATCTAAAAATCTATGTTCCCACTCCCGAGACATATCTTCTTCCTGTTGTTCCAAAGCTGTTATTAATTCTGTCATCTCATAGATGTTCCGTGGTTTTGCAATTAATAAGTAATTTTGTATCCTTATAGGATAATGCCTTGCAAGCAAACTCACAAAATCTTCCTCACTGATTGGAGGTGACAAGTTTCTAACCTGACTTGCATGTTTTAGTAAGTAATCAGTCATCGATATTCCCTCTCGTGGATTAAATTGACCATGACTAAGCATTGCTCGTATTCTTTGCTGTACCATAACATTCCAAAATCTGTTCATGAATAATCTCTTAAAGGATTCATATGAAATTTCACCCCCTGATACCATTTGTAACCAATCTAAGGTTTTCTAGTCCAAACATCTTTTGACAACTATCATTTTCAATGCTTCAGGTATCTTTTTAATTTGAAAATACTCTGATAATTCTGCAATGAACTGTACTGGACTGGAGTTTTCATTAAATTTTGGAAGTGGAAAATCACTTAAGATATGATTGTAATTTTGCAAATTCCCTATTCCCATATTTAAATTCTCTAGTGTAACTTGTGCACTCTGAGTTTCAGCATTAGCTATAGATGAAGCTGCCGCATCACTCACATTATTTGTCATACCTGAGGAACTACCTCTATCATTATTTTGTACATCTGATACATTCACTTCACATATATTTGCCCTTGAATTTAATTCTAACCTATTTACAGTACCTTGCAGATTTTCTATTGTCTGTTCCAATTTTTTATTATTCTCATTTTGAACAGTTTGGTGTTTGTTAATTTCAGAAGTTAGCTTTTGATTCAAATCTTTAGACAAATCTTTAATTTCATCAGACAATTTATTTCTCTGTGTTTCTGACTCCTTCTGAATTTCAGATATTTCCCCTCTGAAATTAACTTGCACCTGTATTAAATCTGCATTTGTAGCCTCCATCATTTCTTTTAACTCACTTGAAATGCTACTCATTCGGCTACCTAGCTCTGTACATTTTACACTAACATGCTCTATTTTATTATTAACCTCATTTTTTTGGTTAGATATTTCCCTGCTCATGTCTAACATTTTCTTTGAAACTTCACCTATTTCATTTGCTATCATTTCTTGATTTTCATTTTTCATTCTAATCATACTACTATCTAGCTCCATGAATTTCTTTTCAATTTCTTCCCTGTTTTGTTCTAAGCTTTTACCAATATCTTCCCTCAATTCTCTCTTATTCTGATCTAGTTTTTGTTCTAAACTCCTATCAATATCTTCTCTTAATTCCCTATTATTCTTTTGCATATCTTCCCTTAATTTCTCATTACTCTGAGTTAGTTTTTGTTCTAATTTCTCATTATTCTTTTGCATATCTTCCCTCAATTGATCTGTAATACTCTTACTAAGATCTTCCCTATTTTGATCTATTTTCTTTTCTAATTTCTCATTATTCTCATTCAACTTTTTCAGCATTTCCATAATCATACTAGTATCAAGATTAACATTTCCTGCTATTCTATTCTGACTTTCTGCACTAACATTTTCATCCTCAAATCCTAAAAAGTCTGGGCTATTTCCTGTAATTTGTATTGGATCACAGCTAACTGTTACACTATCTCCCTCCATAATTATTTCTTCTGTATTACTAGCAGCCATTGTTTTTATTATCCTACCACTCCTAAGGAACATTTATTTACCCTTTTTTTTTTTTTTTTTAAATTAAGATACTCTAACCTTACTGATGCTTTATGTTGCTGTTACTTTGATGTCCAGCGTTCTGCCCCATTCTCCTAGATTTGTATGTCGCTTCTGTGTTGTGTTGTGATGAATCTACGTCGTCTCGATGTTTTTGTAGTTGAATTCCTTGTTGCCTCGTAATCTCGGAATTACGATGTCCAATCATCCGTATAGTCTGTCGTTCCTTTTGTTTCTGGAATCTGCGTCTTGTAGATCATTTTACTGCTGCTTTCGTTCCACGTCCTGATTATGCTGATCCTTTCCTGGTCACTTCGCCCCACGTCCTGGGTGCCAATATGATGCGGTATTAAATGTTACAATGTGTTTACTTCACGCGTTGCCATCTTGTGACGTCACTCCTTGTTTGGTTCGTAGCTCCCTCTGGCGTAGCAATTTGCATCAGTTTTGAAATAATTCACTTTAAATGTTCTCCGGCTAGCTATTTAGGTCGACATTTAACTCTTGCAGGGTGTGAATCGGAAAGGAATCTTTTATCCAGAAATGATACTGACGAAGAAATTGGTTTTATAATTTTTATTGTCGAACACGTTCACAAACACTTTTACAAATTGATCTGGATACTCGCCAAACTGAAACTGTTTGTAATAACTTCTTATTTATCACTTTTAACTCGCATACTTTAACTTTATGTAATTTTTTTAACTGTATAATACTTTATAATAACTCTCGTAATTCTGCTGCGTGTAACTTGGCGAAATGAGAGACCGACGTGTATAGTACTGAGAATTCTGTTGAACTGGGAGACAAGCTACCTCGGGCCTGGCTTATTTATATGCTTGCCTCAAGATACGCCTAAAGATTATAAATGAACTGCTATTGGCTAATAAAACGCGCCAACATTAGCGTCTATTTTAATATCCAATGAAAACCACTAATACATATTACTTTAGGAAATGTTCTAGAAGCTTCTAAACGGAAAAAACGCGCGAAACATTACGTAACTTCCTGGTTCCCGGTAATGATAAACAACTCACCCCATTGCTGCATTATTGCGTTATTGTTGACAGTTTCAGTAAAGCCGTATATTATTATTTACCAATAATAATTACAATTAATAAACCTCTGAAATCAATGTTACATAAAAATACATATTCATATTACTATCATTAATTACATCTGAGTAATTTGTGATACAAATTACCGTATCAATTTATCTCACAGGAAGAAGAAAGAAGAGATGAAGAAGTAGGTGAGGATGAAGGGAGCGAAGAAGAGGAGAATAATTATAATAATGATAATATAAGATAGCTTGGGATTATAACAGGAAGAAGAAATTTGGAGATAGATTTTATTTAAAAGCAGTGCAAATTAAATGTACCTAAAAGGATATGAAGCGGTAAAACTAGGGAGAAGAGAGAAGGATTTATATTCATTCCTTCATTATCTGTTTACCCTCCTCTTATGTAGGACTTACACCCCCCAGGACTTACAAGTGGTTGCCTAGGGTCAGAGGCCCGTCGAGGAGCAGACACGCATGGATCAGACAGAGCAACCAGGATGGGTGATCAGCCCGATGCCTGATATGGGATGAAGGAAGTAGATGAAACGAAATGTTGGTGAAATGGATGAAAGGAAATGTGATGATGGAGCAGTTGGTGGAATGAATGGCGGGGGAAACCGGAGAACCCGGAGAAAACCCGCCCAGACGCCGCTTCGTCCACCACAAATCCCACATGCAGGTCCCTGGGATTGAACCCGGGCCGAGAAGAATTTATAGATGAAGAAAATTATGAGGCGGTTAAGAAGAGAGACAAAGTTAAGTGAGAAAAATAATAATAAAAAAGGAAACAGTTAAGTGAATAGAAGAGAGAAGATAAGGAAATTTAATAGTGATGGAGGATGTAAATTATAAGGAAGAAGGAAGAGGAGAAGTAATTGAAGAAAAGAGGAGGGTAGGAGAAGAAAGAAGAGAGAGAGATGGGGAAGAAGATGAAAAAATAAGTGAACGAGAAGAAGAAAGAAGCTAAGGAGTAGAAAAAAGAGGGAGGGAAGGAGAGGAAGAAAGAAGAAGGAAGACATATACAAGAGAAGAAATGAAGATCTAGCACATATTAATACATATTGAAATAATGACCCTATGGATTACATGACAAGACTATAAACTATTACAGCGACAATTATTAAAGACATAACCATAGGAACAATAACAAACGTAAACAATATTACTAATAACTAATGGAGAATACAATGACACTTAAAAAGAACAACTTTCCCAGTTATATGATGACAATATAACAACAAAATTCAACCTATTGACTGTTACAACCACTTGACGTAAATAAATATTGTCGCGATATCGTTCGTGTTATCTTATTTGCTGAGCGCCTGTTATTGTTTTACTATTTTGAATTTTGGGTTCTTTGTCCTCCGGCTAGCTATTATTACTCAGTCGAGCAAATCTCTTGAACAGGGTGTGTAAACGGAAAGGAGTTGTTACTAAAAGATAACACTGATAAAAGAATTTGTTTTTACACTTTTATTGCCGTCACACTTCATTAATTTCAAATATTTACTCTTGATACACGCCCGACTGAAACTGTTATATTTTCGAATGTAACTATAATCACTTATTTGCCGCACATTATTAATTCAAGTATTTCACATTTTATAACTAACTTTACGCCGCGAGAGATTCTGTAGAATTGCGTAACGTGTACTTCGTGAATGCTTCTGTTGAACTGCGCGACGTGTAACTCGTGAATGATTCTGTTAAACTGCGCGTTACCTGTCTTTGGCTCGGAATTTATACTCCCTCACCCCGATATGCCTAAACATTATAACAGAGCTGCTATTGGTTAATAAAGCGCGCCAACATTAGCGTCTATTTTTATATCCAATCAAAATTACGAACACAAATGCTCTAGGGAAGATATTCCCTCCATTTCTAAAGAAAGGCACGCTACTCTGAAGTCATTTGTTTGTCTCATCTAATTGATAAACAACTCACCCCCTCGTTTCATTGTTACCCGCTCCTATTGTCAGTTTCAGTGAGGCCGTGTAAACTTATTTCCTAACAATACTTATAATTAACAAACATCTCAAATCATTGTCATACAATAATGTTAATTTACACTACAATCACTCTGGCATTCACAGTGTTGTGATATAAAATACTGCCTCAATATATAAACAAAGCAGTATATTATGTAAGGGGCAGAAGGATGATTTAAGATGGAAGGAGAAGAAGCGGGATGATCGGATGACTAATAGCAAAGGAGGCGGCAGTTGGTGGATGGTGCGAGGAGAAGTATGGTGCACTGAAGAAGAAAGTGAGGGGATCGGTGCAGTTACAAGGGAGGAGTATAAGTAAGAGTTATTGCCGGCCTGAAGAATAGTTTTGGTGGATATTAAATAATAGATGTGAAAGTAAAATGTATTGTAAAACAGTTAATATGAAATCAATATTAACTATTATCACATTACTGAAGTGACATGGAAGTGATGTGTAAATTTAATAATTGTGAATTTAATATACATTTTAGTGCTGAGAAGTTAGGGTAATAGAGTGAATTGATTACAAATTAAAATTTAACTAATTATGGTATATAATTATATAAACACCTCAAAAGAAATAAAAGAAAATAAATTTAAATATCTCATAAACAATTAAATCAGACAAGGATAAAAAAATTAGCCATAAATGAATTATTATGAATTATTTGTTATTATAGTGTTAGTTTGTATTGGAGGTGCTGTATACCAGTACCTAAGTTGTCGGTTTCCGACGTATATTTAGTTATTTAGTTAGAATTTATTTAGATAATTTAGATGGCTGGCAGCACATGTGACGTGGTGACACCTGGATGCAGCTGATAGAAGGTCAGGACTTGGCTGTCTGCTGTCATTTACTATGCCGAGCACTTAAAAGACGTTAAAGATGTCGTCAATGAATTGGATGAAACAGAAGCTTCCTGCATTGCTAAGGCAAAGAAATCACTCGAGTACCTCACTCTTGCCGCTTCCCTTGCATACATTAAGACACATTTTTGTTTATACCAGAAGCTACAACTTTGCCACTGAAAGATGCTCTAGATATAATTGGCAATGTTTCCAGTAAAGATATACCTGGACCAGTGGGAGTTGCATGTTCTTCGAAGTTGCAGAAGATTCTTCAACGAAATCCTGCTTTTGAAGATATGAAAATCATTAACGCAGTACTGCAGTGAGAAAAGTATTCAGGAGAACTACCCCTAGAACCTGCTGCACTGGTATCTATGTTCTACGCTCCAATGGCGTCATGTTCCGTTGAAAGATCCTTTTCTTCATACAAGAATGTGTTCCGTGATAATAGGAAATCGTTTACGACAGAAAATTTCAGAATGTATGTATCTACTTCTATGCCAAAAAATAAATCTTACAACTAAGTACCAGAAAATCAAAATTATTGATACCTGTATTCACCCACTAAGCAAAACATTAAAAAAACCTATTTTAATTAAGAAAAACCTATAAAAATCTATTTTAATCATACAAGAAACCTAAAACGAAGGTTTATTCCACCTAAAAATCCGGGTCCTAATAATTAATATATTATTATAAACATTTTGAAACAAAAAACTACTAGTAAGGAGTTTAAGAATATTAACAGAGTTAAATAGCAAAATCTATCTGGAAAAAGTAGATAAGAAGTAATGAATAATATTTATCAGAAGTTACACTTTCAGTAATTTTTTGTCTAGTGAAATTAGTGGCTTATTTTTTACACATTCGTAGTGTTTGATGCATGAAACCCATTTACCGTTACATACAGGTACTGAAATGTTACACGAATCTTAAGAAAAATTTCATGTGATGCATTCAAATCACTTTCTTTACCCTCTGTGGTTGATTTCTGGGTATACAAACCAGTTTTACTAAAGAATATTTATATTAAATAAGCTTTTTTAGGAATAGCTACATTACATATTTCGTTATAGATACAAAGTGAATAGCAATAGTCAAATGTTTAAGAACGGACACTGGCCTTAAAATTCCATATTGTTTCTATGGAATCGCGAGAAACAACTGAATGTTGACAGAACTTCAAAAGAGTGGCTAAATATTGAACAATTCCAATCATTAATAACGGATACCTTGGAAATGGCTGATGCCACAAAAAAAGGTTGCTTTAAATAAATTGTATGTTTTAAAGAGATCTATGTTTCTTATGTGGTACGTTTTCGTCTATCACTTAACCTTTACCAATTATACAAGGTTATACATAATTGCTTCCCAATGAAGAAAGCTTCAAATGCTATTCCCAGAAAATTCAAGATATATGTCTTATTTGTTATAAAAACATCTTTAATATATTTTAATCAAAATCATTTGGGTCATTTTTTAGAAAATCAAAATTTTCGAAAAATATTCAACGTAAAGGGTAGTTTGGGGTAAAGATATTTTATTGAAAATCTTCGTATTGCATCTTTTAAAGGTACTGAGCTTAAATATCAAATTTGGTGTTGATTCGACTTTTCGTTTTTGAGTTATGCTGTTCACAGACACACACACACACACACACACACACACACGGACCTTCTGCTAGAAATGCTTTTTTTTTATTCAGGGGCCTCAAAACATGTATTTCCGGTGAAATCTCGGTATCGAATTTATGGGTGGAATACACCTTTTCTACCTACTAGATACTAGACACGTGGTAGAGAAAGTAAAATGTATCGTCTGTTTCAAAATCGATATCGATATAACGTTAATATAACGTTCAGGACAGTTAATATATGGTTAAGGACCACTTGAAATTTGAGAATTTTCACGATAACTGTTGGCCAAATGATGGTATCATGTACCGACAGATTTCACAAATTTGTCTAAATTGAGGTTTTACACAACTGGAGAAAGGCTCGGTAAAAGTGTAGAAGCCGCAACTGAATCTGTCCAGTGATGCTCTAGATTAACGGCCACTTCCTTCTGCTCTATAGTTCCTGCTTAGTGAGAATTCATTTAAAAATCAGTGTTTTACATTAAACCAGTGCATACATTTTTGGACATAACAAGCTACTTCGTTCCCAAAATAAGAAACAAAAGAGCAACATTTTGTATTATTCCACGCTAGGTCACTAAGATTGGTTATCTGACTACTTCCCTCCTGCTCACTGTTGGTTGTTTTAACGGCCATTTTAACATTTTGCGTCGTTATGATATGGCGCGAAATGCCCGTAATCCGTTTTAACGTAATGGAATATGCATGAGCATCGCGATGTGTTTCTTTCGTAGCGATCTTCTAGTTTGCATATTACGCGTGCGCTTATTACACGCAAAGCTGTATTTTGGTGTTAATAAATCACAAACTTTATTCACCTTTAAGGCTTTAAAAAAGC
Organism: Deroplatys truncata; assembly: GCA_030765065.1. Classification (NCBI taxonomy): domain Eukaryota; kingdom Metazoa; phylum Arthropoda; class Insecta; order Mantodea; family Mantidae; genus Deroplatys; species Deroplatys truncata. Next base: position 96,778,812 of record CM060984.1, on the reverse strand, counting down.
AGGAGTGCATTAACAAACCGAGCCCTCATATTACGCGTTTTATCGCTTTCATAACACATTTTAAAGCGAATTTCAGGCCAAAGGTTGTATATATTTTTATGTTCAAAAGATAAATTATGAAACATCACATTGTTATTTACAAGTTAATCAAAGTACAGTAGTAATGTCCTGATACTAACTACTTCTGCACATTTAATAAGCTAATCTACCTCATTATTTTTGCGAAATGGAAATCAGGCCGAGTGCCAGCCACAGACAGAACGCACAATCACAATGTTATCGCGACCAACTTTTTGGCATTCCTATCTTAAATAATCTCAGCCTCATGTCTGCTATAGAATATGTAGGGATATTTCTCTAAATGTTCTAAGAAAATAACTCTAAAACATTTTGAGATTATGTGATTTTGTTACCGAAAATTATACTTCAGTCTCTCGAAGCTGCAGATTCTTACATTCGAAATTCTATCGAACTTCTTGATTACTCTGAGGTAATCTAAATGAAATCGTGATATTTACCATGGATAGAAAAAATGAATAATGTGTAGAATCGGCATTCAATGCTGAGGGATACAGAAAGCCGTGTCACTGTTGCATATAAGATATTTAAGCCAAATTCAAAGATTTCTACAATCAGCTAAAGGTAGCACCACATAGCTAATAGCCTTCTAATCTAAAAATTGCTATCTCTTGTTGAAGATATCACGATTGCTTTTAGTTTGACATTTTTATTTGACGAAGCATTTGACAAACACACATCATGGCGTTCTGTACAAACTAAGCAAATATATCGACTTCTTAATTCTGTTAAGCATGGATTTTAAGTTATGGGTGCAATTTACGTGTTATTAATACATTCCTCAGCTATATGAAGGGTCATCTGGATTCTCTTCCTCCTCATACTTGTCTTCAAATCTCATTTTAATGCTGCTTCTTCTCAACCTGGCCAGTTTTTGTACATTGGTGACACATTACTCAGCATTACGTAGCCTCTTTTTATCTCAATTCCTCATCGCCTTTTTGCAAAATATGCCTGTTGAAAGCCCTAGTTCCTTCAACACCAGAAATATTGCTATTTTTCCCTCATTGGATGAAGAAATTGCCTCATAAACACCAAATTCAAAGGTCTTGAGGGAAACAAATGTAGATTTTAGTAATTTTCACCATGACACATTATTTATGGACTCGTTAGGATTTTGAGTCCTTCCATGGAGACACTTTCGTAGAAGGTCTGGGTGATCTAACTCTTGAATATGACTTGAATTGTTCCATACAAATCACAGGAAACTAGAATATGTTTCCTATGATCATACATTTCACTCTTAGACTGAGCTTTCCAGTACTTACGCCATGTAGTCTGCATCTTTAGGACAGAGCCCATGCTCTGGGGTTTCATTTGTTGACAGCAGATGAAAGTAAATGGCCCATACTACTTTCTTCATTTCCTCTAAATTGCCAACTTTTCTACGAATAGCAGGTCTGAATGAACGGAATTTCGTTGACCTGAAGGCGATTGCTTCCAACTAGAGGCTTTCCATCTTGCAATGGATACGGGGGCTCAAGGAAACAACCAATTTTGAACCACCCGATCCCTGCTGCCGTGTACGAAATACGTTCCCTTCTTGGAGTCCCGGTAAACGAAAAGGGAAGCCCTAACGGATGCCAAAAAGGTTTGGAGACTAACACTAAGTAAACACTAGAACTTGGGAATACCTGTAATAACTGGTGCCCGCTTACTAAAAGAACTTAGAACAATAAGAGAAGAGAACAAACGTATAAATTTCAAATGACTTTATTTCCCCAAAAAACATCTACTAGATCACAAATCCTGTTGAGCAACAAATGCACACTATCAGCTGTCCAAAAACACACAATATATTAGCATTAAGAAAATGTAATTACAAAAAGAAGTGCACTTAAGCTGTCATTAACAATAAATTTTAAATTTACTTGAACAGGGGAAAAAAACAAAAGATTGTTTAAACATGAAAATAATGAAAAATAGAAAAATAAAACTAAGTGCAATAAAGCAATAGCATTAAGTGAAAGAAATCTAAGGCAAAAAGCGAATTAAAATACCCAATATATTGAATAATATTGAATCAAGGCTCAGTGACAGACACAGTTCAAAAACAGTTTTCAATACGAAATCCAAACTTTAGTTTGTTTCAGGTTGGCTTAAACAATATTATAAAAACCAACTGTAATAGTAAAGCACAGTTGGCAAGGGTAAACTAAAACAATTACCTGTATTACAGCTATCCAATAAAAATAAAAAAAAATCTGATGTGTTACACTCACATAACTTTCTCTACTCTTGTACAACCTAATTTTACAAACGCCTATTCTCCATATGCTCCATGTTAATCGAGATATCGAGATGTCAATCTTATTGCTAATTTTCTTGTAGATGCAAGGGGAATATGGTAGCTTTTAAGCGATAGTCAAATATTTTATCGCTGGTTGCTATGTGGCGCATTCCATTCTCTTTGCATGTCCAGGACATAAATAAATGAATAACGAATTTGAGAAAAAGTATAAGTATTGGAAAATTTAAGGAAATAACAAGCAATATCTCGAAAACGGTTCACTCAACAAAACAAATGTATATGATATAAGTTGTGTATTTTAACGCGATCTACATTTTTTGTGTAGTAAAATTTTGTCTATCTCTTATGGTTTACCAGTTATGCAAAAGTCGTTCATAATGAAGAATACTTTTGGAGACATTCCCAGAAATTTCGAGATATACATTTCATTTCTCATGACATTAACTTAAACATATGATATTTTCATCAAAATCGTTAGAGCCATTTTTGAGAAAATTAAAATTTTCGAAAAATGTTCCATGTAAAGGGTAGTCTGGGGTGGAGGGATTTTCTTGAAAATCTTCGTGTCGCATCTCTGGAAGATACTGAACGCAAATACCAAGTTTGGTGTTTATCCGACTGTTAGTTTTTGAGTTATGCTGTTCACAGACACACACACACACAGACACACACACACACACAGACACACACACAGACACACACACACACAGACACACACACGGACATGTTTCCAAAAATGCTTTTTTTGGATTCAGGAGGTCTCAAAACATGTATTTCCGGTGAAATCTCGGTATCGAATTTTTGGGTGGAATGCAATACTTACCCTACTTACTATACGTAGTAGAGAAAGTAAAAAAAATCTGATGTGTTACACTCACATGACTTTCTCTACTCCTGTACAATCTAATTTTACAAACGCTTATTCTCCATATGCTTTATGTTAATCGAGATATCGAGATGTCAATCTTATTGGTAATATATGGTAGCTTTTAAGCGATAGTCAAATATTTTAACGCTGGTTGCTATGTGGCGCATTCCATTCTCTTTGCATGTCCAGGACATAAAAAAATGAATAACGAATTTGAGAAAAAGTATAAGTATTGGAAAATTTAAGGAAATAACAAGCAATATCTCGAAAACGGTTCACTCAACAAAAGAAATGTATATGACATAAGTTGTGTATTTTAACGTGATCTACATTTTTTGTGTAGTAAAATTTTGTCTATCTCTTATGGTTTACCAGTTATGCAAAAGTCGTTCACAATGAAGAATACTTTTGGAGACATTCCCAGAAAATTCGAGATATACATTTCATTTCCCATGACATTATCTTAAACATATGATATTTTCATCAAAATCGTTAGAGCCATTTTTGAGAAAATTAAAATTTTCGAAAAATCTTCCATGTAAAGGGTAGTCTGGGGTGGGGGGATTTTCTTGAAAACCTTCGTGTCGCATCTCTGGAAGATACTGAACCTAAATACCAAGTTTGGTGCTTATCCGACTGTTTGTTTTTGAGTTATGCTGTTCACAGACACACACACAGACACACACACAGACACACACACACACAGACACACACACAGACACACACACGGACATGTTTCCAAAAATGCTTTTTTTGGATTCAGGAGGTCTCAAAACATGTATTTCCGGTGAAATCTCGGTATCGAATTTTTGGGTGGAATGCAATACTTCCCCTACTTACTATACGTAGTAGAGAAAGTAATTACTATAGCCTTAAAGAGGAAAGAAATTAAAATAAAGAACAAACAAAAATTTTATCATAATTTCTGAAAGGCGAAAACAAATAACTACATGAACTATATAACAAAAGCTAAAGTGAAATTAGCTGGACAATGCAAACCTGAAACCACTAAGTTTTACCATTAAACATGCAAGCCAAAACAAATAAAGGAAAATAAGTGAGCAAAAATTATCACAGTAATAGTAATGCAGTTAAATTTGTCTTACACCTGCCCCCAAAAATACATTTAATTAGCAAAAGGTTTTATCACAATAGAGTTCGGATATACCAAAGGACTTTCATAAGAAGTAGAGTATTTCCCAAAATAAAGCCAGTACAAGCCATAAGCACACTTAAAGGGCATAAGACCTTCAGGAAAACTTTTCATAAACGTCAGAAGGAATCTAATTTCAAACTATAAATTTTGAAACTATCTCCAATGGAAAAATAATCTGTACACAAACAGTGCAAGTACAAAGGAATTAGCTATGAAAAGGTTTTACAATTATAACAACTAAATTTTTGAGAGACAAAGGTTAATTGGGCAATGTCTACAATGTGATACAAACTCTTTACATTAGCCCTAACATATGAAGAAATTTTGAAATGCCAGAAATGAATTCCACAATGTCCAAATAATTTAAGTATGCACTCCCTCATGGGCACAAAGTAGTATGTCCAAACTATCAAAATTCAAAGCGTAAGTACAATAAAGCACAAAGAAAATCTGAACTGTCTAGCGTGTTGTTACAGTGAAACGGGGAAACGCTTTGTATATTTCAATCACACTCATTCGTCGGTTTAGCAAATTCAAAAACAGGTGACGTGGAAGTCAAACTCAATTATCTTTATGCCAGCATAAAATTTTAAACTTTTTTCCCCGATTTACACATCATTTATACAACAGGCGAAATTACCCAATTTCACAAATTCTGGAAAACCCAGCAAGACATTTATATTTAACCTGCCTTTCAGTTGCTACGAATAAAAAAAATATATGCAGGGCTTGAATCCACAAAACTTGGAAACTTAACCAGCAAAGCACCCTCAAAAGTCGTAAATTTGCATTATGACCAACTTACCCTCAGCCACTCACGAACACCATTTTTCATGGCTTAGCTTTAACAGCAAATTATAAAACAGCCCGCTCACACTTTTCAAATCAAACAGGGTTAACTACAAAAACAATTTCCTACCTTTAGCAGAAATTCACTGCAGAAGTAGAGTTATCTTCACAATTCAAAGGGTCTACTGCAGAACAAAATGGCAGACACAATCTAGCAGACAAAAGGCCGAAATAATTATGTCGTCTTCCACCTAGATTGCACAAACATGGAAAGCAGGTCTCCCATCTCACTTCGCTCAACCGCCGACTTCAACTGCAACGAGAGAGCCGGGCCCACTCGGCACGTAGCCAGGCAATCCACTTGGCCACGCCCACCTCCATGGAAGTAGCGAGCGAGCGGACTAGACGCGGGAAACTTAGAGATATATATAAAAAAACGTGTGTGACTGAAGTTACGCAGGAAATGGTGTAAATCTTTACAATTTTGCAGCTATCAGCACAATCTTCAAGAATTCTCTTTTCATTCTTGAGACTGTCCAGTCTTGTGCCCATTCTCCTATGGACATGGCCTATGCACTCTAGTTTCTATATTTCAGTGCCAGGCCCATAGGGCTTTTGTTCTATAACTGACTTGTAGACTTTAGCATCACCATCCCCTAAAAATCCAATATCTTTGATATCATGCATTGGCACAGATCTCTGGTAAATCCTAACCTCTCTATTTTAAGTGGATGCTTGAGATTCTATATCTGGTGTACATATAATGGTCTGACTTTAGCTTCAGGTTTTCCAGCATTTGTTTTTTTTACTTTCTCTACTACGTATAGTAAGTAGGGGAAGTATTGCATTCCACCCAAAAATTCGATACTGAGATTTCACCGGAAATACATGTTTTGAGACCTCCTGAATCCAAAAAAAGCATTTTTGGAAACATATCCGTGTGTGTGTCTGTGTGTGTCTGTATGTGTGTCTGTGTGTGTGTCTGTGTGTGTGTGTGTGTGTGTGTGTCTGTGAACAGCATAACTCAAAAACGAACAGTCGGATAAGCACCAAACTTGGTATTTAAGTTCAGTATCTTCCAGAGATGTGACACGAAGGTTTTCAAGAAAATCCCCCCACCCCAGACTACCCTTTACATGGAAGATTTTTCGAAAATTTTAATTTTCTCAAAAATGGCTCTAACGATTTTGATGAAAATATCATATGTTTAAGATAATGTCATGAGAAATGAAATGTATATCTTGAATTTTCTGGGAATGTCTCCAAAAGTATTCTTCATTGTGAACGACTTTTGCATAACTGGTAAACCATAAGAGATAGACAAAATTTTACTACACAAAAAATGTAGATCGCGTTAAAATACACAACTTATGTCATATACATTTTTTTGTTGAGTGAACCATTTTCGAGATATTGCTTGTTATTCCCTTAAATTTTTCAATACTTATTTTCTCAAATGGGAATTCGTTATTCATTTTTTTGTCTTGGATATGCAAAGAGTATTAATCTGTGGCAAAGGGAATGGTGCTGCACCTAGCAACCAGCTATTAACAGATATGTATGTGCTTAAAGGCTACTGTTTTTCTATATTGCCCTTGTAAATATATATTCCCCTTACATCTACAAGAAAATTAGCAATAAGATAGGGTCTGCAGATGTTTATCTCGATTAACATGAACTAGATGGAGAATAAGCGTTTGTATAAATAGTTTGTACAAGAGTAGAGAAAGTCATGTGAGTGCAACACATCAGATTTTTTAAATATTCTTTTACCTTTTGTCATGACTAAGTATTTTATGCACACAAACCTTGTAATTCACCAAAAACAATCACATATGGGTTGTGTACAAGCATGTAAACAAAGCCTTCAAATAAGTGAATATACAGTACAAGACTACCAATTCACAATCCTAAAATTGTATTCAAACTTAACAAAACAAAAAGAATAAATTATTTTGGAACAAACGAAAATGGTTTGCTACTAAGGGCCACAGTTGGTGCCTGAGTTAATTTTTTGCAGTTGCAGGCATATGCAAATCATTTGAAAAATATATATGTATTGGATTTACCTAGAAAAAAAATAATTTCACTACAACAAGCAGCAGAGTCTGGAGAATTTTATAGAAGAATTTTTTTTTTAATTTTGGAAATTTTAAGTGAATTCACCCGTTTAATAAAGCTTTTCAGTTCTTGCTCCATATTAAACAGTTACGGGGACTTACATAAAGGAAAGAAAAAAGGAAAAGAAGAAAACGGAAAGTTCTGACCTGAGAATAAGTTGAATCAGAGTGATGCTACACGCTGATTCTGCTTCGCTGCAATCGGAATGCTGATTAGTTTGCAGTCTGAAGTCTGGTTCGAAGTCTGGCTGTAGATCTCGATGTTTGGTAAACGTCCTGGGACCCGTTGGTGTGTGCATTGGCCTGATACCCCACTTGAAAAATGGCTGCTGTGTTGTAAGTTACAAAACTGCTTAATGATGTGGCCCCAACGAGGTACGAACCGCAGACTGGCATATGAGAATCTCGCGTGTTGTTGATCTACTAAAGTATTTTGTACAGTAAATATCCTGCCCACAAAGGACCAAATGTTATTGTGCTTAACAACAGAAAGTCAACTTGAATAATAAAATTGTGAACTGTATGCATAAGGCTGATGCCAGTGATCTTAAGATATTTATCTGTGCAAACTTTACTCAGTCTAAACTACATTTGAGAAACTGTAATGACTGTTTTAATGTGTAGGACAGAAATAACACTTTCAACAACTGAACACTACATTTTGATATTCCGTGGTGTAGTGGTTACGATGCTAGCTTCCAGGTCCCGAGGTCGCAGGTTCAAAACCGGCGGATTTTTTCGGGCGTAAAAATCTTTAGCATGGCTTCCTTCAGAAGGGAAATAAAGCGGTGGTCCCGTGTCGTAGATTGACGGTACGTGAAAGAACCTCAAGCCTGATAAAAAGGCCCCTGAGCAAAATTACCGGCCTTCACGCCCATTATAGAATGGGACGCTAAGGACCACAGCAGTTAAAGAGCGTCAATGAATAATAATAAAAAAACTCATTGAAAGGGGATGTATCATGCATATTATACATTGTACATATGAAAGGGGAACCATACACATAAGAATCGTATAGTAATAATTTAATTCACTGAATGTTAAAATATTTAACATGTAACTTTGTACAGAGCTATTTGTAAGCAACGGGCGCGCTAGCTACTTGAATGGGAATTCCTGGAAATCATAACGACCGTGCCTGGCACAGAGTGGTACGACGCTACATGATGGAGCTGAAGCGCAAGATTCTGAAACCTCATATTTTCATACATGCTTGGGTAACGCGGCCTGAGGGCCAATGGGAAGCATCGTTACATTTTCAAACGTAGAGGACAGCGTGGGTAAGCCGCCCTATATAAGACCAGATTTTGCCGAAGGGGCACTCTTACTTATTACCAGTTCAGTGCAACAAGACGTCACGCCAACGGAAGGTGCTATAGATGCACGTGGGGCATATAAGGGTGGGGATGCGTGTGAAGATAGATAGGCTCCTGATAAATATTCAAGTGGTAGGATAAAGTAAATGGGAAAAGCTAGCCGTCCATATTTATTTGAACAAGGAAATAAACATCAGTTATAAAGGGAAAACTTGCAGTGTATTTTTAACTTGCCTCGCTCACTAGAACCTGAGATTAAAGAAACTTAGCAATTAGGTAAGAATGGAGTGCTCAACTACCGACGAGCATCACTAGCCGAGGAAGAGGAACACTACAACAGCACGCTGCAAGAGTCGACCAACCATTTCCCGCTACATCATCCACAGTTTGATAAAATAACACAAAGAACGCAGATGTCGCTGCATCGTCAACATACTAGTGCGGAGAGCATTCAAACAAAAATTTACAGCATTGTCAGGTAGGTACTGAGCACGTGCTCATTAGGAAGCATACCGACGCCGCGCTTAACATAGGAACTCTTTATTGCCATGGCGCAAATTATTAAAGACTAATACATGATATTTTATTACGCATATTAATTGCTTTTACCAATGAAGATGACCGCAAAGATATGACTTTTTGTCCCCTGAGTGAATGTTGATGTGCCTCATCCCTCAGTGTTATTGTAACATATACATGATGTGGTGGAATACCTTTCGCTTCTTATAGTGTGTACCACACACATACACATACATGAAACTTTTTCTAAAACTGATGTTTTGAGAGGATGATTCAAGGAGTTTCAAAGCGTGTATTTTCGGTGAAATCTCGGCATTTACAGTTACTCAAGAAAGAATTCGTCTGCACTTTAAAAAATTCAAGCAACCAAATTTATGGAGGAACAAATCTAATTTTGTTTGGAATAAAGATCAAATGATAATACAGTTAAAATATTTTGGCAGTTTTCAGATCGTTCATTTTATCATTTTTATAATTATTTTTAAAAAAAAGCCACAATTGCAACTCTTTTCCACATACCGTTTTCAAAGTTATCTTACATTCAGTGAGTAGAGCAATTTTTGTGTATTATTTGATTTTGCAGTGAAAATAGGATTTTATTTGACGGAGGAATAAAATGTCAAATTTGGGAATTTTCAACGTTTTTGCATTAATTCCTCATATTCTGCTCACTTTTTACGACTTTACGAATTTATTTCTCATTCAGTTTAAGTCACATGTCGATGAAAGTGCACAAAAGTGCACAGTGTGCGTGCAAAAAAAATGTTCTACCCAATGCATGAAAGTTAATTTTGAAAACACAACATACAAAAGAGTTGCAATTTTGGCACATTTTATTTGATAAAATGAACCATATGAAAAACTACCAAAATACGTAAATTGTGTTACCATTTGATATTTATGTCGAAAAAAGTTAGATTTTTCCCTACATTAATTTGGCTGCTAGAATTTTTTAAAGCGCAAACGAATATTTTCTTGAGTAACTTTAGATTAATACACTACGTGATCAAAAGTATCCGGACGCTTGGCTGAAAATGACGTACAAGTCGTGGCGCCCTCCAACGGTAATGCTAGATGTCAATATGGTGTTGGCCCACCCTTAGCCTTGATGACAGCGTTCACTCTCGCAGACATACTTTCAATCAGGTCCTGGAAGGTTTCTTGGGGAATGGGAGCCGCTTCTTCACGGAGTGCGGAACTGAGGAGAGGTATCGATGTAGGTCGGTGAGGCCTAGCACGAAGTCGGCGTTCCAAAACATCCCAAAGGTGTTCTATAGGATTCAAGTCAGGACTCTGTACAGGCCAGTCCATTACAGGGATGATATTGTCGTGTAACCACTCCGCCACAGCCCGTGAAGTATGAACAGGTGCTCGATCGTGTTGAAAGATGCAATCGCCATCCCCAAATTGCTCTTCAACAATGGGAAGCAAGAAGGTGCTTAAAATATCAATGTAGGTCTGCGCTGTGATCGTGCCACGCCAAACAACAAGGGGTGCAATCCCCCTCCAGGAAAAACTTGACCACACCATAACACCACCTCCGAATTTCACTGTTGGCACTACACACGCTGGCAGATGATGTTCACCGGGCATTCGCCACACCCACACCCTGCCATCCGATCGCCACATTGTGTACCGTGATTCGTCACTCCATACAACGTTTTGCCACTGTTCAATCGTGTAATGTTGACGCTCCTTACATCAAGCGAGGAATCGTTTGACATTTTCCTGCGTAATGTGTGGCTTATGAGCAGCCGCTCGACCATGGAATCCAAGGTTTCTCACCTCACGCCTAACTGTCATAGTACTTGGAGTGGATCCTGATGCAGTTTTCAATTCCTGTGTGATGGTCTGGATAGATGTCTGCCTATTACTCTTTACGACCCTCTTCAAATGTCGGCGGTCTCTGTCAGTCAACAGACGAGGTCGGCCTGTACGCTTTTGAACAGTGGACCTAGGGATGTTTAGGAGTGTGGAAATCTCGCTTCTGGCACAAATGACACCCAGTCACTTGACCACATTCGAAGTCCGTGAGTTTCACGGAGCGTCCCATTCTGCTGTTTCACGATGTCTAATGACTACTGAGGTCGCGGATAATGAGTACCAGGCAGTAGGTGGCAGCACAGATGAAAAACGTATGTTTGTGGGGATGTCCGGATACTTTTGATCACATAGTGTATATTATTAAATGGTTATTTTTCAGATTATCAAATGCAATACTTACCGTGCTTACTATAGACAGTAGAGAAAGTAAAAGTGCACCATTACATCCCTGGTTATAGTGTTTGTATTTTGTGAAAACGGTTTCATACATCTTATTTTTACTTTTTCTACCATCTGTTTATATTAGGTAGAGGAAGTATTGTATTAAACCCAAAAGCTCGATTTTGAGATTTCCCCGGCAACGCCTATTTTGAAGTCACTAACGCCCCCAAAATATTTATAGAAAAGTGTACGTGTATGTCTGTGTGAGAGAGAGAGAGAGAGAGAGAGATGACATAATTAAAAACCAACCTTAGTTCAGTGTCTTCCAAGAATGCCACATGAAAATTTTCAAGAAATGCCTCCCTAGCTCCGAACTACCCATATTTGCACAACTAGTATAAGGCGTATTTTGATTTTTTTGTGTGAATAACCTGTGAAGCCCTCTTAATTCTGGATGAATTTTGCATAATCTATACTAATATTATAAATAGAGATTTTGTGTGTGTATGTGTATGTATAGAGTAATCTCTAAAACCATTCAAAGGATGTTGATAATTTTTCGCCATTGAAAAGCCCTATTCCTTCTGACGGACATGAGGCTATAAATACCTTTTAATTTCAATTTATAAGCTACTAAACCACTAAAAGAATTTACAAAGCCTATGTACTAGAACACAAATACACTGGAGCTATAAAAGAACATAGTTGTGAAGAAGGTTTGGCCTTTGCGTTGAGAATGCCATGGAGTAGAAATATTTGTTGTTATTCCATAGAATATGCATATAAAATAATATAAATTTCGCAGATATTCCATTCCAAGCTGTACATATGACAACTGAGAAGATTATTTTACTCGACAGTCACAGATTGTCTTTTCCAAAGCGGTTAACTTGGTGTCCAGGGAGAGGGGAATCTTGATATTCACCAGCTCTTGAATTCTATCTTCTTGTATAAGGGTTTCTGTGTTATGTGAAAAGTATGTGTAGTTTATGTTATTATATTGTAGCGTATGTGTGTGCATTGTCGCGTCGGTCACATTATTGTGTAGAATGACATTGTTGAACTAATTATTTCGTTTGTGAGTTGAATTCTTGCCCGGCGCGGCATTTCCCTTCCGCTTCCAAGTCAGGCGGTGAAGGCAAGTTTAGGGACGAGCCTCTTTGTCTGATAGCGTGGGTCAGACCAGTAGCGTGAGTCTAGTGTATATCTTCAGAGTGTGTGGTTGTATGTAGCGTGCGTGGTCCGTGTGAGTGTGGGGCATCTCTCCCAGTGTTTGTCTGTAACCTTTTGGAAATTATGTAGCAGCACCAAGGAAACTTTATAATAAACCAGAGTTAAATGTGAATTTATGTATTATTTATAAATATCCCACGTCCGCTTTTGCTTTATGCAGCAAGTTCCTGGTATCTTTCGTATGTCTCTGTAGCTACGCTCCCCAATATTTATGCCGGGGTAACTAAATTTAATATTTTAGCTGCAAAACTTTCCGGCCTCACCCCGGTGTATAACAATATACATAACTTTGGAACAAAAAGAAAGTCTGAGGTTTAAAATTTCAGCTACACTAATTATCTAAAAATTATTCCCATATTCCAACCGATGATTGTTCTACCGCCAAAGGGCACTTATAACCTTTGCAGCAGTTCCAGAACTTGGAGGACTGTCGGGGAGAGGTTAAGGAAGTCAGAGTTTCCGTCGATGTTTCACATCCTTTTGCGTGAATATTAAGGGATTTTTCATCCGGTATTAGGAATAGCCCGGCCTGTACGAAATTGCATTATAAGGAAAAAAGGGGAGGATTCACTATGAAAGTCTTCTAGATTATTGAACAATAATTTCATAAAGAATAGGGAAAGTAAATTAAATTAATTAAATTGTCATTTGAGTTTAAAAAGCTAACACTGCAATGTCAGGTAAGGTAGCTAGTTTTATGAAACTGCCTACCATAAGAGACAGAGAAAGCCATACTACACGAGAAATATATCTCACATTAAGTGCACAGAATTTTTATTGTTATTTTTTCTTCTTTCTTTGTGAAATTAAGCATTTCGAGATTTTTGTCGTTATTGGTTTGAATTTTCCAATGCTTTGTGTATTTAAGCGCTCAGTAACCGTTCGTTTATTTTTTTGCGATATCATGCAAAGGGTATGGAATTTACAGCGACCACTTTTTAAAGATTTGACTATCGCTTCAACTTCCTGCATCCCCCAGGTATCTACAACGAAACGTATTAAGAAACAATTTCCTTAAACGCTTATCGTCAGCAATATGGAGTAGACAGAAAAAAATACAAATTTTAAAAGAATAGTTTGCAGAAAAGGCTTAAAAATAAACGATAAGATAAAGTCATATGAATGTAACACATCAGATTTTCATACATTTTGCTCGCATTTACTTTTACAACGCATTGCAACTGCAGCAAATAGCATGCTTACTGTCAGGTTATGGTTAATTTTATAGTATAATATTTAGGCCTGTCAGCCAATTGAATGCTATGACGATGGGGAGAGCTGGCGCAGTTTTTTGCGTTTATATGGGAAAGGATAGGGAAAACGGGGGGTATATGCGGTGGTTCACGGAGGAAAATGCGTTTATATGGGGAAGATAGGGACTACGCTGATCGATGCTAGACCAAGTCATGGGTTGAAGGACTGGGGATGTGTTTTATATGAGAGATACGGGGAATACGAGGAGAAGTGTTGGACTAGATAGGGGTTGAGATATGGAATATGCATTTATATGGGAAAGATAAGGAAAACGTGAACAGAGGCTAGGATAGACAGATGCTGAAGCAGGGGGAATATGAACATATTTACAGGAGAGATAGGGGATACGTGGAGAGGTACTAGACTATTCAGGGTTTGAAGGGTAGAGTATGGCTTTTTATATGGAGAGACGAGGAAAACGAGGGTATATGCTAGGTTGAGAGAACCTTCAAGGAGGAAAAAATGCGTTTATATGGGAGAGATAGGGAAAACGAGGAGAGTTCTGAGGTAGAGCAGGGTCTGAAGGAGGGAGAGATATGCTTTATACGACAGAGATAGGGCATGCGAGGGGAGGTGCTAGTGCAGACAGAGGTTAAGGAGTACGGTATACATTTATATGAGGAATATATGGAAAACGGGGGCAGGCGGTATGATAGACAGAAGCTGGGCCACTTTAGCGCTTATATGGGAAAGGATAGGGAAAACGAGGGTATATGAAACAGTTCAAGGAGGAAAATGCGTTTATAGGGGAGAGATAGGGAATACGAGGGCTGATGCTAGGCTAGTCAGATGCTAAAGGAGGGAGGGATACGCTTTATACGAGAGAGATAGGGAATACAAGGAAAGATGTTATACTAAACAGGACTTGAAGGATAGAATATGGCGTTTTATATGAGCGAGAAGTGAACCGAGGAGAGGTATTAGGCTAGGAGTTTTGAATGATAGAGTAGGCGTTTATATGCGAGAGATAGGGAATACGAGGAGAAGCGCTAGGCTAGACAGGGTTGAAGTAGGGAATGCGTCTTATATGAGAGAGGTGGGGGAATATGAGGAGAAGTGTTAGGCTAGACAGGAAGGTCTGAATGATAGAGTATGCGTTTATATGGGAAAGATAGGGAAAACGAAGGTAGGTGCTAGGTTGAGAGAGTCTTCAAGGAGGAAAATGCATCTATATGAGAGCGGTAGGGTATACGAGGAGAGGTGCTAGTCTAGATATGGTTTGAGGAGCAGAGTATACGTTTATATGGGAGAAATATGGAAAACGGGAGAGATACAAGGATAGACAGGGTTTGAAGGAGAAGGAATGTAGGTTTATACGGTAATATAGAGAGTAATTCGATTATAAAACTTTTATCATCCAGCGTTACAACACTTTTATATACTTTTTTCTAAACCTTACAAACTTTTTATATGTTAAAGAGTAGTGTGCGAGACGGAGAGGGACAAACTGTATATCGTTTCACAGTGAAGTATACGTCCTAACCTATTACCACCACCTTGTTTGCCCTGGATCTTCTCATTGTCTATTCATTCCTATCATCATCTAACGTAACCACGTAACAAGACGTAACACAACGTAACATAACAGCATGACAAGACGTTACACTACGTAACATAAGCACGTAACCACGTGTCAAGACGTAACACCACGTAACAAACTCATCACGCTATGTAACAAACTGTTCGCGCTATGTAACAAACTGATCACGCTATGTAACAAAGGAATCACGCTATGTAACAAGCTCACACGATATGTAACAAAGGAATCGCGCTATGTAACAAAGGAATCACGCTATGTAACAAAGGAATCACGCTATGTAAGAAGCTCATCACGCTATGTAACAAAGGAATCACGCTATGTAACAGTCTCATCACGCTATGTAACAACACGTACCAAGCATGTAACCAAGTAACAAAACGTAAGAACAACACGTAACCAAAATATTGCTAAGTCAATCTAAACTAATTCATCCTTCATAACTTAGACAATAAGTACGAGAGCCTAGCCCAGATTAACCCGACCAATCCTAAACGTTCCTCTCAGCATCTATTCTACTCGGTCATCGACTAACCTAATCTGGCTAACCAAAGATAACCTCAACTTTCTTTTAGTGAAATTGCAATGTTTTATTCAGGTTTTATTATTCGAGAGTTTTAATTGAAAAGTTTACGTCAACATACCTTTATTTTAGTTCCTTGTAGGCGTCTCTCCCCTTTTTATCTAGGCTTGAGACTAGCACTAGGATTGCTCCTAATGGCAGGGTTACCACCTTCCCTTCCATCTTCTTCTTTCTTCATCGGACGTCAGCTAGCTGCATATACAGCACACGGATAACCTTCATTTTTTAAGATTGTAGACTCGCGAGAAAATCTTCATATTCAACTTAAATTCTCTTATACACTACTTGTAATGCTGTAATTACCATAGGCGTATGTCGTTATCCCGTCCTCAGCAATAATTCTTTTATCGTCGTATGGTGTCAATGTAATTTTATTCACTTGTACTGTGGCAAGAGCATGCTGTCGTGACAGGATCAGATTCATGGGCGTTCTGGTAATTTCTCCGGTTTTAAGACAGTCAGTATAGCTCTCGAACGTGACGTACTGCTTAATAGCACTACGTTTTATACCTTTAATCTTTTTTATCATTGAACCGTCGATATCTAGGGCATACATTTTAGGTCGTAGCCCTACAAAGCGTTGAATGATTTTACCATTAGCCTCATCTTTAAATTTCCCAAGTACCTTCTTGTTTAGAGGTGAATAGCATATATGGCTTGTAGGATAATCAGCAGTATCTAGGTGCTCAAGAAAACGTAGCTTATCCTGGTACACATCTTCAGTTGTAACACGATGAATGAACGAATCAGTGTCCATATACATAAGCTTCAGGTTTTCAGCTCCATAATACGGTAACAACACATCATAGTGATACCGGTACATTAATGTCTTGGAGATATCCAACACACTCATACCGATGTATATAGGCTTGTTGAATGCAATCTGTCGGGAGGCCATATGTACAGCAGCTAGATTATCAGCATATATCGTCCTGCCGATAAACGTTGGCTTTGCAATTAACTTTTCCAGAGTCTTCTCATTTGTCACCAGACGTATATCCATACGGTTACGCAGGTTCTCCATAGTTTTTCCGAACATAGCATTGTTGAACAATTTGTAGAGATCCTTCTCAAAATCATTTCCAGCTTGTTGTCGCAGTCTGTTGTTAAATTCCACATACGGTTTTAACCATCGAGACTGTTGGAATTGTAGCACACGATGGATTTTTGTTAACCGTAGTCCATGACTAAGAGCTTGCTTCAAAGCCTTGTAATGCACTACATACTTCTTTCGAGGTCCTAGATGAGGTATCAGTTTCTTTGTAGATGCCTCCAATGGTTTCATACACTCGGGCAGGAAAGGTAGATCGTTGTGTAGATCGTGAAGTTCTGCAGGATACTCGATGTCGACTTCTAATATGTAGCCGTAAGGATCATCTTCTTGTAGTCTTTCTAAGTCAATTTTTTCAGGCGATACCCACTCAAATCCACCATAAGGGAGAGCGTGACACATTGCCCACCCATATTGGTTATTAGCGTCGTCATATGTGATAAATTGGGTTGGTCTCGACGGATCAAACTTCTCCATATATGTGTTATTAGCCTCTGCATACCGATGGGAAACTTGGCATAAACCTCCTCTTATACCTGATTCCACCATGAGTAGTTGATCATAATCCTGTAACAGTTCCAGCTTAATTCCAGTGTACAGTAACATGGCGTCCCATGTAAGACCTGGAGAGGTAAAATAATGTGCAGGATCAACTTTGTGTGTTTTGAGGGTTTGCTCTCTGAACGTCTCAAAGATATCAGCTAGGAGAAGTACATCCGAAGTTAAGTAGAGATCGCTGTACTCTCCCAGGTTTCTCACATTAAACACCTCCCATACATTTTTAGCATGATCGTAGTCAGTATCACTAATTTCTTCTTCATTTAATCTATTGTAGAAGGAGTCCTTAGGAGGCAGGCAGGTTTCGTTCAGGGCATCCCATGATGTAACAAAATCATATGGAAATACACCCTTACGGGTCATCAACTTCAATTTGTCTTCTCCAAAGTACTTTAGCGTTTCAGGATACGAGGTTAGATTTTTTACCAACTTATCCAAGCTTGTACTGAGGAATCGGAAGCTATCCACAAATCGAAGCTTTATATCTCCTACATACTTGGTGAATGAGATATAGCTTTCTTCAGAGTTAGGAATTACCTCCACACGTTCACTTGTGCAACCCAGCTCCTTAACAATGAAATGTGAGTCATATCCGCTAAGGTTATGCATGAAGACTGGTATATATTTAGGTGTTTTACAGGCTAAATTACATTCATTATGAAGACTTCCACGATATTCACCGCTGATGTGATCATGGTCGCGTACTTTATAGTTCTCTTCTGTAAAGGGTTTTCCACACAAGTAGCATGCTGAAGAAGACTCAAAATCCAACTGCTCTTGATCCGTAAGTTTCAGAGGCTTAGCAGATTTGTATATGTCCTCAATCATTTTTGCAAGAGATGTCAGGTACAGCATAAACTTCTGAGCAGCATCAGCACCACGATACACATAGGGTTGCTTAGGAAGACCAGTTTCGAGATGTTCAACACCAGATGTAGGCTTCACGTAAACACAGAAGCTCATTGGTGTGTGCTCTTGATAAGGGATTGTATAGGAAGTTTCAGGATTGGGTATACACGTATGGCATGGAGTGAGAATACTCTCAAAATCAGCATAGATGACATAAGGTAGTTTCAACATCCTTTCAAAATTTTTAAACTGTACGATTGATTTGTCCTTTGTAGGCATAACTACCCTCGCAACACCATGTTGGTTACAGATTGATGTATGTTCCTGCAGTTTTTCCAGTCCACTTCGTCCGTATCGATTGTCAAAATGTGTAAAGCAACGCTTGCAGGTATAAACCCGTCCATTATGGATAGTTTTCTGGCGTCGAACGAGTTTCTCAAAATTCTTTATATATACGTAGTGATGTTTTCCACTGCTGTCATTCAATAGTAGCAGGTCGCGATGTTCAGGTAGTTCAATGTCAACAACCTTTATCGGATACACTTCATGCTTCTCATCCAGCCCGAAAACGTTAATAGATATCTTGTTAAACTTCTCAAATTTTGGTATTTGAGAAAGTGGAGTAGGATAGGAAACACAGCTGAAGTCGTACTTATCTTGAAGTTTCTTATATTTGCTCACCCGTTGTGCATCCTTCTCAACGAATTTGGTCAATACAGAGTACATGAAACATAGCTCATCAGTTAAATTCTGGATGTTAATGTAGGCTTTTCTTGCTTCAACAGAGGGAGGTAGGGGTATGTAGCTACTTCCTCGCAACGGGTTGTACTTGTTAATACGAAGGCGTACCCCTTCCACAGTAAGCAAGGCCCAGCTGCTACCCTTAAGCTGAGACTCATCCATTTCAGTAACCAATTTCTTGAATTTCACTTCCAGCATAGAGTCTAGATCAGTTTCTAGGAAAACAGCTTGATTTCTGGTTTTAAATGTCTTGTCACAGGTTTGACCAATACTGTTAACAAATCGACACTCAGCCAGCAGATTAATTTTCAAACTCTTGTGAATACCGAGCTCTTTATGCACAGCCTGGATTATCCGCTGTTTTGCTTCATGCAGGTATATATTCAGATCCCTAGCCGATTCACATCGTATAAAATACGATTTCAAACGTCCATGGAATGAAGTTTCATATTCTTTCATATCACAGTCCTCCATTGTTGACAGCAACTGATGTTTAGTTGGCTCCAATCTTCTTTTCTTCTGAGGGCTGCTTATTTCACATATATCTTCGTGTCGCTGCCCCTTATAACCATCTTTGAAGGTTACATTACAATGTTTACATTTGAAGAACTTCTTGCAGCTCATCTCGTGTCTTCTCTTGTCATAACCTCGGAGGAACTTCTTCCCACATTTTCCGCATGCATATCCAGTAGCGCTTGGAATAATATCCTTATACGCTGAGTTATTCATCTTTATTCTTGATGTAATAACGTATTAATCACTGATCAATGAAATGTACGCCTTGATACCACTTTAGAAAGCTGATTATTCTTGGAGAGAACACGATGTTAACACCTCAGAGATGATCAACAGAATGAATTTCAATACTCAAGTTCGCTCTATTTATAGAGAAAGCACGAACCTTTTTTAATCAATTATATCCTGATTATTAATACTAAAAACGGTGATGAAGCGTGTAAGCTCTTATATATTTCAATTCGTGTTACACTGATGTTCGAGCGTCTCCGTATAGCTTCGTATGTTTAGAGAGAAAGTGTAAAGTATTGTGAAGATGTTATGTATTGTTCGGCTATAATCGTACAGATTCGGAGAGCTTGACTGGTGAAGGTGATGAACGATCCGTCAACCGAGCAGGAGGCAAGCAGTCCCTTCGCGCAACGAAACCTAGATGCAAAAGAAAGAAAATCGTGTTAGATGAGAAACCACTCCAGCATTCGCCTGCAGACCAGGGAAAACCTAAAAAATATGATGTCAGAGTGATCGACCAACAGCGAAATCAAACAAAAGACCTTAGAAACATATAGGTTAAGATGTAAATCAAATAAAAATGTAATAAAATCGTGATAGATGAGAACCCACTCAGACATTCGCCTACAGACCATGGAAAACCATGAAAAAATATGTCAGAGTGATCGACCAACAGGGAAATCAAACAAAAGACCTTAGAAACATATAGGTTAAGATGTAAATCAAATAAAAATGCAATAAAATCGTGCTAGATGAGAAACCACCCAGACATTCGCCTACAGACCAGGCAAAGCCATGAAAAAAATCAAAGGGCTGAGCGACTGACGGATAGAGGGTGCAACCGACAGAGAAATCAAGCAAAAGGTTTCTAGAGACAAAAAAAGATGCAATTGAAATGGAATCATGATAGCAAATGCCACTCCAGCATTCGCCTGCAGACCAGGGAAAACCTAAAAAATATGATGTCAGAGTGATCGACCAACAGGGAAATCAAACAAAAGACCTTAGAAACATATAGGTTAAGATGTAAATCAAATAAAAATGCAATAAAATCGTGATAGATGAGAACCCACTCAGACATTCGCCTGCAGACCAGGGAAAATCATGAGAAACGTAAGGTCAGAGTAAACAATTGATTGAAATCTAACCCCTGAACCCTAGAAATTCACGACAACTGAAAAACGAAACCCAGATGTAGAGGAAATTTTGTACACGCTTGACGAAAAAACCCCGTCCGCTGGGGAAGTAACCTTTAAGTATACAATTGACGTCTGTCATACCGATAAGGGACGGTTTGAAAGGCTTCCTAATTGCTCTACGCAAGTCACCTGAGCAAACACAGGAAATTCCTAAACCAGACAATTACAAGCCTGCTAAAACATTTTTTCCTACAATAAGTAATTTAAATTCTACATGAAGATTATTCCAAAAAGTTTCATATCTCTTATTTCCTTCAATAAAATATCGAATATGACTCTAGCACCAGGGAAAAAAAATTAAACGGAGGGAAGCGATATTTTCTTTTTACGCTGAAATTATAATTAAATGCATAGCGTTGTTGCAGGAAAACCCCGCCCATATAGATTATAGGAATGGATTCTGTTTAAAACATGTATTTTCACGCGGGGTGTATAGATTGTATCAGTAAGCATTCGTGACTATTACAATTATTTCCAAGTATTATTTTAAAAAAGGTTGTCTTATTCTCTTAGTAAACATAGGTCGAGAACGTTTTTCTTACTTGGTATTTAGGGGCGTTCTTGCAGGAAAACACTGCCCATATAGATTATAGGAATGGACTCTGTTTAAAACATGTATTTTTCACGCGTGGTGTATAGATTGTCTCAGTAAGCATTCGTGACTATTACAATTATCGCCAAGTATTATTTTACAAAAAGATTGGCTTATTCTCTTAGTAAACATAGGTTGAAATCGTTTTTTAAACAATTCTCCATTCGAGAGATATTTTTTGATTATTCCAGCAGAGAGAGAGAGAGAGATCGAGCCATATTTGTTTAAAAAAGCTTTTTTTTTCATTCACAGGAAATCTTCGAGAAAATTCGAGGAATTATTCAGTTGTACACCCTTGCTAAAATAGTTTGTATACCCTTTGAAGAATGTTTACCTGGCTGGCAGAGTTTACCTCTGTCGACAGGCTGTCGCCTGCACATCTTGGACATTTATACATTAGGGAGGCTATTGTGCTTTAAAATGGGATAGCTATGTTTTAAGCTTACCACAAAAAAATTTTTCCCGATAATTAATATAATTCTACATGAAGAATATTAATGATTAAGTTTTCAATTAAACGTATACTGTATAGATTCTGCACTTAAACATTCGACTGTATCTTTGTCATTATTTAAATACTCACATACAAGAATTGCAAACATGATATCAAATATTGTAGAAGTTTTTCCACCCTTATTTAATTAAAATTCATGTATATACTCTATTATTTAGCGATTTTTCAATAATTTAGCCCTCTTATGTACATCATTCGTCAAAAAATCAGTGTACAATACGCATTTTTATACGTTTTAATGTTCGTTTATTTTTAAAACCGCTGCATTTGCCTCTAATTACGAGCAATAATTTTTTTCAGATTTACTCAGATGTGTAGCTTGTAGAATCGAATTAGGAAATGTTTTAATAAATGTATTGTATTTTTTAGGTTAAAGCATCTACATTTTTAAAGTTAGCATGCCCGTTATTTGTATTCAGCGTAAAGATATTCATATATCATTTTTAAATCCCTCTTCTTAAATATAATGTATCGCAATCCATTTTTAAAATCAAATCATAAATGCGTTTAATGCATATAATGGATGTCTTCATATACCCAATATGGCTGCCTTCACGTGTCGGGAAGCTAACATGGCGGCAGTCATCTTTTAGAAGCATACATTTCATGTCGATAAAGTAGCGAGCGACCGACAGGGTGAGAGAACTTCTTTCAGCGGCCAACAGATAGCGGTAAAGTAAGCCGTGCCATGTGGAACCAAACACTGTGAAAGAGACAGAGGGTGGGGGTAGGCGGAAGAGACGCGCTGGGAGAGAGGTGAGTCCCGTCAGTTCGCCAGTTCGCCTCAGCGCGTCGTAAGGCTCGGACCTATACGTAGTAGCATGCATACCAACGCAGCTTGCGCCAGCGTCTTACGTAATTTAGTTTTTACGCTCACTATACCATTTAAATATACATTCATCTAAGAGATATAATATTCGTCAGGATGTCAGATGTCCAAATATACATAACAAAGAAATTAGTTACTGATATAAATGTAATATCGTACGTTCACCATTTTATTTTAATTACTTTTTTATTTTATTTGGGGATGAATTTGTATTCATGTCACGGGATTCAATCCTAGTCCTCCAGCCCGACTTGGAACAACAATCAATGTGGTGGGGGAAGAGGGGAAGTGAGGAGAAATACATACGTTTCCAAGGCCTTTTCATTTGATGGTCTTTATCAAAATATTTGTATTATTACCGATTATATCCTTGGATTGTAGCTCGTTATTGATTGTTGTTCCAAGTCGGGCTGGAGGACTAGGATTGAATCCCGTGACATGAATACAAATTCATCCCCAAATAAAATAAAAAAAGTAATTAAAAATAAAATGGTGAACGTACGATATTACATTTATATCAGTAACTAATTTCTTTGTTATGTATATTTGGACATCTGACATCCTGACGAATATTATATCTCTTAGATGAATGTATATTTAAATGGTATAGTGAGCGTAAAAACTAAATTACGTAAGACGCTGGCGCAAGCTGCGTTGGTATGCATGCTACTACGTATAGGTCCGAGCCTTACGACGCGCTGAGGCGAACTGGCGAACTGACGGGACTCACCTCTCTCCCAGCGCGTCTCTTCCGCCTACCCCCACCCTCTGTCTCTTTCACAGTGTTTGGTTCCACATGGCACGGCTTACTTTACCGCTATCTGTTGGCCGCTGAAAGAAGTTCTCTCACCCTGTCGGTCGCTCGCTACTTTATCGACATGAAATGTATGCTTCTAAAAGATGACTGCCGCCATGTTAGCTTCCCGACACGTGAAGGCAGCCATATTGGGTATATGAAGACATCCATTATATGCATTAAACGCATTTATGATTTGATTTTAAAAATGGATTGCGATACATTATATTTAAGAAGAGGGATTTTAAAATGATATATGAATATCTTTACGCTGAATACAAATAACGGGCATGCTAACTTTAAAAATGTAGATGCTTTAACCTAAAAAATACAATACATTTATTAAAACATTTCCTAATTCGATTCTACAAGCTACACATCTGAGTAAATCTGAAAAAAATTATTGCTCGTAATTAGAGGCAAATGCAGCGGTTTTAAAAATAAACGAACATTAAAACGTATAAAAATGCGTATTGTACACTGATGTTTTGACGAATGATGTACATGAGAGGGCTAAATTATTGAAAAATCGCTAAATAATAGAGTATATACATGAATTTTAATTAAATAAGGGTGGAAAAACTTCTACAATTTTTGATATCATGTTTGCAATTCTTGTATGTGAGTATTTAAATAATGACAAAGATACAGTCGAATGTTTAAGTGCAGAATCTATACAGTATACGTTTAATTGAAAACTTAATCATTAATATTCTTCATGTAGAATTATATTAATTATCGGGAAAAAATTTTTTGTGGTAAGCTTAAAACATAGCTATCCCATTTTAAAGCACAATAGCCTCCCTAATGTATAAATGTCCAAGATGTGCAGGCGACAGCCTGTCGACAGAGGTAGACTCTGCCAGCCAGGTAAACATTCTTCAAAGGGTATACAAACTATTTTAGCAAGGGTGTACAACTGAATAATTCCTCGAATTTTTTCGAAGATTTCCTGTGAATGAAAAAAAAAGCTTTTTTAAACAAATATGGCTCGATCTCTCTCTCTCTCTCTGCTGGAATAATCAAAAAATATCTCTCGAATGGAGAGTTGTTTAAAAAACGATTTCAACCTATGTTTACTAAGAGAATAAGCCAATCTTTTTGTAAAATAATACTTGGCGATAATTGTAATAGTCACGAATGCTTACTGAGACAATCTATACACCACGCGTGAAAAATACATGTTTTAAACAGAGTCCATTCCTATAATCTATATGGGCAGTGTTTTCCTGCAAGAACGCCCCTAAATACCAAGTAAAAAAAACGTTCTCGACCTATGTTTACTAAGAGAATAAGACAACCTTTTTTAAAATAATACTTGGAAATAATTGTAATAGTCACGAATGCTTACTGATACAATCTATACACCCCGCGTGAAAATACATGTTTTAAACAGAATCCATTCCTATAATCTATATGGGCGGGGTTTTCCTGCAACAACGCTATGCATTTAATTATAATTTCAGCGTAAAAAGAAAATATCGCTTCCCTCCGTTTAATTTTTTTTCCCTGGTGCTAGAGTCATATTCGATATTTTATTGAAGGAAATAAGAGATATGAAACTTTTTGGAATAATCTTCATGTAGAATTTAAATTACTTATTGTAGGAAAAAATGTTTTAGCAGGCTTGTAATTGTCTGGTTTAGGAATTTCCTGTGTTTGCTCAGGTGACTTGCGTAGAGCAATTAGGAAGCCTTTCAAACCGTCCCTTATCGGTATGACAGACGTCAATTGTATACTTAAAGGTTACTTCCCCAGCGGACGGGGTTTTTTCGTCAAGCGTGTACAAAATTTCCTCTACATCTGGGTTTCGTTTTTCAGTTGTCGTGAATTTCTAGGGTTCAGGGGTTAGATTTCAATCAATTGTTTACTCTGACCTTACGTTTCTCATGATTTTCCCTGGTCTGCAGGCGAATGTCTGAGTGGGTTCTCATCTATCACGATTTTATTGCATTTTTATTTGATTTACATCTTAACCTATATGTTTCTAAGGTCTTTTGTTTGATTTCCCTGTTGGTCGATCACTCTGACATCATATTTTTTAGGTTTTCCCTGGTCTGCAGGCGAATGCTGGAGTGGCATTTGCTATCATGATTCCATTTCAATTGCATCTTTTTTTGTCTCTAGAAACCTTTTGCTTGATTTCTCTGTCGGTTGCAACCTCTATCCGTCAGTCGCTCAGCCCTTTGATTTTTTTCATGGCTTTGCCTGGTCTGTAGGCGAATGTCTGGGTGGTTTCTCATCTAGCACGATTTTATTGCATTTTTATTTGATTTACATCTTAACCTATATGTTTCTAAGGTCTTTTGTTTGATTTCCCTGTTGGTCGATCACTCTGACATATTTTTTCATGGTTTTCCATGGTCTGTAGGCGAATGTCTGAGTGGGTTCTCATCTATCACGATTTTATTACATTTTTATTTGATTTACATCTTAACCTATATGTTTCTAAGGTCTTTTGTTTGATTTCGCTGTTGGTCGATCACTCTGACATCATATTTTTTAGGTTTTCCCTGGTCTGCAGGCGAATGCTGGAGTGGTTTCTCATCTAACACGATTTTCTTTCTTTTGCATCTAGGTTTCGTTGCGCGAAGGGACTGCTTGCCTCCTGCTCGGTTGACGGATCGTTCATCACCTTCACCAGTCAAGCTCTCCGAATCTGTACGATTATAGCCGAACAATACATAACATCTTCACAATACTTTACACTTTCTCTCTAAACATACGAAGCTATACGGAGACGCTCGAACATCAGTGTAACACGAATTGAAATATATAAGAGCTTACACGCTTCATCACCGTTTTAGTATTAATAATCAGGATATAATTGATTAAAAAAGGTTCGTGCTTTCTCTATAAATAGAGCGAACTTGAGTATTGAAATTCATTCTGTTGATCATCTCTGAGGTGTTAACATCGTGTTCTCTCCAAGAATAATCAGCTTTCTAAAGTGGTATCAAGGCGTACATTTCATTGATCAGTGATTAATACGTTATTACATCAAGAATAAAGATGAATAACTCAGCGTATAAGGATATTATTCCAAGCGCTACTGGATATGCATGCGGAAAATGTGGGAAGAAGTTCCTCCGAGGTTATGACAAGAGAAGACACGAGATGAGCTGCAAGAAGTTCTTCAAATGTAAACATTGTAATGTAACCTTCAAAGATGGTTATAAGGGGCAGCGACACGAAGATATATGTGAAATAAGCAGCCCTCAGAAGAAAAGAAGATTGGAGCCAACTAAACATCAGTTGCTGTCAACAATGGAGGACTGTGATATGAAAGAATATGAAACTTCATTCCATGGACGTTTGAAATCGTATTTTATACGATGTGAATCGGCTAGGGATCTGAATATATACCTGCATGAAGCAAAACAGCGGATAATCCAGGCTGTGCATAAAGAGCTCGGTATTCACAAGAGTTTGAAAATTAATCTGCTGGCTGAGTGTCGATTTGTTAACAGTATTGGTCAAACCTGTGACAAGACATTTAAAACCAGAAATCAAGCTGTTTTCCTAGAAACTGATCTGGACTCTATGCTGGAAGTGAAATTCAAGAAATTGGTTACTGAAATGGATGAGTCTCAGCTTAAGGGTAGCAGCTGGGCCTTGCTTACTGTGGAAGGGGTACGCCTTCGTATTAACAAGTACAACCCGTTGCGAGGAAGTAGCTACATACCCCTACCTCCACTGTTGAAGCAAGAAAAGCCTGCATTAACATCCAGAATTTAACTGATGAGCTATGTTTCATGTACTCTGTATTGACCAAATTCGTTGAGAAGGATGCACAACGGGTGAGCAAATATAAGAAACTTCAAGATAAGTACGACTTCAGCTGTGTTTCCTATCCTACTCCACTTTCTCAAATACCAAAATTTGAGAAGTTTAACAAGATATCTATTAACGTTTTCGGGCTGGATGAGAAGCATGAAGTGTATCCGATAAAGGTTGTTGACATTGAACTACCTGAACATCGCGACCTGCTACTATTGAATGACAGCAGTGGAAAACATCACTACGTATATATAAAGAATTTTGAGAAACTCGTTCGACGCCAGAAAACTATCCATAATGGACGGGTTTATACCTGCAAGCGTTGCTTTACACATTTTGACAATCGATACGGACGAAGTGGACTGGAAAAACTGCAGGAGCATACATCAATCTGTAACCAACATGGTGTTGCGAGGGTAGTTATGCCTACAAAGGACAAATCAATCGTACAGTTTAAAAATTTTGAAAGGATGTTGAAACTACCTTATGTCATCTATGCTGATTTTGAGAGTATTCTCACTCCATGCCATACGTGTATACCCAATCCTGAAACTTCCTATACAATCCCTTATCAAGAGCACACACCAATGAGCTTCTGTGTTTACGTGAAGCCTACATCTGGTGTTGAACATCTCGAAACTGGTCTTCCTAAGCAACCCTATGTGTATCGTGGTGCTGATGCTGCTCAGAAGTTTATGCTGTACCTGACATCTCTTGCAAAAATGATTGAGGACATATACAAATCTGCTAAGCCTCTGAAACTTACGGATCAAGAGCAGTTGGATTTTGAGTCTTCTTCAGCATGCTACTTGTGTGGAAAACCCTTTACAGAAGAGAACTATAAAGTACGCGACCATGATCACATCAGCGGTGAATATCGTGGAAGTCTTCATAATGAATGTAATTTAGCCTGTAAAACACCTAAATATATACCAGTCTTCATGCATAACCTTAGCGGATATGACTCACATTTCATTGTTAAGGAGCTGGGTTGCACAAGTGAACGTGTGGAGGTAATTCCTAACTCTGAAGAAAGCTATATCTCATTCACCAAGTATGTAGGAGATATAAAGCTTCGATTTGTGGATAGCTTCCGATTCCTCAGTACAAGCTTGGATAAGTTGGTAAAAAATCTAACCTCGTATCCTGAAACGCTAAAGTACTTTGGAGAAGACAAATTGAAGTTGATGACCCGTAAGGGTGTATTTCCATATGATTTTGTTACATCATGGGATGCCCTGAACGAAACCTGCCTGCCTCCTAAGGACTCCTTCTACAATAGATTAAATGAAGAAGAAATTAGTGATACTGACTACGATCATGCTAAAAATGTATGGGAGGTGTTTAATGTGAGAAACCTGGGAGAGTACAGCGATCTCTACTTAACTTCGGATGTACTTCTCCTAGCTGATGTCTTTGAGACGTTCAGAGAGCAAACCCTCAAAACACACAAAGTTGATCCTGCACATTATTTTACCTCTCCAGGTCTTACATGGGACGCCATGTTACTGTACACTGGAATTAAGCTGGAACTGTTACAGGATTATGATCAACTACTCATGGTGGAATCAGGTATAAGAGGAGGTTTATGCCAAGTTTCCCATCGGTATGCAGAGGCTAATAACACATATATGGAGAAATTTGATCCGTCGAGACCAACCCAATTTATCACATATGACGACGCTAATAACCAATATGGATGGGCAATGTGTCACGCTCTCCCTTATGGTGGATTTGAGTGGGTATCGCCTGAAAAAATTGACTTAGAAAGACTACAAGAAGATGATCCTTACGGCTACATATTAGAAGTCGACATCGAGTATCCTGCAGAACTTCACGATCTACACAACGATCTACCTTTCCTGCCCGAGTGTATGAAACCATTGGAGGCATCTACAAAGAAACTGATACCTCATCTAGGACCTCGAAAGAAGTATGTAGTGCATTACAAGGCTTTGAAGCAAGCTCTTAGTCATGGACTACGGTTAACAAAAATCCATCGTGTGCTACAATTCCAACAGTCTCGATGGTTAAAACCGTATGTGGAATTTAACAACAGACTGCGACAACAAGCTGGAAATGATTTTGAGAAGGATCTCTACAAATTGTTCAACAATGCTATGTTCGGAAAAACTATGGAGAACCTGCGTAACCGTATGGATATACGTCTGGTGACAAATGAGAAGACTCTGGAAAAGTTAATTGCAAAGCCAACGTTTATCGACAGGACGATATATGCTGATAATCTAGCTGCTGTACATATGGCCTCCCGACAGATTGCATTCAACAAGCCTATATACATCGGTATGAGTGTGTTGGATATCTCCAAGACATTAATGTACCGGTATCACTATGATGTGTTGTTACCGTATTATGGAGCTGAAAACCTGAAGCTTATGTATATGGACACTGATTCGTTCATTCATCGTGTTACAACTGAAGATGTGTACCAGGATAAGCTACGTTTTCTTGAGCACCTAGATACTGCTGATTATCCTACAAGCCATATATGCTATTCACCTCTAAACAAGAAGGTACTTGGGAAATTTAAAGATGAGGCTAATGGTAAAATCATTCAACGCTTTGTAGGGCTACGACCTAAAATGTATGCCCTAGATATCGACGGTTCAATGATAAAAAAGATTAAAGGTATAAAACGTAGTGCTATTAAGCAGTACGTCACGTTCGAGAGCTATACTGACTGTCTTAAAACCGGAGAAATTACCAGAACGCCCATGAATCTGATCCTGTCGCGACAGCATGCTCTTGCCACAGTACAAGTGAATAAAATTACATTGACACCATACGACGATAAAAGAATTATTGCTGAGGACGGGATAACGACATACGCCTATGGACATTACAGCATTACAAGTAGTGTATAAGAGAATTTAAGTTGAATATGAAGATTTTCTCGCGAGTCTACAATCTTAAAAAATGAAGGTTATCCGTGTGCTGTATATGCAGCTAGCTGACGTCCGATGAAGAAAGAAGAAGATGGAAGGGAAGGTGGTAACCCTGCCATTAGGAGCAATCCTAGTGCTAGTCTCAAGCCTAGATAAAAAGGGGAGAGACGCCTACAAGGAACTAAAATAAAGGTATGTTGACGTAAACTTTTCAATTAAAACTCTCGAATAATAAAACCTGAATAAAACATTGCAATTTCACTAAAAGAAAGTTGAGGTTATCTTTGGTTAGCCAGATTAGGTTAGTCGATGACCGAGTAGAATAGATGCTGAGAGGAACGTTTAGGATTGGTCGGGTTAATCTGGGCTAGGCTCTCGTACTTATTGTCTAAGTTATGAAGGATGAATTAGTTTAGATTGACTTAGCAATAGATTGGTTACGTGTTGTTCTTACGTTTTGTTACTTGGTTACATGCTTGGTACGTGTTGTTACATAGCGTGATGAGACTGTTACATAGCGTGATTCCTTTGTTACATAGCGTGATGAGCTTCTTACATAGCGTGATTCCTTTGTTACATAGCGTGATTCCTTTGTTACATAGCGCGATTCCTTTGTTACATATCGTGTGAGCTTGTTGCATAGCGTGATTCCTTTGTTACATAGCGTGATCAGTTTGTTACATAGCGCGAACAGTTTGTTACATAGCGTGATGAGTTTGTTACGTGGTGTTACGTCTTGACACGTGGTTACGTGCTTATGTTACGTAGTGTAACGTCTTGTCATGCTGTTATGTTACGTTGTGTTACGTCTTGTTACGTGGTTACGTTAGATGATGATAGGAATGAATAGACAATGAGAAGATCCAGGGCAAACAAGGTGGTGGTAATAGGTTAGGACGTATACTTCACTGTGAAACGATATACAGTTTGTCCCTCTCCGTCTCGCACACTACTCTTTAACATATAAAAAGTTTGTAAGGTTTAGAAAAAAGTATATAAAAGTGTTGTAACGCTGGATGATAAAAGTTTTATAATCGAATTACTCTCTATATTACCGTATAAACCTACATTCCTTCTCCTTCAAACCCTGTCTATCCTTGTATCTCTCCCGTTTTCCATATTTCTCCCATATAAACGTATACTCTGCTCCTCAAACCATATCTAGACTAGCACCTCTCCTCGTATACCCTACCGCTCTCATATAGATGCATTTTCCTCCTTGAAGACTCTCTCAACCTAGCACCTACCTTCGTTTTCCCTATCTTTCCCATATAAACGCATACTCTATCATTCAGACCTTCCTGTCTAGCCTAACACTTCTCCTCATATTCCCCCACCTCTCTCATATAAGACGCATTCCCTACTTCAACCCTGTCTAGCCTAGCGCTTCCCCTCGTATTCCCTATCTCTCGCATATAAACGCCTACTCTATCATTCAAAACTCCTAGCCTAATACCTCTCCTCGGTTCACTTCTCGCTCATATAAAACGCCATATTCTATCCTTCAAGTCCTGTTTAGTATAACATCTTTCCTTGTATTCCCTATCTCTCTCGTATAAAGCGTATCCCTCCCTCCTTTAGCATCTGACTAGCCTAGCATCAGCCCTCGTATTCCCTATCTCTCCCCTATAAACGCATTTTCCTCCTTGAACTGTTGCATATACCCTCGTTTTCCCTATCCTTTCCCATATAAGCGCAAAAGTGGCCCAGCTTCTGTCTATCATACCGCCTGCCCCCGTTTTCCATATATTCCTCATATAAATGTATACCGTACTCCTTAACCTCTGTCTGCACTAGCACCTCCCCTCGCATGCCCTATCTCTGTCGTATAAAGCATATCTCTCCCTCCTTCAGACCCTGCTCTACCTCAGAACTCTCCTCGTTTTCCCTATCTCTCCCATATAAACGCATTTTTTCCTCCTTGAAGGTTCTCTCAACCTAGCATATACCCTCGTTTTCCTAGTCTCTCCATATAAAAAGCCATACTCTACCCTTCAAACCCTGAATAGTCTAGTACCTCTCCACGTATCCCCTATCTCTCCTGTAAATATGTTCATATTCCCCCTGCTTCAGCATCTGTCTATCCTAGCCTCTGTTCACGTTTTCCTTATCTTTCCCATATAAATGCATATTCCATATCTCAACCCCTATCTAGTCCAACACTTCTCCTCGTATTCCCCGTATCTCTCATATAAAACACATCCCCAGTCCTTCAACCCATGACTTGGTCTAGCATCGATCATCGTAGTCCCTATCTTCCCCATATAAACGCATTTTCCTCCGTGAACCACCGCATATACCCCCCGTTTTCCCTATCCTTTCCCATATAAACGCAAAAAACTGCGCCAGCTCTCCCCTATATACCCTACTGGCCTGTCAGCCAATTGAATGCTATGACGTCAGCGAGCAAGTTCCTTTTATGCTCCCGGCTCTCAGTTAAGAAATGTAGAGCAGGTAAAGGGAAAAGCCGAAGTTATTGATATGTGATTACTAGGTGTCGGTAATGGTACTTTGTGCCAACAACTTTGTAAGACGCTAAGCTACCCTTTCCTTCACTCGTCTGCAAGTGTCTGAAACAGTGTTAAGTCACACTTATGATGCGTCATATGCAATTAAGTAAGCTGACTTGATTTAGTTGCTTTCATTCCGATAAAAAATTTCGATGTGATACATTCACATGACTTTCTCTAGCCTCTATCGTTTATTAGCGGGTATACAAACAATTCTTACTAAAGCTTATTTTTCTGTCTACTACATTTTAATCCAAATAAACCTTTGCAGAAATAGCTACATTATACATTTCGTCACAGATACAAAGGGAAAAGCGATAGTCAAATTTTTAAGAACTGGACACTATACATTGGTCTTAAAATTCCATACTGTTTCCACGCAATCGCGAAAAAAACTGAATATTGAAAGTAGGTACTTGAAGATAATGATCAAGAAATGAACAATTCGAACCTACAATAACGATATCTCAGAAATGGCTTATGCCACAAAAAACGCTTATTTGAAATAAACTGAGTGCTTTAAAGAGCTCTACTTTTTTGTGTAGTATTTTTTCGTCTATCGCTTAATGTTTACCAGTTATTCAAAATTATACAAAATTCTTTCCGAATGAAGATGACTTCATAGGCTATTCCCAGAAAATTCAAGATATACATTTTATTTGTCATGTAAATATATTTTATATAATCAAAATCGCTGGAGCCATGCTTTAGAAAATAAAAAAATCGAAAAATCTTCATTTAAAGGGTAGTTTGGAGTGGGGAGAGTTTTTTTGGAAATCTTTGTGTCACATTTTTGGAAGCTACTGTACCTAAATATTAAGTTTGGTATTAATCCGAGTTTTGGTTTTTGAGTTATACTGTTCACAGACACATAGCTACACACATGGACATTTTTTTGAAAATGCTTTATTTGGATACAGGGTGCTTCAAAACATGCATTTCCGGTGAAATCTCGATATCACATTTTTGGGTGGAATGAAATAGCTTCGCAACTACTAGGTAGGTACGTGGTAGAGTAAGTAGTTACATAATAGTAAGGATTTCACACCACAGAAAGATAATGAAATGTTTACGTTCACTAATCACCAGCATACCACAGGTCTGATACATGATACATATGTATGATTCTGAATATTTATTTCTCGGCCTGTCAAATAATAGAGTTCAAGCTTTTAACTATTTTAATCTCATTAATCCACATGTAACTCTTATCCATCCGAAACTAATATTGGTATAGGCTGTCAATCAAACAAATTGCTAGAATTAAGATATGTGGGTTAAGATAAGTGTACAATAACTCGAGACGGTAATCAAAACGGATACGAGAACGGGAAGCAATAAAGCATACAAGATTTTGGTTCACTATAGCCCGGTAACTAGAACGGGAATACACATCGATGATCACATTGATCACAAAGTCGAAAGTCATTGAGATTTCATTTGTTTTAACTGACCAATGATTTCTGATTCACCTGATTCTATTTCAGCCAACATAATGGGAGTTAGTCAACGATCAAAATTACCTAAATACAGGTCCGTTACATCCCTGATTCCTCTAGTCGTACCAAGCTTTCATTCCTTTATTTAACGGCGTACATTAAAGATTTTGTTGTTCTTTGTTAATTTTTACTGTTCCTTGTAGTTTTTGAGGCAATAGCCAGTTTTTAGTTGAATAAATAAACCACAGATAACCCTTTAACTAGAAAAACCAACGTTAAATGGATCTGCGGGTGTCAGCACCTGAGGTTAGGAAGCACATGCTCTAGAATTTCTTCCAGTTTCATGTTTCCAGCTTGCGACTAAAGAGAGCTGTTTCATGTCGCGGGCGCCTAGAATAATATCTATGGAGAAGCGTCTAATATGCACACTATGGATCTAATATTTCGAGGCCGGGAACGAGAACGAGAAAGCTAAAACTTGACCAAGTCTTCCTTCCCTTTCTCGGGTCTCGGGAAAGCTTCCTGTCAATTGTGAACACTCCCATTAGAATACATGTATTTTAACTTTGTCGTTCTCGTTCTGGTTACCTTTCTCGGTTGTTGTGAACAACCTTTAGGACTGGTCAGGGCAAAGCTGTGTAACATTATCTTGCCAAAATAAGAAACTGCTTATTGCATCGGCACAAATTCGGTTAAATGTAAAAACTTCCTTTACATTAAAGGCTTAAGTTACAGAGAGGGTAATAATCTGAATCATATGTTTTTGAACATACTAAATACTCGCACACCTAACAGAAACGAAGTTATAAACTCATACCTTAAGGTGCAGAGACAAGTGCGTCATCGAAGTCAGAGCCTAGTGTAGCGTGTCACAAATAGGGATTCCGCTACTATGCAGGTCGATCAAAAAGCAGTTGACAGTATTCATAAATAAAACACAAGGATTTATAACCAGAAGCTTGTCGACGCTCCCCCTAGGGACTCGGAGTTGTTTTACACTCTGCATGTTAAGTTCTTTTCCATCCTCAATGTACACGAAGTCTGACGTGTCTGTCAGAGGAGAACTGCTACTTCTGAATAGAAAACAACAACCTGGCTGTATGGTGGATGCTGCAACATTTTTCTGCAGAGGTTTACCAGTGAATGCTAAATATTCTCACTCAAGACATTCCTACTGCAAAATTACGTTTTCTTCAGCAAAAAGCCCCATATCCTGTACAAAACGGAACAAATTGTAATTTTAAAGCGAATTTTTATTAACCAATAGCAGAAGCTGTTTTCTCACAAATAATCCTGAATTAAACCGACAATGGGATAAGAGCAAGAAGCGCTAAGCTGCGATGGTTATGTTTCGTGTTTCATCTGGGACGTTTATTTGATATTTACTTCCCGGTCCCGTTTTATGGTGTGTACAGCCTGGGTGGGTTGACGACACTCAGCTCTATTTACTTTCTCTACTACTTACCGCCTGATCAGCGACATTTTAACTAGTAGTTGGTGGATTCTTTCCATGCAGGTAGGGGTTTAGCAACTGGAAGGAGTTAGTGTTTGCTTGGTATGAGACAAGTGAGGGGTAAAGATGCGCGATAGTGAAACACTGTTGGCTGTTTCCCACTGTACCGTCACGCGCGGTAGGAGTTCAGCATACTTATATCACTCCCACCAGCTAAAGTTTAGCTGAGAGATAAGCCATCCCATCCCAAGAGCTAAAACGTCACTGAACAAATAGATTGCATTCCACCCAAAACTTTGATACCGATATTTCACCGGAAATCAGGTTTTGAGACTACCTAATTAAAAAAATGCATTTTTAGAAAACGGTCCATGTAAACAGCATAACTCTAAAAGTTGATAGTCGGTTAAATACCAAATTTGATATTTATTTTCAGCATTTTTCAAGCATGTGACAGGAAGATTTTCAAACAAAATCCCCTACCCCAAACTACTCTTTACGGGGAACAATTCTAGCTACTTTGATATTCTTAAAAATTAATCTAAGGGTTTTAATTTAAGAACCATGTGTTTAAGAGACTTTCATGACAAATGAAGTGCATATGTTGAATTTTCTGGAAGTAGGAGCAAGAGTACACATACGGAGGGGGCACCACAAGGCTGCAACGGCGCTTTTTGCTTCTACGTGACCCCTAGGAGGAAGGAATCAGGGGGAGACCCGAAGGGTGACCAAATCTTGAAGACGATGTGCACTAGAAAGGGCGGGGTCCCTAACGATACCAGATAGAGCGCATACTGGTGTTGGCTAGCCATGCATTGCTAAAGTTCCGTCGTGGGGTCCCACTGAATATTCTGGGAATAGCTTGTGAAATCCTCTTCATTCCGAGTGATTCTATATAACTGTAAACCGCAAGATAAAGATAAAATCTTGTTTCACAAAAAATGTAGATGTCGTTAATAAAGTAAGTCTCGTCAAGAAAATTTCCGAACCGAGCGAGGTGGCGCCGCGGTAACGTGTGCGACTCGCATTCGGGAGGGTTCGCGTTCGATCCCGGCGACCGCCCACTCTGATCCGTAGGTTTTTCATGGTTTCCCCGGGGCCGGCAGGCAAATGCTTTTGTGGTTTCTTCTCTACCACGATTTCATTGCCATCATTTCCCTTTCATTCCATTTTCTTCTCATCTTTCAGGTGAGCTTCTAGGTTTCGTGGCGTGTGGAGGTGCCGGACAGATGGCGGGGATACATGTTCAACAGAAGGAGTATTACCCGTGGTCAGCAGAGAGCTGCTTGATTGGTGGGTCGTTCATCGCCCTTTCTCGACAGCTCTAGCAAAGAGACGGGTCTGCGATCTTTCGCGGATCTCTGTGACTTGTCTGTCTACAGCCTGTAGCCTTCCTCCTGCAATAGATCTGTGCAGGTTGCAGCGCGCGAGGTGTCCCCCATCCGTTGAATTGCTTCTATCCCTACCATTTCCAGAGATATTCCTTGTTATTGGTTTGAATTCTCAAATACTTTTCTGAACTGGAAAGTTGCTATTCGTCATTTTTTTTCTCGTGATCATGCAAAGCAAAACCGTGACATAGTGACGCACTGTTTAAAAATCTGACTATCGCTTTACCTACTGTAAGCTTTTGTAGATACAGTTTTTAGAGCAGTGAATAAACAAAGGCATGTGAATGCAACACTTTTTTGTGTGTGTGAGAAGAAGCTCTGACGGCCTAGCTAGTGGAAATACAACCTGGTCGAGTGTTTTCCGCTCTTTAAGATGAAGATGAGTGGTAACGTTACTTGAGACGTCTTTGGCATTAGGTATGTTTATATCTGGATGTGGATGGAGGAAGACTCTTCAGAGGAGTCTGTATTGTCTATATCGGTGAAGTTAAATTTGTAAATTTTATGTGTACTTTTTCTCAGAGGTGATATAGGATACAAACAATCAATTTTCATAATTTGTTCATCTGGGCCTTAGGAATACAAACGGCTATGGAGGTTTTAGAATTTTAAATAGCACTAATCTTTTTATAAAAAGATAGAAAGTACAACACCAATTTACTCAAAATTTCATTACCAAAATGTTAAAACTATTTTATACTATCAACTGAAATTTTTCAGCTACATAGAACACAATAATATTGAAATCCCGTGGGCCAACCAACCTGACCGTTGGCCGTTAAGGTAAATGTAGGATTGGATGCTTAATACCACGACTCAAAGTTCCACCTTAAGTCTAAAACAATAGTAAAACTGAAAAATAGGCGGTAATAGCGAATGCTATGCCATCTATCCACAGATAATGAAAGCAAGCAGACTAGACGGCACCATAATACCGTATGCACGGTACGAAGCAGAAGATCCGGCTGTTATGCGCTAGGGTCTCTGTGAACACGTGACGAAGCAAGATGCCATGGTCACAGGGATGAGACCTAGAAGGTTAACTGTCTGCCTTTCTATATGAAAGCAGCAGTTACACTGGACGCACCCTAATGCCATCTGCACAGCACGAAGCGGAAGATCCAGTTGCCGTGCACTAGGGTCTCTGTGGACACGACGAAGCGGGTGGTTACGGGGATGAGACCTAGAAGGTTAACTGTCCGCCACACCTCGATCTATGTGTTATCCACTAAGAGATCCGTCGCGAATGACCTTGTAGTTAAGGCGACGTAAAATAGAGTAATAAAAAATAATAATATTGAAGTTGTGTACAAATTTTAGCTTTATAACTTTCTTAGTTTCTGAGAAAAGTGCAGCAGTAGCACCAAATATTGACTGTCAAACTTTAATATTAATGTGAGCACTCAGTCATATCTGAAAACAAACTCCCGCAGGCTGCCAAGATTAAGCAATACCATTAGAAACATATTGAAAACTCCCCACAAATAGAGGTCGCTTTCCTAAAATCCGTAGTGTTTCATTCACATGACTTTCTCTACTCGCTCTTCTAAAACAATCCTAACAAAAGCTTAACTTCCATTTCTTGTTAATCGAGATAAACCTTCGTTACACATTTCGTTGTAGTTTTAAAAGGATACACTAGGTAAAGCGATAAGCAGATTTGTAAAAAGCGTGTCCTATGTGATGGCTTTGAAATTGCGTGACCACGAGAAACAAAAACTAATAGAATTTTACCAGTTGAGAAGTATTTGAAAATTCAAACCAATAATAAGGAATGTCTCGGAAATAGTTAACTTCACCAAATAATTTTGACTAAATTCGTGCTCAAACGAGATCTATTACTTTCTCTACTACGCATAGTAAGTAGGGGAAGTATTGTATTCCACCCAAAATTTCGATACCGAGATTTCACCGGAAATACATGTTTTGAGACCCCCTGAATCCAAAAAAAGCATTTTTGGAAACATGTCCGTGTGTGTGTCTGTGTGTCTGTCTGTGTGTCTGTGTCTGTCTGTGTGTGTGTCTGTGAACAGCATAACTCAGAAACGAACAGTCGGATAAACACCAAACTTGGTATTTAGGTTCAGTATCTTCCAAGGATGCGACACGAAGGTTTTCAAGAAAATCCCCTCACCCCAGAGTACCCTTTACATGGAAGATTTTTCGAAAATTTTAATTTTCTCAAAAATGGCTCTAACGATTTTGATTAAAATATCATATGTTTAAGATATTTTTATGACAAATACAATGTATATCTTGAATTTCCTGGGAATGTCTCCAAAAGTATTCTTTATTGTGAACGACTTTTGCATAACTGGTAAACCATAAGGGATAGACAAAATTTTACTACACACAAAATGTAGATCGCGTTAAAATACACAATTTATGTCATATACATTTTTTTAGTTGAGTGAACCATTTTCGAGATATTGCTTGTTATTTCCTTAAATTTTCCAATACTTATACTTTTTCTCAAATTCGTTATTCAATTTTTTATGTCCTGGATATGCAAACAGAATAGAATGCGCCACATAGCAACCAGCGCTTAAAATATTTGACTATCGCTTATAACCTACCATGTTCCCCTTGCATCTACAAGAAAATTAGCAATAAGATTGACATCTCGATATCTCGATTAACATGAAGCATATGGAGAATAAACGTTTGTAAAAATAGTTTGTACAAGAGTAGAGAAAGTCATGTGAGTGTAACACATCAGATTTTTTTTGTAGGGTAAGATTTTGTCTATCTCTTATGGTTTACCAATTATATATATATTATAACTCATTCAGAACGAAGAGGACTTCACAGGCTATTCCCAGAAAATTGAATATACATCTTTATTTGTCATAAAATATCTTAAGCATATGGTATTTTAATCAAAATTGTAACAGCCATTTTTGAGAAAATGAAAAAACAACGAAAAATGTTCCATGTAAATGATAGTTTGGGGTGGGGTGATTTTCTTGAAAACCTTTGAATCGCACCCTTGGAAGATGTTGAACTTAAATACCAAGTTTGTCATTTAAGCGCCTTTTCGTTTTTGAGTTATGCTCACTCACACACACACACACACACACACACACACACACACACACACACACACACACTGAGGCGTACGCCGGCGGCATCATCGGTTTCTCGGCTGCTCAGTCTGTAGTTGTCTTAGACACGGGCTACCAGTTGACGGATGTAGGCATCGGGGTAATTGAGAAAGTAAGATCGGATAATCTCAGGGTTTTTTTTCTTGGAAGGATTGCAGTGAATCCTGCGTGTCCAACAAGGAAGGGTGATAACACTGTTTTATTTTATTTAACCTTTATTGGTTATTATTAGGTCCTGTTAGCCTTAGTTTTAGGTATTCTCTACCCTTCAAATAGGCATTTTATGTTTTCTATGTGGAAACTTATTTACTAACACCAATATGCTTCTGTTTTTCTTGTTTTAGGTTACATATACCTGTGATTTAGGTTTTTATACGCTGAAAGTATGCCTTTATGATAAGTGCTAACACCAATACTCTTGCTGTTTTTGTAATTTCAGGTTATAGAGAAACGTTAAAATTTCTCTATAACCTTACAAAAATACAACTTATCAATAACCATCACAAAAGCACACAATATATTTTACGTATTTGTTAACAAGCATGGATAACTAAATCCAAAACAATCCAAATATCCACATAATTGTTTGGTATGAAGGAATTCCGCTGTTCTTATTTTAGCTAAAGATACGTACTTACGTTTCAAAAATTACTCAACAGAAAAAACCCTTAATAGCTTTTACTGTTTTTCTTGTGTGTGTGTGACTTTCTTTCTTTCTTTCTTTTTTTGTTGCTTTGTTTTTGGGTGGGGGCGATGCAGTAGATAATACATACATGCCCAAATTTTCTAGCATTTACGATTTCCCATTATACATAGCACATTCTTGTTTGGAGAAAAGTTCTCTCAACAGAGCATAGATGCTAATTTTATAGGTTTTTCTCTCTGCAGTATTGACAAACCAGCTTTATGCCTTCAAAGTCATGTTTGCGCTTAATAATTCTCTGCAGCGTCCAAGAACATGCAACTCCCACTGGTCCGGGTAGATATTTCTTTTCTGGAAACACTGCCAATGATACCCAAACCCTCTTTGAGTGACAGATTGTGGTTTCCAAGCAGATAGTATCTTCTGGTATATATTTGTAATAGGTCTTGATATATGCAAGGGAAGCAACAGTAATGGGGGCCTCGGGTAAATGCGTATTTATCATCTTAAGAAATAAAAACAGCCATTTAGGCCATTTTAGATAGCAACCCCTCATTTAGGTATTTTAGGTCCTATGAAATTAATGCATTTAGCCATAGAAAATATGAAACATGTTAAAGTCCTGAAAATACTTGATTAACCTTCCTACTGCTATTTTTTTAACCTCCTCAAACCACTTTGTGGGGTCTGTGCGGACCCCTTCAAAAATTTTAATAACACCTCCTTTATTACTCTGCCTAACTTGAACTTAAATTTATTTTATTTAGAACTTAGAACTTTAGACACAATTTTAAAGCAACAATTGTAAATCTACAACGTTTTAATATTTTTATAAATACATATATTTTCTCCGTTTTGTCTTCAGGGAACCCATGGTGATAAGTCTGCCTAAAAAGCCATATATTTCAACAATATTTGTTACGTTGCATTCCTTTTTTATTTGGATTTTCTGCATTCCATTCATCATAAAATAATTGGGCTTTCTTATTAGTGAAATCGACAGTTATTTGTATCATATGTTCATCAATAAATAATTTGAAAGCATCACTCACCGATTGTACTATTTGAGATGAGGCGGACAAACCTGGAGGCATAGAAATTAAATCGTGCATGGTACAACGCAAGCCATATCATACCATACTTACCAATGATGTGTTCAGAATTTTGTTCATTGTCACTATTAGCCTCTACAGATATATCTGCATCTGATGTCATACTTGGATTTTTACATTCCTGTAGATCAGGAATTTCCTCTTTTACAGTATCCTCAGTCCCTGAATACGAATCATATCCAAAGCTTATTCCAGTTTCATCTTCACTATTACCATCATATACAGAATATAACAAAAATGTACGGCACAAATTGCAGGACACATTCCTCACACGTAGACGAAGAAATTATGTTATATGAATAGGGTCCGGAAACGCTTTCTTACCATGTTACAACTTATTTTCTCCAACTCAATCATGGTGAACACACACAAGCAGAACGTTAGAATCATGGCGAACATGCACTCTTGGTTACGTCTGGTTACGTTGTCATTATCGTAGGTGCACCGCCAGTGTTTTATTTTACATGTCCCTGTTGCCACGCGACTTACGTCATTGCTTGTTTACAGGTAACATCAACTGTTCCAGTGAGCAGTACG
This sequence comes from Deroplatys truncata, assembly GCA_030765065.1. Taxonomy (NCBI): domain Eukaryota; kingdom Metazoa; phylum Arthropoda; class Insecta; order Mantodea; family Mantidae; genus Deroplatys; species Deroplatys truncata. The sequence goes on along the minus strand of CM060984.1, from coordinate 96,736,152 downwards.
ACCTTGGCAAGCACACGGGTTACTACGTACTAGTATGTAGAGTTGATCACAGACTTGGCTCGTGCCATGCCAGTGTACACAAATGCAGAGATGGCAGATGCCCATTTGATGTATGGATTAGCAGACGGCAAAGGCGCTTGTACTCAACGTTTGTGCCGGTAGAGATTTCCAGAATGAAGGTGCCCCAACAGGAAAACGTTTGAAGCCATTGATCGTCGTCTTAGGGAACATGGGGCATTTCAGCCTGATACTCGTGACCGGGAGAACCCTAGAAGGACGAGGACGCCTCAAGGGGATGCGGCAATTCTTCAGGCAGTTGACGACGACCCTAGTGTCAGTACAAGACAAGTAGCTGCAACAATGAATGCTGACCACTTGACTGCCTGACGACTGTTACACGAAGTCCGGCTGTATCCATACCATTTACAGCGTGTGCAGGCACTATCAGCAGCTGATTTTTCTGCACGGGTACGCTTCTGCGAATGGTTTATGCAACAAAGTGTCAACCCTAATTCTAGTGCAACGGTGCTGTTCACAGATCAGATCAGATTGTAAATTATCACAATCTGCATGTATTGGCTGACGTCAATCCTCACGCAACTGTTGAAGCAAGTCATCAACAAAGACTTTCTGTCAATGTTTGGGCCAGCATTGTTGGTGACTGTTTGGTAGGGCCTCACGTATTTTCACGCAGGATCAACGGACAAAGTTAGCATCATTTATAGAGAATGTTCTAGCTTCTAAATAATAGATTTGGTGACAGATGGATAGGTAGAGGTGGACCAATTGCCTGGCCTCCATGCTCTCCAGACCTAAACCCACCGGATTTTTATTTGTGGGGGCATTTGAAAGCTCTTGTGTATCGAACCCCAGCACCAGATGTTCAGAGTCTCCGTGCCCGTATTATGGAAGATTGCGAAACCATACGCAATCCTCCAGGGATACATCAGCGCATCCGGGATTCACTACGACAGCGGGTTGATGCATGTATCAATGCTCACGGAGGGTATATTAAACATCTCCTGTGAGAAAGAGTTGCATGTGGCATGCTGGTACGTTCTAATCTTGTGTTTCCCATTATTAATGAGTTAGAGAAAATAAGTTGTAACATGGTAACAAAGCGTTTCCAGACCCATGTTCATATAACATAATTTCTTCGTCTACGTGTAAAGAATGTGTCCTGCAATTTGTGCCGTACATTTTTGTTACACTCTGTATGAGACTCATCACTTTAACTAAATCTTTAGGATTATTCAAAGTATATATTTTTCGCGTTTCCGCTTTGGAATGTCCGCACTTCACACTAGCACTACGAAAACTCTGGGTCGAGTTCGCAACAGCTTCAACAATGCATCAATCTACAAAGTATTTGCAGAATACAACGTTTTAAGCTAGAATAACCAGAAAGTACAAGGCAGTCAACATAAAACCTAAAAAATATTTGAAGTAGGAACATGACACAAACTGCTACGTGGGATCCAAGCGTACACCAGTCTTATTTTATGTTTTTACAGTTATGTTTAATATATTACTTCAGGAAATTAGCAATGAATCTAAAGAGTATTAAATTCTACACATCTAAAAAATTTCGAATTTCTAGCCTAATTATCAATCATATTTAAAATCAAAACAGTAACACTGGGGTCCACCTGGACCCCGCATAGTAGTAGGAACATGGGTTAAAACCTAAGAATTCAGGTCCAGTTATTACCTATCCTGTTAAATTTCGCTTCCAACATGAACACATTCATAATTCTAAAATACGTTTCAGTATGCTTGAAAGTTAGTTTAAATTTATATTAAGCAGCAAACTAATACGTCTAGACTTCTAAACTAAAGGTTCATTCCGCCGCGAAAACCATTGAACTGCGACAATCCCATCTGGCACTATCCCCTCGCGGTCACCAACACATCCGACGCACACCGATTATCTCACCCAAGTGAAACTCTTCCCGTTTGAGTTTTCTGGCGTCCTCCTTACTTTGGAAATGTTGAAGCTTTGTTTTGAATTCTATTCGCTACTTTTAAATTTTATACGTTTGGGCTCTGCACCGAGCGTGTATTTCTTCTTAGGGCCGGTTTCACAGTTTAGGCTTTAATAAGTAAGGCTTAAGCTTTGGTTTAAGCGTTGCGAGTTTCACAGTAGATCAACCAGGCTTTACTGAGCTGAACAACTCCATGGAGCAGTAAAATTACCAGTAACGTTTGCGTATGTGCATCGAGTGAGAATTCCCATCGTTTGTTTAAGGCAACGATGTTCCCAAAAAACACTTTGTAGATTATCCAGCAACACAAAATTATAATGACCGAAAAACCAGAGCCAAAACGTATAACTGTACTTCAAGAAGTCTGCATTCTCTTAGAAATTGTGAAACACGTAAGCATGTAGAGGCTGAGCCAAAAGACTCCGAACTGCCTGCGCGGTGTTTTTCCTGTCCGCGTCCTCGGCGCTTGTTGCCGTCTGCTGCTATCATAGAAAGGCGCAGATGAAACCATACAGCATTTTTAAAACAACTTTTAAAGGCTTTACTTACCAACTTTATGAAAGGCCACCGTCGCTGAATCTGGCCACCGTCGTTGTCCATACATTTTTGGCACCTCTTTAGGAAACTATCCGTCATGGAAATTTTGGGGAGAATTTTCCAAACGATGACCGATGTCGTCTAATGTTTCTTCGGTAAGAACCGAACACCGTCTTTCAAATTTCTTAGCCTGACACTTCCTGTGGTCTGAAATTTACTGTAAAGTTCACGGATTGTTGTACGGCCTGGAACTTTTACACCTGGAAATCTTTCTGTAAATCGTACTTTCACTTGGCGAGCTGACCGAGTTAACGCATACGAATCATAAACACATACACGCTGTGTAGTAGAAAACGTATACTGAGCCATAATATATTTTGTATCTAAGTACAGGACAAAATAATAAATAACTGGTAATAACTGAACTACATCACATCACCGTCAACTCAAAACTGCACTTAGCACTGCACAGGAAAACCAAACAGCGTGACTTTGTTTATAGCAGCAGAGCGTTATCACGTTTTTATCATATTTCCACACGCCAAGTGGAAAAAACCGCGCAGCCGGTAATATTGTTCATAAAATACCCCTCCGGGGTAACTTAAAACATAAAGCGTACAAGATAAACCCACACACCCTGGAAGAATTAAAACAAAATATCCGACAGGAAATTTCTCAACGTGAACTACGGCAGCGATGGATAGTTTCCTAAAGAGGTGCCAAAAATGCTTGGACAACGACGGTGGCCAGTTTCAGCATCTCCTTTCTTAAAGTTGGTAAGTAAAGCCTTTAAAAGTAGTTTTAAAGATGTCGTATGGTTTCATCCACGCCTTTCTATGATAGCGGCAGATGGCAACGAGCGCCGAGAACGCGGACAAGAAAAACACCGCGCAGGCGGTTCGGAGACTTTTGGCTCACTCTGTGCTTTGTAATTGGGTACAAGCAAATATACATATTACTATGGAGTAAGAAAAACCAACGAATTGCGATACAAAGGGGAGATTAGAGATGTTTGAAATAATTTTGATGGCCCTGCATGTTGTAGGTTTTGAGGTGCCGGAAAAATCTCCAGCTGCAATTAGCATGCTTTCATTTACATGTAACAATGTTAAGGGAAGCATTGTTTCGACGAGAAGGTTTTGTTACTGTAGATAACAGCAATCAGTTATATGTAGATGTGACGGAATGAATGCGACAATGTATACGATTGTATATTGTAGATTTAAAATTAAGAGAATGCCAAATTAAGTTTTAGCTTCTTACCAAATGGTTTTATACTTAATTTTATCACCAATAATTTCTGTTAGCATCATTGCCGACTTAATCGATATCTCTCGGTAATTTCATACGTGAAAATGACTTGGACGCATTCTAAACATTCTACATCGTCTTTTGTTGTGCATATGGTTAAAATAATTTGCATTTCCTCATCGCTAATATCGTTTTCTTCAGATAACGCAGTGATTTCTTAGCTTAAACCACAGTTCAGTACGGTTTAAGCCACGCCATGTATAAGCTCAGCTTATCGCTCGAACTCAGGAGCGTCATTTCAGTTTCTGCTTGGGGTGGGCAAGATTGCCTGAAGCAGTTATCTGAATTTTCATATGAATTTTAACGACGCATTTAGCCTAAGAGGTCATCTTTTATTTATTAAATGTGAAATATTTATATTAAAAGTCCCTAATTTTTCTTTTATAGAGCAATAATAACCAGTAGCCTGATTATCTCTCTTAGTCCGAAATGACGCCCCTGCTTGAACTACGCACTGAAAAACTCCATTGTAGCTTAAGCCTCCACTTAAGCCCGATTTGAAGTTCAAGTTTAATCTGTGAAACCAGGCCTTAGTGGTTTGAAATGCGATGACTTCCTTCCTACAGCATAACTTTAAAAACATTTCACTCTCTCCTCTAACCGTGGCTAATCTACAATGGAGGAGATGTTCCACGCAAGAAAATATTGTCCCATTGGTGAATTCGACAACTAAAATTAAATAGTTTTATTTATAGACGCTCTTTAACTGCTATGTTTCTTAACGTTCCATTCTACAAGGGTTGAATAAAAAGTAATGACTTTATTGACATAGGTAGCTATACCTACACACTTTCAACGTAATCGCCTCCGTTAGTTATAACATTTTGAGATCGAGATGTCAGCTCCGCCGGTACAGAGCTCTCTGTACCAGACACCACGATGGAAGCATCGCAACGCCGACACAACTGGATGGGACGATGGGCCACGGGTAACGCCGCAGACATACCGGCAACCGCCGAATCTTCGCCACCACTGCAGAGGGAACAGCCGGCCGCAGCAGACTCCGCCCTCTTTCCCGAGCCGGCCCAATCAGCATCGCCTCGGACTTCTAGGCCGAAACTGACATCCTCTGCGACTCAGACCTCTCGGCCTTCTAGATGGCCTGCACTGCAACGCAGACCGCCGCCACCTCGGCTCCTCGAGAGTCGAGCACACAGATGCCGCCAGTAACTGACCCGGCCCCTCGGCCTTCTAGGCCGAAGATGGTCGCCTCCACAACGCAGACGCCGCCAGTTACCGACCGGGCTTCTCCAATGAAAGCAGACCAGCGGCCAATCACCGCTACTTCTGCCTCTTCAACAAGGGAGAACCTACCGACGCCGCCAGCCGCCCGCCCAGCACCTGATCTGGGACGACAACCGAAGCCGGCGCACACACAGATAGATGGGCGTATAGCGTCGTCATCTGTGGTGTGCCCAGAGATCTACCACCTCACTTTGTGCTGGAAGCGGCACGACAGCACTGGCACTCGGCAACACGGGCCTCACGCATCACTTCTGCTAGAGGCCCAACTTTGCTGGTCCGCCTGCATCTAGGAGCCGCATCGGACGTGGAAATGGCCAAAGCCACAGGCCTGTCTCTACTTGGGAGGAGCCTGTGTGTAGAGGCCACCAGAGGTGAACGTCCGGTGCCCTGTAGACGCTGCTGTGCCTTCGGGCACTCAGCGGAAGCCTGCACCGCTGCCTCCAGATGCCACTACTGTGGGTCAGGCACCCTTACGACGGCTTGTACCCAACACGACTTCCGACGACGCCGACGCTTCTGCGCCACCTGCTCCGGGAACACACATTTTACAGGGCAGGCGCAATGCCCCCTGTATCCCCGGAGCAGGAACAACCACGACCGAAAACGACACCTACTACATCCACCAGAGACACGACACAGTCCTTAGAAAGGGTCAAGCAGACGACCAAAGGCAACACAGCGAACAATCACCACGAACTTCAAGACATCCTGTCAGCAATTCAGGCAGGGATCAAGGACCTCTCCTCACAGCTGGCTGAGCTACATCGCGCACACGCCTTTCGGCTGTGGAGGCCAAGCAACGAACTTCGGCCAGGGTGATCACTGCACTCACCAACAGGATATACAAGCTCCAGGACGAATATGGGGTTCTCGCGTCTGCCCAGCGTAAGCTGGAAAGCATCGAGTGTCACCTCGTCGAACCCTACACCGACGGCAGCGACGACCGGTCCACGCGACTGGGCGCCCTCGGCGCTTCAGTTGCGGGGATTCGAGAGCTACAGACCAACACCAACAACTCAATCACCGAGAAATTCAAGGCACTCAACGTCCACTACGATCAACTACAAGAAGGCTACATCCTAATCCGGAACTTCCTCGAATCCCATGTGATGCCACACCCCTCACAATCCTCTTCCTATCCACAACATTCTCACCGCAAATCCAAACGTCATTAACCCACATTATCACCTGGAATCCCAACTATCTTCTCCTTTACTTCGCTCAGGGGGCAGGCTGGGCCTTGGTCAAGCCTGTCTCCCAGCACACAATCCTTACTCCTCTGGCAACCGCACTGCGGCCCAGGTCTTCAACCATCACCTCGGAATGCGCGGGTGCTTTAGGCGGTACCGCAGCAAACCTTTCCTTTCAATCCGGTGGAGGAGTTTTAGTGGGTATGCCGACGCTCGGTGAGTCTCACACTCTCAGTCCCGACTCCCATCGGGGCTGAGGTCAGTGATTAAATCATTTTCTCCTCCACTCGAAAAAAAACATTTTGTCAAATGTTCGGAAAGCGTCGTATACCATCTGCGCGTCTATTTCTGTTGATGTTCCGTATTGACCGCCCTACAGCATGGATAATGTCATCTCTGGTGCTGCACCGGCTCCTTCACTGTGGTTCTTTCACTTAGGCAAAGAGATCGTAATCGTAGAGACTCATTTCGGGTGATTACGGTGGATGTTCCAGAATCTCCCATTGCTAGCGCCACAAGAGGCCCTGGACAGCAGCAGCGGTGTGGCATCTTACATTGTCATGCAGAATGATGGGGTGCTGGTCCATGAAATGTCGTTGCTGTTGAACTGCTGAACTGTTCAAATCCTTGCTCTCTTGTTGGACGTTGATCTCAGCAGAAGTCGGAGTAGGCTACAAAACTGTGCTCCACATTCCGCACGATATTCTGTGTTACCGCAAAATTGCAGCACGTTGATCCCCATGAAATTTCCGAGGTGCAACAATGGCACCGCTATGCAGTCGCACAGGATTTGATGGGCTGGTACCAAAGGGAAGGTAACGACTTCGCTATGGACGAAACCGGGGCGCGCTCATTCGAACAAAACTTGAAACGCCAATCCAATGAATGGAGGCTTTCCGGCTCTCCTCGTCCAAAGAAAGTGCGCGCTACACAAAGTGCTGTGAAAGTGATGTTCATGTGGCGTATGGTATTGATGGGCTAACACTGCATCACGCTGTACCACGAAGGGTGACATTAGACGCTGCTTACTACTGCACGTTCCTGCAACACCAACTTCGTCCAGCGCTCAGGGAAAGCGACGACATTTCATGCAAAAGTACCCTATCATTCTGCATGACAATGCACGGCGACACACCGCTGCTGCTATCCAGGGCCTCTTGCGGCGTTAGCAATGGGAGATTCTGATCCATCCACCATACTCACCCGACATGAGTCCCTATGATTACGATCTCTTTGCCAAAGTGAAAGAACCACTGCTAGGGATCCGGTGCAATACCAGAGATGACATTATCCATGCTATAGGGCGGTCAATACGAGACATCCACAGAAATAGATGCACAAATCGTTCACGACGGCTTCCGAACATTTGATAAAAGGTCATAAACAACGAGGGCGATTATATTGAAGGTGTGTAACTATAATTACCTCTGTCAATAGTCATTTCAAAGAAAAAAAATAGTTCTCAGTGGTTTTTATCCAGACTTATATATCGGGGTGAAGACCGGTAATTATCCTCAGGCCTTTTATCAGGTTTGAGGTTCTTTTACATGCCGTAAATCTACGACATGGGACCACCGGCTTTACTTCCCTTCCGAAGGAAGCTATGTAAGGATTTTTGCGCCCGAAAAAATCCATTGCCCTCAGCCTGGTTTGAACCCGCGACCTCGGGGAGTGAAGGATAGCATGGTAACCACTACACCACGGAGGATGACAGCGAATGCGACTGGTCTTGCTCTCAACAATTCTGTATTTTCATTTTTCATTAGACCTTATCATTAACTTATAATATTTATAAATGTTTTATCAAAGGTGAAAACCTCTCGTTACAGTATACAGAACGTTTTCTTAAAACTTCTTTTTTATGTTCAGATAGTCTCAAAACGTGTGTTTCCGGTAAAATCTCGTAATCGAGGTTTTGGATATGTAATGAGCCGGCTAAGGATCCGAGACAAATTAACAACCAATGTATGTGCAATCTTGCTACAGAGTTCGTAAACACAGTTCTGTTGGTGTGAACAAAGCTAAAGCGTTGCCTTATTTGCTACTGTAAATAGTACAGTCTATTGATGGTGGAAAACGAAGTAGGACACATGCATCGGAATGAGAGACACAAGGGTATTGTACAAAGTTACGAAGCGGATTGTACACGGCCTCACAGGTAAAGAACACCCAGTGAGCCACCTCATGCCATCCTACTCGAAGCACATTATACTTCAACCTTAAGTTGTCCGGATCCTTAGCCTGGTAATGAGATATGCTTTTTGCTCTGGTAGATGACGTTGCATCAATGCCACGATGGTACTCGCTGTTGAGCTATGGTGTCCTTCTCTCTCTCTCTCTCTCTCTCTCTCTTTATGGATGCTTTTTAACTGCTGTGGTTCTTGGCGATCCATTTTATAGTGGGCATGAAAGACCGAAAATTTTGCTCAGAGACCTCTTTATCAGGTTTGAGATTCTTTTACGTGCCGTAAATCTACGACACGGGACCACAGGCTTTACTTCCCTTCCAAAGGAAGCCCTGCTAAGGATTTTTACGCCCGAAAAAATCCACCCACTCCGCCGGGTTTGAACTCGTGACCTCGGGAACTAGAGGTAACACTAGACCACGGAGTACAACACTCTGATGTTCGTTGTGGATGTTTGCCCATTTACAAAGTATTATTCTTGGAATAAAAGTTGGTTGGATGGTAAAGTTAAGTCCACCACAGGAGAACTGGAGTTACACGACTTCCAAAAGTAGCAAACAAGTTCTATTTACAAGAAAGAATTTTGTTGCAGTAATGTTGGGAAGGAAATGACAGAGGTGTTTCAAGGAATAAACTTAGGAAGTGAAATAGATAGATTTCGCTGGCCAGGGCACGTAGGTAAGATAAAAACACTCAGACAGATATAGTCCCCACTAGCTTGGTGAAAACAGAAGTGTTAGGTCCCCTTTTGGCTACAATTTTATGTGCAAAAAGTTATACAATTTGAACAGATTCAGGCCCTTTATTTAGGACTCGTGCACAAACTGAAAGCTTTGAGAATGAATTAAAATGTTAGAGCTTCGATCTGATCATTGCACCTTTTCAAAGTATTCTTCATTGCATTCTGTACAACGCCTAATCGCTTCAAACCACTTTTCAAACGCCGAACGCAATTCTTATTTGGAGGGAGTGCAAATGTATTCTTCGTAGGCAGCTTCGGGTTATTCAATTCGCTGACCTCGAATGGTTTCTTTTATTTTGGGAAATAGAAAAAGGTTGCATGGTGTCAGTTCTGGACTGAAGGGAGGTTGGGACAAATATTTGACTCCTACAGAAATTGGGTTGTTTTTAATGCAGTCTGTATACAACAAGGCGTTGCTGTGTTCCAACAAAATTCCAAGAAGACCAGTCTTAGGACGGTTTATTCTCAGTTCATAGAAGACTTGTGGCAGAATTTTTCGGTATAACATTTGGCAGTGACAGTCGTTTGTCTCTCAAGAGGAGCTGTCATAATATGACCAGTAGCTGAAAAGACTTACCAACACTTCTTGCTTTCCTCACATTCGTTTGGGTATTCTCTCCTGTCGCTTAGTTTTTGGGTCATACTGGTATATCCAGTTTGTCCTCGTTGTTAGGATGTTAATTATGTTTCTGAATCTTCCCCCATCAAATTTGTATATCACTTCCTGCCACATGCAGACGTGCATGTTTCTTCTCATTTGTGAGGTAGTGGGGAATCTAAGGACTGCAGAGATTCTTGACGTAAAGTTTCTTTAAAAGGATGGTGTTCACTGCTGCCGATTCAATATTCAGGCCTTCTTGAATCTGATAATACTTGCAACGATGATTTTCTCTCAATACCTCTGCTTTCATCACATTTTCCGTTACTGTAGCCCGCCGTTCTGCGCGATCTTCATCTTCGAGAGAATCCCTTCCTCTTCCAAACTCTGCAAACCATCGATAAATCGTGGATTGCGAGGGGCAAAGATCTTCAAATGCCTGATGTAATCTTTCAAGCCATTTTCTCTCTCCTAAATCGACTTTAAAGCAACATAAAATCATAGCACGGAAATGCTCTCGCTTGAGAACCATACTAGTATACAGCGTAGCAAAACCTATATGCACATACATTAGCCAGGAGCTGATTGGTTAAAAATTTAAATCCCAACAGCCAATTACAGAAATTTTAAACTACTCCTTCCAGGGAGCAAAGGGACCGCTGCATCCTAACAGACAGCCATCGAGGAAAATCATGCTTCCTCCATTCTATTTCAACCATCCTAAACCAGAAAAAGCCAGCCTAAACACACATCCCGAAAAAGAAACCCTGCGGTTAAACTCTATTGAGGGTAGGCATGCAGCAAAAGCTCTCAGGCTGAACCTCAGCCTGCCAGCAGCAAGTAAGCGCGTGAGTGAGTGAGTGAGTGAATGAGTGCACATACACAGAAGTGCTGACGCTGCACATTACTGGAGCACACTCAGATTTGCACACGTTACTCTCTAACTTCAATTGCTTTGGCTTATCACTTCAAATTGTTGCCCATTCTCAAAACCTTCAGAGTGACCCTATGAATACAGTTACGGCTGAGATGGTCGGGTGCCTCTAAATTAGTTTCGTATGGACGGCCACATCATAGAAAGACGAAACTGACTTTTCACCACATTGCTGTAGATATTGCCTCTTGTTAATCTCATCCAGTGTATTTAAGAAGGCGACAGGAAGTCACTATTCACTTAATGATTTGCACACTCTGGTCTCTTAGAAGAATTACTATTTCAAGCATTCTGCGTTTATTCTAATATAGGGTTTCCGAGAATGAATGGTGGGGTTTTACGAGTTCACTGTGACCTAAGTATTATATGTAATTGATTGGAAGTATCTTTAATTAAACCATTAACTCAAATAGTTTGCGTTCACAGGTTTTTGTTTCTGTCTTTGTTTCCATTCTCATAATAAACTAACTGTTACACAATTTAAGACTTTTACATTGCATGTTATTACATAAATACATTCTGCATACAAATGGTCTGTGTAAATCTTCTCCAAATTGTTTATTTGTGTTAAAATGTTATTTGAAATGTTTATAGACGTGTTATAGATCTGCTCCTTGCTTTCTTCAAACTGCTTTCTTTGTGTTTTTTTAAGTCTCCTGTACAAGAAAAAGCTGCATGTGTTGGAGGATCATTAGTGCGTGATTGTGGTACACTGGCAATTCAGGCGTGAGTACATGAAAGATCCTCCACATGAGAATCATATCAGAGGATGGCACAAACAGTTTAAGGAGACTAGCAGCGTCAAAAAGGAAAATCAACAGGAAGGTCCAGAACATCAGAATAAGATGTCGAAAGAATTCGACAGTCCTGTATTCAGAGTCCTCAGAAGTCCGTTCCACGCCGTCGTCTATAGTTAGGTCTTCCGAAGTCAACGGTGCACGACTTCACGCGGAAGAGATTGAAATTGCATGGCTATAAAATTCAACTCTTACATGCAATAAAACAACAGGAGAACTTGATGCTTGTTGAATTCGCTGCTGCCATACTACAAAAAATTCATGATGAACCACAATTTCTTGAGAATATCATGTTCTCCGATGAGGCCACGTTCCATGTAAATGGTTGTGTTAATCTTCACAATTACCGAATTTGGGCCTTGCAAAATCCATGTGTGATACACGAAAACATTCGAGATTCTCCTAAGGTGAACGTTTGGTGCGGCCTTATGCACAAGATTTTTGGTTCATTCTTTTTTGTTGAAAAAAATCATCAACTCCATTGCATACATGGACAATTTCCTATTTCCTCCCATTTATGGAAATCGGGTTGCAGATAATCTTTTAAGAAGATGGAGCACTGTGCCATTTCGCGAACCCTGTCCTAAAGGGGTTAAATAACCGATTTGCAGACTGGTGGATTGGCAGAAATGGACCAATCTCATGGCCAACTAGAAGCCCAGATCTTACTCCATTAGACTTCTACCTTTTGGGGCTATGTAAAGAATGAGGTCTGCAGTGAAGGAATTGAGAATATCGACCGACCATCTAAAACAAAGAATCACACAAGCAATTGCAAACAGTACGCCGGATGTTCTTGTCAGTGTGGGCTGAAGTTGAATTTGGCTTAGAGCACTGTCGTGCAGTGAATGATGCCCATAATGTTCCATGAAAAGGGTACTTTAGGATACGAGGATTTTATAAAGTCTTTGTGTCGCATCTCTGAAAATACTGAACCTAAATACGAAGTTTGGTATTTATTCCACTTTTCGTTTTTGAGTTATGCATTGAAAAAGCAGAGCAAAGCAGTATCAATTTCCGTGTTTCTGGTAGAGTAAAATGAAAATATCCCACTATACCAAACATCAGAAAAAACAGATCATCACGCCAATCCTTTATATATTGAGAATAGGGAGAAGGCCCACTAATGCCACATTAGAAACTTATTCAGCTTACCAAGCACACAGATTACGAAGAATGAACATAGAATGTGGGGATGCGAGGCATGTAAGAAGAGGTGATCTAATGAGAAGGCGCTTGAAGCTCACAAGTTGAGGTGTAATAAATGCCAACTACTTAAGATGCCGCAACAGGATGACTTCGTTGAATTTAAAAAAATTTCTAACAGCGTTCCTGTACCTTTTGTTGTTTACGCCGACATTGAATCTGTTTGGTAAACGTACAGTCTTTCAAGCTCTCCAAAAATTCGAGTTGGACCCAAGATATTCAAGAGCATTAGGCAATGTCGATAGCCTTAAAGGTAGTGTGTAGACATAATGAGTCATTATCTAACTTCTTCCTGTTCAGGGCTCTTAATTCCATCGTTGATTTCTTCAAGCAATTAAAATAAATTGCCGATGTCATCGAATGTACTAGCATCCTTAGTAAATGGAACTGACTCTTAAAGAGTAACAGGATTTCGATAATGCCTCCGAGTGCCACATACGCCATAGAATTTTTGCTTTGGATGAAATAGTGTGAGAGACCACGATCACCTTACAGGACAATATCTGGGTGCTGTCATAAGTGCAATCTAAATAGATAGGTCCCTGACTTCATAACTATCTTTGTCCATTGTTTGTCGAATTATGACAGTCACTTCCTGATAAGACATTGGTATAGCATAATAAGCCCATTTCATGCATCGTGCAAACGTATCTGGCATTCAGCAAACGGTACAGCAACATTCAGTTCAGGTTTGTGGATAGCTTTAGATTCTTGGATGATAGGCTATCCAGTCTGGCCGACGAGCTTGAAGGAAGATTTTAAAATTACAGGAAGGACTGATGCAGCGCATTTTAAGCTTGTAACAAGCAAGGCCATACTCTCCTATCTATGTGAGCTGTATTGAGACATTCAACGAGACACTGCTGCCGCAAAGGACTCATTCTACAACACACTACAGGGAAAGGTCATTAGCGACGAGGATTACAGGCATGCATAAAAAGTCTGGGTAATCTTTAATATCCAGAATCTCGGAGAATACAGCGATCTGTATCTTAAGACCGATATACTGCTCTTGACAAACATTTTCGAGAAGTTTCGAAATCTCTCGCTGGAAATGTATAACATCGATACAGTGTGGTATTATTCATTGCCACGAGTAGCTTTCAATGCTACGTTGAGATCGACAAAGATGAGACTCTCCTTAATCCATGACAAGAGTACGTTGGAATTCTTCGAATCTGGAATTAGAGACGGATTGTGCAGTGGTAAAGGGCTACACTAAGGCCAACCACAGGTACATGGTCTTCCTACGCGGTCTAGTGATACCATTCTAGCCTCTAGTTCCCGAGGTCGCGGGTTCAAAGCCGGGGGAGGACGATGGGTTTTTAGGCATAAAAAATCCTTAGCATGGCTTCCTTCGGAACAGAAGTAAAGCTGACGGTACCGTGTGGTAGATTTACGGCACATAACTGAATTTCAAGCCTAATATAGAGGTTTCTGAGCAACATTTCCGGTCTTTCACGCCCAATGTATAGAATGGGACCGTAAGAACCATAGTAGTTAAAGAACATTCCATCAATAAAACTCAATTTTAATTTACAGATTCATGCCAAACTTCGACCAGCGCCCCCTATCAGGTATTTATCATACTTAGAGATCAATAACTTATATGTCAGTGCGATGGTTAATCTTCGATGAGAGCCTTGTAGGTATTGAGCTTACCAGATAGGAAATGCATATGAACAAACCAATCTATATTGGGCATTCGAATTTGGACATTTCCAAATTTATCGTGTATGATTTATTTTATGTCATGAACCCTAAATTGAAGGACTTGGTACTGAATTATATGGGTACAGACTCGTTCATCTTTGAAACGGGCACTGATACCTATGAATTCATTAAAGACAATCCAAACTATTTCGTCAAGTAAAATTACACAAAAGAAAATGAATATGCCAGTCAGTAAGCCAAAAAGAAAAAGATTGGCTTCTTCAAAGACGAATTGGCCAGCATGATAATGGAGGAGTATATTAGATTGAAATCCAAACTCTATGCACATAAATATTCAGACCAGGCAGTTAAAAAAGCAAAGGGCATGCAATCGTTAGATTTCGGTAAATATTTTGATTGTTTAAAAGATCTTGGTAAGCGATACTTTATCAGACAGAAATCCATTCAAAGCAAAAATCACAAAATTTAAACAATTGAAATAAATAAACTGGCATTGCATGAAGGAGATGGCAAGAAGAAGATGATTGCAGGATTATACAATACTCTCGCCTGGGATCATTACTACCTTAAACCCGACGATTGCTAGTGTTAACCTATAAATAATATAAACAATGTATGTGTATACATGAGAGAATCTGCAAATTACTGTAATAAATACATATATACCACAAATGTATTACTGTATATATTCTTCATTAATGAGGATACTCTCCTCAGAGTATACTTAATAATTATTCTATATAATCGTATGTATTTCATCAATGAGAGCTTCATAAACAAATTAGTTGATTATAATTTTCCCTCGAATTTTATGTTATATTTATCGATTTTATGAATAAATGAATAAAAAAGACAAATGGTTTACAACCAGAAACATTTCATTTCATTGATCCTTTCTACATATATTTACCGGATCATCTACGATAATCCATTGTGCATTTGCAAAACCATGCACTTTACAAGAACACTATTTCCTCGTCTACGCATAACTTTTTCTATTAAGTGTTGGAGTAGCTAGTGTTTAAGTCTATAGAAGGCATCCTTTATTATTTCACAATCCCTGTCCTTTAGTATGTATATAACAGGAATTTGAAGTATTTCAATACTCCAATTAGATTCAAAACCTTTTTGAATATATCTTTATGTTTAGATATTCTGACACCAACACCAAACCTTCTTGCACCCCCTTCTCTTTTGGATTTTGAGTGTAATTATACACGGTCAAAGAAAGATGTTTTACTAAGTTAGGTTTCATGCGGATATTTGAATGAAATGCATCATTGTTTTAGTAATCATCCTGGGTAAAAGGTTCAACCACTTGTACGATCCCTAGACAAAAACTTGCAATACACCATATTCTTCAATTTTAGAATTAGGCGCTCAACACCTGCAGCCTTCACATTGCTATAGGTGCTGTAGTGATCAATTATTATACTTTAACATTAATCTTTTAAAGAACTTGTCCTTCTTGGTGTAGTGGTAACCATGCTAGTCTATAGTTCTCGACGTCGCCGGTTCAAACACGGCGGCGGGCAATGGATTTTTTTCGGGTGTAAAAATCCTTAGCATGGCTTCCTTCGGAAGGGAAATAAAGCCGGTGGTCCTGTGTCGTAGATTTATGTCACGTAAAAGAACCTCAAGCCTGAATAAAAAGGCATCTGAGCAAAATTACCGGACTTTCACGCCCAATATAGATTGGGACGATAAGGGCCACAACAGTTAAAGAACTTGTTATAAATTTAAAGAACTTGTTATAAAATGCTTTCGCGTTATTGCTTCGAATCTTCCTGGCTGGAGCCTTCAATTCTTGTAGTATACCTTCCATAGCCTTTGCAACATAAACTCCGGCCTTATCCTTTAAAGGTCTTGCATAGGCCATTTTAGTAAAAGTTGACGGCGGACAGGATATACTTGTAATTTTTGTTGCTCTTGCATACGGTATCATTTCACTCAAGTCAGTTTGTAAGAAATCATTGAGTCCTTTGCTGATAGTTTTGCGTCGTAAAACGTTCCTTCTCGATGGACTGTGAACCTCTCTTTGACGATATTTTGCTTGGCCACCAAACTATCATTTTAGATGCTTTCAACCCTCGTATAATTTCATCAATCTCTTGAGTATGACTATAATTACTGGCGTTTCTCGATGTAATCAGTAGTCTCAGTCTACTCACTAACGTATTAGAGCTCCTCCAGAAAACTTAGTCGACCTTCTTATCAGGCTTATGCTCCTTCCAGCTCAGTCCTAGATAAGAATGGGTATTGAGTAGAGGACGTGTTATATGATTGTATTTATATGATTTACCGGGTTTCAAACGTGCCTGCCTGTTGTAACCATTTCTATGAAGAAAAGTGTTTCTCACAATTTTTGCGTACATTTCCATGTTTTTGCTGGTGTATGCAGACATCTGGGGTACTCGTTTAAAGACGAGCTCCTTCAAACCTCGAGCAGACTCATACGTTTCACCTAACAATATTTGATTATTTATAAGGTGAATATCATTATTTCCAAACATTTAACTGCCATCCTGATATTTCACGCCGTATAAGATATCAATACGATCCCTCTGTTTTGAGTGAACTTGTTGTAGATAAGTAGAAATACTTGTAGATTCTCCTTCTCCACATCTTCATTCTTATTACCCTCCACACTCGATTTCCGTTGAGCTTCTAAAATATCCTTGAGGGCGTGGTTGCCGGTTTCAAGGCTTCGGACATTACATGCTGAGTCTCGAACTTGAGGCCATTTAGAGCTCTCAGTTTTTCCTCTACAGCCTTGGTATATCTACGAGATCTAATCACTCTTTAATCTTTATACTTTCACAACCATCTTGAAATGATGTGAAATATAAGGTTATATTTAATTTATAGTTTGCTTTCAACTTGAGTTCTCAATGTATAGACAACCTTAGCTATTATACGGATTGAAGATTTCAGTTGTTCAGTATCATTCTTATTCCCCTATGTATGTTTCTTGAAGGCTTCAGCAAAAATTGCTGTATTGGTATATTGGTTTCTGATTGATTCCTCTAGACCTTTAATTTACTGGCCTTGTTTCTTAAGGTGGTCCATCAGGGTATATTCATTTACCACTCATGACTTCAGTTTATCATTGGATTAATTAGATTTGAGAGTATTCAAAGTCTCCGTCTTTATCTGATTGATTGCATCCTCTAGATCGGAAACTGGATCCATCGTTAATTTTTCTAAATCATTCGCTTTCTCATTACATAAATACCAAAGTTCTATCCTCTCTCTATCAGGGATCTCTCCTAGTCGACAAATAGAATCCATTAGAGCAAGGGTGGCGAAAACGGCTTCCTTCGGCGAGTCACCAAATATGCAACACGCACTGCATCACTCAACAGCATGTGAAAAACAAACGGACGGTTGCAAAGAGGGAACGGCCTGCGAGTCAAAATAACTCGCGAGTCACGTTTTCGCCACCTCTGTATTAGAGTATCCGCGGTTTGTTTTGTAGAATTTGTTGGAGTTTATTCATAGTCGTGTTCAAATTTGCTGTAGTGACTTCCAGCTTCTTACCTATTTGCGTTTCGATTTCATTTGGACGTTTTTCTTTAACTGCTGAATATCGCTTTTGAGAGTATTAAAATTCTCTGTCTTTAAGTGATTGATTGCATCCTCTAGACTTGAAACTTCCTTCATCGTTAATTTCTCTATATTATTCAGTTTCTCATTACATATATTCTGAAGGTCCGTTTTCTTTCTATCCAAACTCTCTGCCAGTTGTTTAATAGATGCCATTAAAAAATATAACGTTCTGTTTTGTGGTAATTATAGAGTATTCATCGTATTCCTTGGTTTATTCATATTTGCTGTAATGTTTTGCAGTTTCTTGTCTATTTGCATTCCGATTTCCTTTGTCACGTTTTTGTTTATCTGCTGTCGCGTCTCGTTCGATTTTTAATAATCATAGCTCTAGCATACCTTTCATTTACAGAATCCATATCTCTATGAGGATCTATAATATCAATTCTTTTTTTACCAGATACAATGTTAGCATTACCGGATCTAGTAGTACTCGCAGTCTAACCCTGTCGATCACGATATTAATTTCCTCGTCTCTCCTGAGAATAAATCTCGAAATCATTTCATCGATCATAGTCTTAACCATAACCTCAACTTTGTTGGCATTTTGCACCGAAAAATACCGCAACCTAATTTCGAGCGCGTCCACGTAATTCTTATTGGATGCATCATTATCATCTTATGGATCGCAAACGTTGCACATCCTCTTGTTCTTGAATTGGAAGTTTCCTTTGACATTTCTATTTATGATAAAACAAGCAAGCACTTTACTAGCTGGAGCACCCCTCTGGAAACCGAACCTGTCGACACTCATGTTTAACTACAAACGACCATTTTCTTTTTTATTGATGTTGACGTATAGATAAAATCCGTTTCTGTATCGTCCGCCATTCATGCGAAATTCAGGGATTATCACGACAAAGGGTCTTCCTTCTGATAGTCTCTAGTGTTTTACACATATCCTTAACTTCACTGTAACTCCTGTCGGTGTTCACATAATCTTCATAAATATGCTTTAAGTTTAAATAATCTTGCCTGAAGAGTATAATCATATTTTTATTATCGCGAATTAAATGCGTTGGCACTTTATTATAGGATTGTTCTAGATATACAGAATCTGCATTTCCATTACTGCCTATGCTGTAAAAGGCCGCAATCTTTCCCTGCTTTTCAGTAATGACGTCGTCAAATATAAATATGGCTTTTATTTGATTTCAGAAGGCTACAAAGCATCTTCACCAGTGTAGAAAGTATTCATCTCTATAACGTGAATATTTCCAAGTACTTCAACAAGGTATTGATACTTTTGCTAATAGAGAGACTTTTAATAAGCATACAAGTTTTCCAAATGTAGTCCATTGTCATGAAGCAGCATGCTGAGTAATGCATTCGTTTTCCCTGCACTGAAACTTCCTAAAACATGAACTCTGACATTAAAATACGTCTAAAGGTACTTTCAAAGCCTAATACCTGGATAGGCAGAGAGCACTGTTGCTTAACAAGTTCCATGCTAACAAATAACATATAAAATAAGTATACACATGTTTATATTTGGAAAAGGTTAGGTTAGACGTCAAAGGAAATATATAAGGGCACTACATCTATGTAATCAATTAATATATGGTACGCTCTTCTTTGGGCACTTTTGGGTTATTATTTTGATTGAGTATGGTAAGGTAATTTAAACATATCTATCTTCTACATAGGCGTTTGATGTTATTAAAGTAACATCTGCTACGCTGTTATTAATTACGTCTCGACTACCCTAGAAACACATTTCATGGACTACCCTTTCACACGTATTGCCTCCTCCCAGAGTCCGCGTAGGGATCTTAATTATTGAATGCACCCAGAGAATGACCCTCTTACTTTCCTAAACCCCAAATGAATGGGATAAGGAACCATGCATGTTGCACCTCTATAAAATAACGTACATTTCTTAGGATGGTTTATTAATGGCAAAAGTATAAATATAATTCAAATGAATTAAATAGTAATGCCTATAAATTTTACATTAACTTACTTCGACAGACCATCACACCTGGCTATAATGCATTCCATTCTTCAAATGGAAACCACTTTCGATCAATTCCAGATGACCTATATGAGTTTGAGTTTTCAATTTAATCGTTTGTTTCCTGAAGTACTTGCACCACTGTACCACTTTATCACTGGGTTAGAGGGTTCTGTCGGCATTTAATAATTAATGACGTGCATTCATTCATTTAATAATAGTTTAGTTATCTACTTGGCTCTTTAACTACACAATCTTATTTTTAATATGTCTGGATCAAATTAATGAACACATTAAAATTCATTAAAAAATTTTGAATAAGAATTTATCAACACATTAAATTTACGAAATGTATGTATATCGGAAATAATGAGTACATCAAATGTTGGTACACTTGGCCTAACTTGGTTACTTTCCACAATTATTTTAATATTATTACGATAAAGAATTTTGATTTAATATTACACGGTTTGGTGGCCTCCTTCGGGGTGACTTGGTTGTGAACGTCGAACCATGAATGCAGTTCCAAACACTTGTAGCTCTTATGAGTTGTTCTTCTTTCTTGCCCTCGTGGATAAAGAACTTACACAGATCTTCGTTCCCGCTGTTTCCCCCAACACGACGAACAGCTTCCTCTGGGATGAAAGGTAAAATAATATTTTGATGGTTTTATGAAAGTAATTTGAAGTATATTATTTTCAGCAGTGAACTTACTTTGACACGAGGTAGGCATTTCCGCTCTTCAATATGTCAGCCGTCAACTGACCGGCTTTGTCTCATTCGCCCATGCAGCAGTAGACTCCATTTAACCATATCCATGCAGGATCTAAAATGTCGCAGTCTTTCATAGCTAGGCACGCTTAATTACATAACATTGCTGCTTAACTCAAAGCATCTGTATCACCAATTATCTTACTGCAACATTATAGCATTTTGATACCCCGACCTTTGCTAACCATACTTGTCTCTTATCGGTAGACTAGCTGCTTCTATCTGCTGAGTATTCGGGACTGCAAAAAAAACCTCGCTGGTGACTAAACGTGAGTGCTGCTGCTGGCTCTACGGAGTACTTAACTACCCGCTGCCTGCCTGCTCTATTAACTGCAACTGATTTGGTCCGATGTTCGATTTCTTATCCCTCACTGCTTTGTAATACGCCTTCTCAGACTAGATTTTGTTTGTCTAATAATTGAATTGCTACTATCCGGGCTTGTAGGCCATGGTCTAAAAGGCATCGTAGATACACAGAATTCAATTATTCAATACGCAGAATTCAATTATTAGCCATGACGCCCGCCGTGAAAGCCTCAGTATGTATAGCTTTTGTTTTCTTTGTTTCTCCAGTTCCACGTCATCGTTATATAGGCAACTTTACTTCGTTACAGCCCTCGTGATTACTCCGTAGCAGGTTACGTGCATTAACATATAACATATATCATGGGAGCTAAACCTGTGAGGTCGTTGCATCAAAATTTCGGCTCTAGAATTCTTAATTCAATTATTAATTCACTCCCCTTTGAAGTTCACTTGCCAGGGATATAGATATTGCATGCCCAGCACGTAGTTGGAAAAACGTCCCAGGAATTAACCAATTAGGCGATGGTTGTAAACAACTTAGTTGCATACGCTGAGAACAAGGATACTCTTCGAGACACTTGGCAGATAAGATTCTCGCAGAGGAGGCGCGGAAGCGCGTTCATTCATCAGACTCGACTTTGGGTGAAACGATCGCGCCAAGGATAGTGATGGCAATCACGAAGGCTAAGGTTGTTGTAGGAGCTGGAAAGAAGAACAAGAAGAGATGAGGCTTCTTACCATTGATACCTTTCATTGCTGCTTTAGGTGCTGAGACTAGGGGCATTGCTCGAATAGCATCTACAGTGAATAGAAAAAAGGCTGCTGATAGACAGTTGGCGGAAATCGCTAGACATAACAAGGCGATGAAGACTAAAAGAAACGGGCTCCGAAAGGAGAGGAAAGAGAAGAGAAATAAAGGAGGTATTTTACCAATGGCGCCTCTAATGACGTCTTTAGCTGCTGCATCCGAAATTGCCAGGAACTTAAAACAAATAAAAGGATCTAAAGATAATGGTTTAAAGGGGAAGTAAAAAACTCTGGAAGAGGGCTGTGCATATACCGGAGGAAGCGCTGGGTAACATAGATATCAAAGTGTAAGCTTAATGTTTAAAAGTTCCTTATTTTAGAGGTGTATATATGATTGACAAACTACATTTAAAGCCTCATGCCAAAGAGAGGATTACTGTTGATTTCGACACTGTGGATAACCAGGAAACGCACTGAGTTGCTATAAGGAAAGCTGATGTGGCATACTACTTTGATAGTTTCAGCGACTTGAAACCGCCTCACAAGTTTGAGAAATATCTACTGGGTGTTAAAATCTCCTATAATATACGGAGATATCGAAATTTCGATTCATCTGTGGACACTTGTGCCTGTAATTTATATTACTCTATGAGCTGCCACATTGACAAGATAAGTTATACAGTTACAATGAGCGGATTTTCGACCTATCTAAATCCTCCTTTAGAGCTAGATCCTTCAGGACATTATGAGGTCGCTCTTTTGAATTTCGAGACATTCTACTCAATACTAAACATCGATGAAGGTAGTCAATTTCATTATGTTCATAATGGCGAGCCTGAAACCATTGTTATTCCTCGTGGAACCTACGAGATTGCTGATACCAATTCACTTCTAAAGGATAAACTAGGATTGGATGGCGAAGTCTCCTTCATAAGACCTAATAATAATAATAATAATAATAATAATAATAATAATAATAATAATAAGATGAAGGCTGAAATTAAGTGCCTTTTACGAAAGATTTTCTAAGGATAGATCTATATGCTCGCGTCTAGGATTTACCGACACTAAAATATTACCTGCTGGAGAAGTGTCTGAAGCGACGATCTTGTCAATATATTTAAAGTATCATACGCGTGGAGTGCAGTATTCAAGAGGTTCTTTCATTGACGGTAAAGGTGGACATTCACTCTATGAGTTTTTTCCTTCTGTTACTCCAGAATATCTCATGGACCACTGCAGTTAAACAGAGACTATAATTAAAACTCAATTTCATTTGAATCCGATATATCCCCAGTCATAGATACAAACTGCATAGATCAAATCACTGTTTGAGTAGTAAACCAACACGGCAAGGCAGTCAACTTGGGAAACGAAGTTATGTCTACGCCACGCCACACAAGAAGCAATGGTAATATATTTTGAAAGGCATCGCAAATACTATAATAGGACTCGTATTGCTCGTCTGAGGCGTACTAGCTGTCCAACCATTGGGGAGTTAACATATACTAACCGAAGGTTCCTCGAGAGGCTAGCTACAAAGTGCTATAATGGGTATCTTAAATGTCACCGAGGTTCCAGTCTTTGATGATAAGATCACCAAGGGGAAGGAACACGTTTTTCTACCATACAATACATACGATCTGGGTGTAAATGATGAAATTAGAATACCTTGCCAAGCCAGAGATTTGTACACGCTGCCTAACAGAAGCTATGTTTACATCGAAAGCGCTCTCACCAAGCCAGATGGATCTCCTGCTGCAGCAAAGCTAACCAATAATGACATAACCTTCATGTTCGATTAAATTCGTCTAGATATGAATGCTACAACTACAGACAGAGCGTGGAATCCTGGTATTACTACAACTTCACTAATTATGTGGCTCTCAACCCGATGGAGTAGGATGGACTTATCCTGTCGAGGAGGTGGATGTAGTGTATGTAGCGAATGTTCAATATATAGTCCCTTTGTCGATGCTCCTAGGATTTGCTGATGATCACAAGGAGCTCATACTCAACAGTAGTTTGAATTGGTTCTCATAAGATCCAAGGATTTATAAAAATTGTGTCCAGGCTTCAGATGGAGAGGAAGCTAATGTGAAGTTGACTAGAATTGAATGCAGGATGCTTGTGATTCGCTTTTCCGACGCTGAAAGGGCTCACATTCTTAAAATTGTAAAGGCTGATAGACTCTACATATCGCATTTCGTTCCATGCATCTTCGCACCCAGCCGGATGTACCACATACGAGATCCTTAACGTGGAATTTAGCAACAACATCGAAGCTTGAGAAGCCTAGCTTCGTCATAGTGGGAGCATAGACTACAAGATTGGGTGATTATAGCAAGATTAGCTCAGAGTTTGATTACTGCAACATTATTAATTTGAGATTATTCCAATAGTGAATTCTACCCCACTATGATTTAAATTTGGAATTTAAAAACTTCAAGTTTCCGTCACTATATCACATATTCTGCAAATTCCAAATCTCCTATTATGATAGAGATAATTACCCTCTCTTGAAGAGAGACTATATTCTTCAGCGCACACCATTATTTATGATAGACTGCTCCCATCAACCCGAGGAGGCTATAAATGCAGGTGTCAACATCAACTCTAGATTCAATTGCCTGAAAAGATTCCACCCCAGACGTCGCTCTATCGCCTGCTTCTACACGACAAAGTGTTTACCTACAAACCTCTTTTCCATGTAATGCAAACAATTCCATAATTGGCTAAGTAAGTTTATCATAATCGTAATTACGTTTGGAAGTGGATGTAGGGTTATTTGCGAAGGATTGTAATAAGATAAGTTCGAAATAATAAATTGAGTTTATATACTATAACACCCTTTTATTGTTCCTAGTATACATTTTAAGCATTTTCCTTCTCCCCATCCTACTCCCCGAAAACATGGACACTCCTGACTTGCAGAATTCATTTAAATGGTTCAAGTGTCTTTCAATATTAGATAATAGACGTTTTAGATTTCCTACAGCATCAATGTTTTAAGATATTACATGATCATTTAAACAAGTATTTATGAAATGAATTTAACTCCCGAGAAGTACAATGATAATGCGTGCATAATTACATTATCATAATATTCTACACACGCGAATTTTTTCCTTTCTGAAGTAAATGTTCAATCATGGGAATGTTTTTGGATATGATGTCCCAGTCGGACATTGTAATATAAACAAATAACTTATCACTTTTACGCTTTATGTAGAGGAAGGGAGTGTCGTAGAATAGTACAACATTCACGCTGTGCGGTGGAAATATGCCGAAGTCGTCAGCTATGAGGAGTCGATTCTCCATTCTGTGCTGGCAGTTGCTGGGTATCTCCAACGGATCAGAAGACCACGTGACCGTCATTGAGGAGCCTCCTCTTACATACGCTGTTCTACCTTTTCTGAACCGTCTCGTCTTTCCTCTTCTTTCCCGTTCTCCTTGTAGTCCTGTAACACATATTCTAAATAATACTAGATTCAGGATAAGAGTATAATCTCATACACCTGAAAGATAAATGCGTCGATTAGACAATTCCCTTCAGAAGCTAAAGCAAACAAAATGTATGATTAAAGAATGACATATGCACACCGGCTTTATCTGCAGAGAGGAATATGGAGTCCTCTGGCTTAACCACTCCTCAACACGCCTAACTTTCTCATCAGGGGTCATACCATCAGGCACTGAAACGACATCCTCGTCCATAATAGAGTATCACGCTCTGTATCGACGTCATGTCTATCAGCACGCAGTTTCTCTACTGGTGCGGGGGTCCCTGTAGAACATAAGTTTTAGGTTAGTCACATGGGAACAAACAAACATGTAAGCTCTTTAGTATTATTACTACTTACTCAAGTTTCTCCTTCCTGTGTAGGTGGACATCACAATTGTCATTGCATAGGAAGAAAGATGCCGTGCGATCGTGCTGGGCAGGAGCAGTGCATGATACAGAATGTAGGTATCCATCGCATGATTCTGTATCGCATTTGGACAAGTGCTTTCCTACAAGCACATGTAGGATGTTCGCCTTCCATAGGATTTTCTCTGAAAGGATGAAAGAATCCCAAATTAGATTTCATTTAAAATACCCCACCCTTGCTGTTAACTACCTTTCACTCCTGCTCAGTGTTTCGGCACCATTCCTTAACACATCACAGTTTTGACCCATTTGCGAGTTATCTTTATAATCAAAATTCAAGAATAACTCCCGCGTGCTGAACCTAGGATAATGGATCAGGTTGTTCGCAGGGTGAGAACAAGTATAATTACACAATTTCCCTAACATTCAATTACCTTAACCTTGTTACTTTCATGCGCGGGATGGTAATTTAGGATACGCATGACATAATGAAATTACGTAAACCAAATTTGATATTAGTGCTTTACTAATTGTGAATAAGAATACATTTAAACACATTCAATTTCAATATGGCATAAAATAAATACATTATTTTAAGTTTCACAAAATTCCGATGAAGTAAAATACCTTTGAACACAAATTCTGAATTTACTCTCTTGACGTAACGTGTGAAATCTTTTTAATTCACTGTAAGTATTTACATCACCTACGCCCACTTGTATTGTTTTATTATCAAAATTTGGAAATTCTTGCCCAACACCAAACTTTGCACAAATTGAAAATATGCGTAGAGCAATTGAATAATTAATAAAAGTCAAATAAAATGCACAATTTCCACATTTAAAACTGCGCATCAGTCTTACTTAGATTTCAGTGTCATTTGACTATCTAGTGTGACTTTAACTTAAAGTTTTAATAATGAAGTGAATATTATCCCTTTAGTATGGTAGAGGAGACGAATGCAGTTAAAATCAATGATCGTCCTTTCCATGGTATCCTACCGGTCTTCTGATGTATATCCATATGGATATAGCCGCCCTCGGGCTATAATCTTGTAGCATAGCAAACGTTGCATTCTGACAATTCCGCATGCAGCAATACATAAGCTCCGCAAGTCCCATTTGATCTCGGGCGACTGCTCATCTGATGTAAGCATATGAGGAGCCACAAAATTAGCGTATACTGATTTTACATTTTAGCATTCACGCTAGATATGAAACTTGCTAGTGGCGTTATTATGTAGACTGCAATCGTTACATGAATGCATACACGATGCTCTTAAACCAAATCGCCGTCGAACTACTCGACGTGAGCATACATACTGAAGTACACTGGCAGACTTCCGTGTTGATACTCTTCGGTGTTCGAAGTGAAGTGAAGGCAGGCAACGGGAGTCAAGAGGGTGGTTTCTGCAGTCAACCGCCTCTTGTTCCGCCCAGCCTATGTAATTCACAGTGGCGTGACTTTACAACGTCACAAAAATCAGTGTACTACATCTTGATGTATTAAGGAAAAATATTACTTACGAATTCTCTCGGCGATAAACTGCACAGTTCTCTGTACACACATCAATGTAGACATCTGATCGTGTAACGAAGGCTGATTACATAACACTGTATGCATTAGCCGTTGCAAGTTTCGCTGTGAAAATATATATAATGATGAGAATCCTTCCCGCACTCACTCTAATAATCGTGCTGATCCGAAATACATGTAGCGTTATCAAAGCCATTTCGAATATCACTGAATGAGAATGTATCAACAATAAAGGATTGCGATGAGGAAAATTGCTACATATATACACAGCGACCTCTTTACCCGTTAATGACGTCACACCTCGGTGGTGGAGTGAAGGTAGATTGCAGTTTTGAGCTTGTTACTGACATCTCCGTCAGACAAGCGCCAGCTACTGGTTCTCGATTGCAAAGGCGAAGGATTGTTGAACACATTCTAACACGTTATTGACATTAGCTGCCTAAAGGCGTCGCTAGTTTACAAGCCAGAACCTGTTAATGTCGAGCCATGCAAGGGAAAGTTCTCGAATACAAAGATAGTTGTTGGACAGATTCTAACTCGAATTTTGTATCGATAACGTCACACTTTGAACTCCTAGATCCAGCGATCATCGGGATAATATTGCACTCTATATCTAGCAAAATCCTAGCTTCTAGACGCCATTGGTTCGATTCTTTGAGCGAGAATTCCATGACCAATCCAAGACGGATTCAATTATTATTCACTTAATAATGTCACGAGATTCAATGGCACGCTAATTTTCATTGTCGCTATATCTTTAAACCACGCCAGAGCTACACAAATCTAACACCATTAGTTTCAGCGGGAAAAATCACTGGGAATACATACCAAGCAATTTTGATCCATGTATCGATTTCATCCGTTAATCAAAATGGCTTGCGGACCAGTCTAATTGCGTAATGCGTATAGCACCTAAACTTTTTTCCAGCGTTGAGAGCTGGAACCCGGTAATTTAGTTAAGAAGGCTAACGTGTGGATATTATCTCATTTCCGGTCTGCTAAAGCACTTAGGACGTGGGGGAGATAGATCCGGAAATATTCTCGACTTGGACGCGGGAGGGGGATGGGGTTTGATATAAAATGTAATCCAAATGATATACAGAATGTTCTTGAACCGGCCAATCTCTCCTACTCTTCTTGGACAAAAAATAGGAATCGTATGGACACAAGTTTAGTTAGAGCCAAACTGTGTGTGAACGTCAACTACACAATGTCTTGTGCTGAATTCATGGAGTATGGGAAAATCAGGCCTTAACTTCTTAGTGCTGCTCGTGGAAAGCAGAAATGTGGTTTTAAATTGAAAATGTAGTAACTGAGTATGTGCATTATTAACTAATTCTCATTGTAATTTAACATAGAAAACTTAAGTAAAAATGTTTTAAAATATTGTTTTTTTAATATTTAGGTTTAGAACTGAAGTTTGTTTCATGTCCGATATTGTCCGGTTTTTATTGTAATGAGGTCAGGTAATTTGATTCAGGGGAGAAGGCAATCCTATTAATACCACAAATGTGTTTATTTTACAAACTGCTTTAACGAGATCTACATTATTAATTTCTTTATCATGTACATAGTAGGTAGACAAGGTATTGCATTCCACCCAATAATTTATACCAAGATTTCGTCGGAAATACATATTTGAGGCCTTCTAAACCCCCCAAAGAAGCATTTTTAGAAAATGTCCTCCTGTGTGTGTGTGTGTGTGTGTGTGTGTGTGTGTGTGTGGGTGTGTGTGCGCACGCTGTGAACAGCATAACTCAAAAACAAAAAATGTGATAAATAGCAAACTTGCTTTTTATGTTCAATGAGTTCCAAGGATGCGACACGAGGATTTTCAAGAAAATTCTCCCACCCTAACTACCCTTAACATGAAACACTTTTCAAAAGTTTTGATTTTCTAAGAAGTAGCTGTAAAGATTTTGATTAAAATATCATATATTAAGATTTTTAGATGACAAATAAAATGTATATTTTGAATTTTCTGAGAGTAGCCTGTGAAGTCATCTTCATTCTGAAGGAATTTTATATAATTTTGTATGACTGGTAAACGTTAAGCCATAGATGAAAACGTATACACAAGAAATGTAGATCTCTTTAAAACACACAATTTATTTCAAATAGGTTTTTTATGGCATCAGCCATTTCTGAAATATCCGTTATTAAAGGTTCGAATTGTTCATTACTCGGTCATTCTCTTACAGCCCTGTCAACATTCAGTTGTTTCTCGCCATTGCACGGAAGCAGTATGGAATTTTAAGGCCAGCCAGTTCTTAAACATTTGGCTATCGCTGTTTTCTTTGTATCTATAATGAAATGTGTAATGTAGCTATTTCTGCAAAAGTTTTTATTTTTGGATCTTGTTTATGAAAGGACTGAAGAATGACCAAGAAATGAACAATTCGAACCATTAATAACGGATACCTCAGAAATGACCTATGCCACAAAAAAGCATATTGGAAATAAGTTATGTGTTTTAGAGAGAACTACATTTTCTGTATAGTACGTTTTCGTCTATCGCTTAACCTTTACCAGTTATACGAAATTATATAACTGGACTGAAGAGGACTACAAAGTATATTCCCAAAAATTTCAAGATTATATTTTATTTGTCATGTGGATGTCTTTCATATATAGTATTTTAATCAAAATCGTTAGAGACATTTTTTAAAAAATAAACATGTTAGAAACATATTCCATATAAAGGGCAGTTGGGGTGGCGGGATTTCCTTGAAACACATTGAGTCGCATCCTTGGAAGATATTGAACTTAAATACCAAGTTTGGTACTTACCCGACTTTTCGTTTTTGAGTTATGCTGTTCACGAACACACACACGCACACGACCTTTTTCTGAAAATGCTTCTTTTTTGT
This sequence comes from Deroplatys truncata, assembly GCA_030765065.1. Lineage (NCBI taxonomy): Eukaryota > Metazoa > Arthropoda > Insecta > Mantodea > Mantidae > Deroplatys > Deroplatys truncata. Next base: position 96,706,086 of record CM060984.1, on the reverse strand, counting down.
ATTCAGGGGGCCTCAAAACATATATTTCCGGTGAAGTCCCGATATAAAACTTTTGGGTGGAATGCAATACTTCCCCTGCTTACTACCCGTAGTAGAGAAGCAAAATATATATATACCTGTCCTCGCCCATGAATTTAGGGATCTAGCAGGAAGAAGATGTACTAAATGTAATAGACTGCATGATAATTGGCATTATATTCTGGAATTCGATGATACGAGTACAGAAGAGAGAATTTAATACTAGAGAACTGGAAAACTTTACCAATAGAGCTAAATATTAGGAAGCTTTTCAATTAAAGATCAAATAAATATATGGAGAACGCAGGAAACATTTAGGAAAAATAAGGTTAAAATGGTTAAAAGAAATGTGAAGTAAATTGGAGAAAATACGGAAAAAGGGTAACAAGGGATAAAAGTACACAGTGGATACATTATTCTTTCCCATTATGTATATAACAGAATGTTAAATGTAAAGGGAAGAAAAATAATAGGCAACTCCAAGAGGGAGTAACACATTGTACAAATTGTATGTAAAGTTTATAGAATCATTCTTTCAACAAAATCTCCCAATCCCAAACTACCCTTTACATGGACAATTTTTACAACCTTTTGATTTTTTCAAAAATGGCTCTAACGATTTTGATCAGAGCACCATATTATATTTAAGATATTTGCATGACAAATGAAATGTACCTATTATCTTGAATTCTCTGTGAATAGCCTGTGAAACTCTATTCATTCTTAATGAATTTGGCATAATTGGTAATCCGTAAGAGGTAGACAAGTTCTTACTAACCAAAAGACGCAGATCTCGTTAAAGCACACAATTTATGTATTTTTTATTTTTTTGTAAAGTTAAAAATTTCCGAGAAAGTTCTTGTTATAGGTCTGAATTTTCATGTATTTATACTTTTCTCAAATTTGAAGTCGTTATTCTTCTTCCTTTTTTTCGTGATCATAAGAACATGGAGTTTCAAAGTCACTGCATAGCGACACGATTTTTAAAAATCTGACTATTGCTCTACCTACTGTAGCGTACAAATACGTACATTTGAATTGAAAGTTTATCAGAATTAACAAAAAGTAGATAGAATAATAAGCCGTTTTAAGAATAGTTTTAGAGGAATAGGTAGAGAGAATCATATGAATGCAATCTCCGACTTTTTAAAGTCCTTTCCTATTCAGTTGTTTCTCTCAATCTCATGGAAAAAGTGTGGAATTTCTATGCTAGCATATAGCGATCCGGCTTTTAAACATCTGAGTATCGATCCAGTTTGCTCTATTCCCCGTATCTTCAACAAAATGTGTAATAAAACTACTTCTGCAAAGGTTCATCTCGATTAACATGAAGTAGATAGAAAAGTAAGCTTTTGTGCGAATAGTATTTATAAGCTACAAAAATAAACGATAGTAGGGAAAGATATGTGAACGTAAAACAATAATTTTTATGTTATAACTAATGGAAGGCTTCAGTAATAAAAGCGAAGTCATGTGAATTAAACGAGTTATGTATCCTCAATAAATCACAAGCTTATGGGAAAATATCACTGTTCCATAAAGAAAACAAAATATTCCTGACCTTGTCTCGAGTAACTCTGGAATTGCTCATACACAACAAATATCAAGCGTTAAAAAACACAAATTTTTTACGTCGTATTTTACGTGAAATGGTTCTTATACGCGGCAAAAGAAAACGAGTGTTTGAAAAGGACAAGAACTGTTTTCACAGATGCAGTGGATGATGTCACCGCGATTTATTTAAAAGACAGTGCCTTCCTCATGTTTTGTGCTCATTACTAGTATAACCAGTGCATAACTAACTTTGCCAGACGACATTGGCTTCCGTCCTGATCAGATGAGAGACTGGTTGAATTCACAGCTGGCATATAATTTTAAATGCCCGGTCTATGCTTTTATGAAGATTCAGCCTTGTAATGCATTTGGCAGAATAAACGAGAGTATTCCTGTAACTGTGGCATCTCATTCCAAGTCATCATTATCAGAAAACAAATTCTAAATGCAGTCAAAAGCTGGTTGGTGGGGGATAGCCATTTCTTTTCCCCGTTCCGTTTTTAAATATCTATAATCCATTAATGATCTATTTTCCTTGAAACTACTTATAATTACTTGTTTTTCAATATCGGGAGATTTTCTTGAACGTTTTCCTGCCGCATTGTTGGAAGATGCTGAATTTAAATACCAAGTTTGGTATTTAAATGAAGTTTCGTTTTTGAGTTATAATATTCAAACATACACACCGAACTTTTACTAAAAATTATTTTTATTTTTGAGTTATGAGCGACTCAAAATTTGTATTTCTGGTGAAATCTTGGTAAGCAATTTCTGGGCGGAAGATAATAAATACTTCCTCTACTTATTGTAAGTACGTAGGAGAACGCAAATATACATTTTTTGGATTCTGGAGGCCTCAACAGATGTTTCTGGTGATCTCGATGTCGAACTTTTGGGTGGAATGCAATACCTTCTCTACCTACTATGTACCTGGTACAGAAAATAAGAATCTGACGTGTCACATTCACATGATTTTCTTCATCCACTCTTCCACAAACTATTCTTACAAAAGCTATATTCTCCATGCATATCGATATAAGTATTAGCAGGAATGGTTTAAATAATTTAGTTGTAACTCCAAGGGAGATACAGAGGCTGAAGCGATAGTTAAATCTTTAAAAAGCGGTCCACTGTATATTAGCTTTGAAACTCCGTACTCTTTGCATGACCACGAGAAGCAAGCGAATGGCGGCTTAGCACTTCAAAAAAAGTGTAAGTATTTGAAAATTCAAACTAATAACAACAAATATCTCGGAAATGCTTAATGCCACAAAAAAGTTTATTTGACATAAACAGTATATTTTAAGGTGTGCATTTTCTGTACAGCAAGTTTTTGTCTGACCATTACGGTCTAAACAGTTATATAAAATTATACAAAATTAATTCTGAATGAAGAGAGTACAGGCTAGTCACAGAAATTTTATTTGTCAAGGAAATATCTTAAATATATATTTTAATAAAAATCGTTAGAGCTATTTTTGAGAAAACCAAAAGCTAACTAAACATTTTCTTTATAAAGCGCATTTCGGGATTTCTTGAAAATCTTGGTGTCATATCTTTCGATGATACTGAACTTAAATACGCAATTTAGCATTTATCCATATCGCATTTATCCATTCGATTTTGAGTTATGCTGCTTTCATTCCACATTCACTCTCTTTCTCGCTCTCTCTCATACACATACACAAACGTATGTATACAGGCTGAATCACCTAAAACTTGCACCACAAATATTTCGGAAATGGAAAGTGCTATTGACGTGCAGTTTTCAACATTGATTGATAGTCAGGGGCTCGTACATTTAGCCTATAAACAGATTTTAATAATACTGAGAACGTGTATTTTTTGAGCAAGCATATAATTTTTAAATTGATCAATGCCTAGTTACAGTAACAGAATAAAGGTAGGTAAATTAGGTACTCTTTGTTGCAGGATTCTAGTGCAAGTGGTTTACGAGAAATCATATTTTGAAAAGTTTCCACCCCGACAATTGTTTGTCCTATTCAACCTGCTTAGTTGCAGGTATGATGTTGTTATGTTTGTTTGCATTGTGTTTTCTGTTCATTGATTGCATTGCGACTTTCTGGTTCAGTTACTTTGTAAAGTTCAAGCAGTAAGTCGTGAGAGGAAGATGGAGTTTACTACAGCAGAAAAAGCCGACATGCTCATGGTGTATGGAGAGTGTAGTAAGAATGCAGTTCGTTCCTGTACGGTGTATGCGGAAACGTATCCCAATAGACGTCAACCACCTCGGCAATTATTTATTAACCTCTTCAACCAATTACGTGAAAGTGGTACTGTAACACCTAGAAAACGTAACAGAAGCAAACAAGTGATTGGAGAACAGACAGAAATTAATGTTTTGGCTGCCGTTGCAGTAGATCCGCAAATTAGTTACCGCACAATCGCACGTGGAAGTGGCATAAGTCAGGCAAGTGTACTGCGCATTCTCCATCAACATAGGTTCCATCCCTATCACATCTCTCTCCATCAAGAGCTGCATGGAAACGATTTTGAGAGTCGTGTCAATTTTGTACATGGGCATTAAGACATGATACTCCAGATTCATCAAGTATCTTGTTTAGTGATGAGGCAATATTTACTAATCATGGCCAGGTAAACCGCAGAAACATGCACTATTAGTCTGTTGACAATCCCCGTTGGCTTCGTCAGGTGGAACGTCAGCGTCCATGGAGTTTAAACGTGTGGTGTGGGATAGTGAACCATCAGCTCATAGGCCCTTTGTTCATAGAAGGAACAATGAACTCGCACAAGTATCGCAGCCTCCTGACAGATTACCTGCCACAGATGCTAGAAGATGTTCCTTTGCGGACTAGGAGGAACCTGTGGTACCAACATGATGGCTGTCTAGCACGAAGTGCACGAAGTATACAGCTTGTCTCAATGGATTGTTTCCAAATCGTTGGATTGGACGAAAAGGACCTGTACCTTGGCCGGCCCGTTCACCGGATCTGACCCCTTCAGGCCTTTTTCTGTGGGGAAGGCTGAAAGACACTGTCTACAAGGATGTACCAACTACACCAGACGATATGAAACGACGTATATACTACTGCCTGCTCTGGAATACTAGAACGTGTGCAACAGTCTTTCCATTGCAGACTGGAAGCGTGTATTGAAGCTGCTGGTGGTCATTTTGAACACAACCTTTGAAGGGCTATGTTCTCTTTACTTGTAAGAATCCACAGAAGTACTGTAATGCCCTTTTGTTTTTCTTTAGTTTGTGCTACCACAGGTTGTACAAGTGTCGGTGCGTAAAGTTTCAAAATAAGATTCTCGTAAACCACTTGCACTAGAATCTTGCAACAAATGCCACTGACATTCTAATTTACCCTACCTTTATTCTGTTGATGTAACTAGGCATTTTTCCGTTTAAAAAATTGTATGTTTGCTCAAAAAATACGCTTTCTCAGTATTATTAAAATCTGTTTATAGGCTAAATGGACGAGCCCCTGTCTACCAACCAATGCTGTGAAAACTGTATATCAATAGCACTTTCTATTTCCGAAATATTTGCGGTGCAAGTTTTAGGTGATTCACTCTATATACGAGTACATGCCTTTTTCTAATTCTTTTTTAATTCAGATGAGAAATTTACACTGACTGGAAATCGAATTTTTTGGGTCCTACTTCCTCTACCTACTAGGAAAGTATGATATGTAGAGGAAGGTAATAGAGTGCCATGTGGTGGGAAAGATAATAGGGCAAAAGTCAAGAATATTTAATTATAGAGTCTTCGGTATAAAAATTGACCACTCGCACAGTGTTTTGCGTCTGGGCAGCAACATGCCACAGCCTGTCGTGGCAGCACTCTGTCTTCGCTTCTTAAATCTGTATTCTGTGAACCTGTACATAAAATATAACAAAATTAACTCTTACCTCATTGCAAATGCAGGAAAATATCGCTAAACAAGCATTGTACCGAGTAAGCACATTAAGATTGATACGATTTGGCTCGGCCAGTGTAATATTTCGTATTTCAATTCGTATTACTTTCTCTGCTACGCATAGTAAGTAGGGGAAGTATTGTATTCCACCCAAAAATTCGATACCGAGATTTTACCGGAAATACATGTTTTGAGACCCTCTGAATCCAAAAAAAGCATTTTTGGAAACATGTCCGTGTGTGTGTGTCAGGAACGAACAGTCGGATAAACACCAACCTTGGTATTTAGGTCAGTATCTTCCAGAGATGCGACACGAAGGTTTTCAAGAAAATCCCCCCACCCCAGATTACCCTTTACATGGAACATTTTTCGAAAATTTTAATTTTCTCAAAAATGGCTCTAACGATTTTGAATAAAATATCATATGTTTACGATATTTTCATGACAAATAAAATGTATATCTTGAATTTTCTGGGAATGTCTCCAAAAGTATTCTTCATTGTGAACGACGTTTGCATAACTGGTAAACCATAAGAGACAGACAAAATTTTACTACACACAAAATGTAGATCGCGTTAAAATACACAATTTATGTCATATACATTTTTGTTGTTGAGTGAACCATTTTCGAGATATTGCTTGTTATTCCCTTAAATTTTTCAATACTTATTTTCTCAAATGGGAATTCGTTATTCATTTTTTTTTTGTCTTGGATATGCAAAGAGTATTAATCTGTGGCAAAGGGAATGGTGCTGCACCTAGCAACCAGCTATTAAGAGATATGTATATGCTTAAAGGCTACTGTATTTCTATATTGCCCTTGTAAATATATTTTCCCCTTACATCTACAAGAAAATTAGCAATAAGATAGAGTCTGCAAATGTTTATCTCGATTAACATGAAATAGATGGAGAATAAGCGTTTGTAAAAATAGTTTTACAAGAGTAGAGAAAGTCATGTGAGTGTAACATAACAGATTTTTTTTCTTTAGTTCCTCCAATGTGTGAGGATTTCTTTGGTATACTTTGTCCTTCAGGGTACCCCACAGGTTAAAATCACAGACTTAGATCTGGGGAGCGGGAAGGCCACATATCAGCACTAATCACTCTATTGTCAAACACTTCCATAATTGTATCCCTGGACTCCTATGCTGTATGAGCAGTTGCGAAATCTTGCTGAATCCACGAATGTGATTTTTCTTCTTCCGTTAACTGATTGAAGAATGAGGGAGAATGTCATTTGGGTACTGTTCTCCAGTATTCTCGTAAAAATAAATAAATAAATCGGACCGGTTATGCATGTTGCGCTAAGCGCACACCAAACCCTAATTTTCCTCATCAAGAGGGAATTCCTCTACACAATATGGATTTTAAGAGCACCAATAGTATGTGTTTTAAGTGTTCACATGCCGCGTTATATGGAACCACGCCTTGTCTGTAAAGAACACAAGTTGAAGGTCAATTAATCCTTCAGCCATGATGACAGAAACCACTCGCAATAACGTACACGTGCTATGGGATCACCTGGTTAATTTTATTATGAACACGCGTGCATTTGTAAGATTTTAACAGTTCTACTGCTGTTTGTGCAGAAGTCAGTGAAACCCCAACTTGTGCTAACTTCCATGGTGATTTTCGTAGCGAATATTCCAGCATTTGCTATGAAGTAAGAGTTCATTTTGTTATACTTTATGTACAGGAATAAGGATTTAAGAGGCAAACACAGAGTGCTGCCCCGTGCGAGCGGTCAGATTTTATACTGAAGACCTGTACAAGCAATATACGTAGATGGTTAGGATTTACCACCTGAGAAAACAGAACACGTAGCAAAACAAAATGCAATCGGAGTTGATTATAACTGAAGCCGAAATTATAAAGTCAATAATTATCTAAATAATCTGGGAAGAATAGCGAAATAAAATAAATAATAAAATATTTAAAATCAGTGCATGTATTAAAAGGAGAAGCATTGGGAAAATTGTTGACTGTTAAAAGCGACAGAAAGACCAGACAGGCACAGTTTAGCTAATTAGGGACCAGCCCCAGGTATGAAGGGTAAGTCCGTTGAAGCCAGTTTCTCTTGGAATTAATGGGTGTGAAGGTCATTAGAAGCTTCATGATGCTGAGTTTTTGGTGAAATGTTTAAGAGGAGAGAGGGTAAGTTAGGAGTCCTTTTCTTTGTATCGCGCGTGTGGTGAGAACATTCTCGCTGGGACGCTCGCGTGATGAGGAACAATGGTCTCATCGAGGTCCGAAGACTGGGTGCGAACTTGCAAGAGGGTCGAACGGTCAGATGTAATTGATAATCTTCGGTCTTGGAAAAGACACAGTAACATCGTAAGAATTTAAAAGTCATCGGCAAATCTTAAGTCTTATTTTAATGGTGAATAAAAGTGTTCCAAGAAAGCGTTCGTGTTTCTCTGTACATACACTCACGCATACCCAGTGATTAAGATCTCATGCTCGAGCAGCCGTGGCAAAGTATAAAAAACCAACTAGGAGGAGAAAAGCAGCAATCGTGAGGCAAAGGTAGTGCTTCAGTGGTTAGAGGACGTAGCGTGGCTGCGTCATAACATGATATATATGCAATACTTACGCCAAAACCTTTTAATAACCTTTACGTAATATTCTTATGTGGACTCGTATGTATTCTCTGTATGTTGCAATAGAGTTCATTACCAATGTATGCTAAATAATTTTGCCCGGCGTAACATCAGAAATAGACAGCGGATATTTTATATTATTAACAACTGAGCAGAATTGGTTTTCTCGGTTGATGCAGACATGCGGCATTTCCAAAATGTTTAACTTGAAGGCCTGGGAGAGGTGAACATTCACTTTGCCAGTTTCGCCCCTATTTCAGTGTATATTTGGGTTAGGGGTTTCTGTGATTATATGAAAACTGTGTAGCCTAAATAACCAAGGGACCAAAGAAGGAGGTACGACGATTTAAATTGTAACCAACTGTGATTATCCAAAAAATTATTCGACCATTTCGATAATACTTTCATCAGACGACATGTACTTACGTGCTACACATTAGTTAAAGAACTTGGAACAATATCGGGGGAAAGTTACAGATATCAGGAATACAACGTTCACGACATTTCATATCCTTTTCTATGACAATAATAAGATGTTTCCTCCTTTATTATATTATCACGGGAACTTAACGAAATACAATTACAAGGGGTAAAGTGCATGATTCAAAATATTTTAGAGCTGCGGTGGCCAGCCTATTTTGGGTTTGGGCCAGTAAATAAATAGAATTCTTTTGAAGGGCCGTCTAGCTAAGTTCATATTAATAAACTATTTTAAATGTGAACTAAGTATCATATAAGGATATAGGCCGATATTTAAAATATGTTTTAAAAGTCATTCAATTACCTATTCTTATTATTCACTTTTTTATTCTGAAAGAACAGCATATAATTTTACATATTTTTAAAAAACATTATCATAAAAGAATTACAATGAATTATAATAAAAATATTCTTTATTACTCTATTTAAAAAGAACATCCCAATGAATTTTTAAGACCAATAATGTTGATGCGACTTTTGAATTTGTCTTTTATTTACCAGTGTTTCAGTAATTTTTATGTGCACAGCACAAGTATATTAGCAAGATGTGCGTGCATCTCGAATAGATGTACGTAATTTATTCTTAATAACATTCATGGCATAAAAAGTTTGCTCACAAATGTATGTAAAGCCAAATATGCACAAGAGCCTAAGGGCAAATCGTGAACTTCAGGAAACTATTTCCAAAATTCAATCAAATTAGAATAAGTGGATGCCCCACAATGTTCTTTAAATTTAACACAAAACACTGAGTGGTTTTTGGATTCCTATTATTTCCACTTCCAAGGATGAAGAGCATTTATGAATCTCAGACTCTGAGCTGCAAAACAGATTTATGAATAAATCTATGTTACTTTTTTCAGAATCTAAAGAGGAAGAGTTTGTACTGATAAATACGTTCACAACGAATGTGAAGGCCATTACTTGGCCGGCGGGTCTACGGTTGGCCAACCCCTGGTTTAAATCATTTCACAATCATTTCATAAACAATGTGGGGGTGTAAATGAAGGGAATTATATCCTCATTCGAATAAATCAGTTATTCTTATATAAAAAAAACTATTTTTACATCAATTTTGTCATTTACTCTCCCCTAAGTGAAAATACCTGTAGTACCTGAAGATTTATTATTATTATTATAATATACAATGTTAGTTTTACAAACTAAAACTAGTTCGGACAAACATGGATAAGGTGAATAAACAGGCAAAAAATGAAACTCAATATTCCGTCAGTGCGGAGCTATGACATCAAACGCTGCGGCTTCACTGCGCAGTATTTGGGACTGGGCATTATCGTTACGTGCTATGCAACGTGAGATAAATCACTCTACTACATTAAAAGCTTTGTTTTATATGGCGCTCGTTACGCCGAATCATTTGTTTTATGCGTGCATTGTTGTACAGCAATGAACAATGCAGAACGCTCGTACATGAGATTGCTTCGCTTTCTTGGATTATGGGATAACCAAACGCATTTACCGCAGTAGCTGCTCTTTTGTTGATGTATGGAAATCACAGCTTAGGAAACCTAACACCGCGCTATACGGGGCATTAACAATTTTCCTTTACGGATGTTTATAGCTTATTTCCATCTCGTGTTTACAGGCTGTTTCTCCAGTCATTATAATTGATCACGTTATATTTCTGCCATCTCTACCGCCTCCCTAAGGTAGAAGGATATCGAGCAAGAGGTTCCGCGGTAACTTGTGAGGCTTGCATTCGGGGAGTCACGGGCTCGAGTCCCGTCGACCGCCAACTCTGACCTTGGATTTTTCGAGGTTTTCCCTAGTCGGTAGGCTAATGCTGGGTTGGTTTCTCTTCTACCACGACTTCCTTTCCTTAATTTCCCTTTCATTCCGTTTCCCTTATTTTCAGTGTGCTTCTAGTTTTCGTGACGTGTGGTGGTGTCGGACAGATGGTGCTGAAAGTAAATAATACTCCCCGTGCACACTAGAGGGCTGCTTAATTGACGGGTCGTTAATCGTCTTTCTATGCAACTCAGCAGAAGTACGGGTCTTCGAGCCTGGGACTGTTAGGGACTTCCGCGCGTCTCTGTGGTCTGTTTACCTGCGGCCTATAGCCTCCTGTGGTTCCTGCACTTCATCCCTTCCTCCTGGGGGTGATAGCCACAATAAATGTAGGTCGCAGTGCGCAAAGTGTCCCTCTCCGTTGTATAACCTATACGTGTAAAAGGATTACTGTATTCGACCTTAAAAGGTTTGATATCGCCATTCCACCCGGAATACGCCTTCTAAATCCCTGAATAAAAAAACTCTTAATGCATTCACATGACTTTCACTGCCCAGTATCATTTATTTATATATCTCTTCTACAAACTCTTCTTATGGAAGCTTGTTTTTGTACTTCCTTCATGTACATTGAGATAAAAATTTGCTGATAGTGTCATTACACATTTCGTTGTAGATACAAGAGGGGTTAAGAAAACCGAATTGACAATCAGATGTTTTAAAGCGGTTCGCTATGGCTTTAAAATTGCATAAGCTTTCCATAACATCGCGAGAAACAAGCGAATAGCGACAGGACTTTTAAAAATTAAAAAGTACTGAACAATTGAAACCAACATTAACAGATATTTCGGAAATAGTTCACACTACTAAATATTTGTTTGAAATAAATTCTGTTTTAAAAAGATCTACATTTTCTGTGCATACATTTTTGTCTATCTCTTAACGTTTACCAGTTATACAAAATTATCCAAAATTCCTTCCAGATAAAATGGACTTCACAAGCTACAACCAGAAAATTTAACACACTCATTTTATTTGTCATGTAAATACCTCAAATATACGGCATTTTAATCTAAATTGTCAGAGCTATTTTTGGGAAAATAAAAAAAGAAATGGAAAAATCCTCCATGTAAAGGATTGTTTGGGGTAGGAGAGTTTCTTGAAAATCTTGTGTCGCATCTATGGAAGATATGAACTTAAATACCAAATTTAGTATTTATCTAATTTTTCGTTTTTGAGTTATGCTGTTCACAGATACAGACACACCCACACCCACATACACACACGAACCTTTTTCTAAAAATAATTTTCTATTTAGTGATCCTTAAAATCTCCCAGTGAAATCTCGATATCGAACTTATGGTTGGAATGCAATATCTTCTCTACCCACCAGCGCCGTCATAAGAAAATAAGCATTAGGAGCGAGTCCAATTTGAAGTGTTAACTCAGAAAGAAAAGTAGTATACCAGGTGGCCAACCGCGCCGTATTTGACGTGTGCAGATAACCCTTCGTGCATTAAAAGAGTTACAGAACTCAACGCGACAATTCCAAGTAAACACAGGTCAGTGGGGAATTGAGCAATGGCACCCTAAAACGCCCTTTACTACCACCACCACTACTACTACACCAGCGGTTCTCAGAAATGTCCATCTGGGTACTCGGAGACGGTTGGAACATGCTATCAATCAAGAGGGTCAACATTTCGAACCCTGTTCAATAAGCGAAGTCAGCATAACAGTACTGTTAGATAATAATAATAATAATAATAATAATAATAATATTTATAATAACAAGCTAAAATAATTGCAGTGAACACTGCGTGCTCTCATGTATGTTGCTTACAGTCCGTAATACTAGACAAGTACAGCGTAAACACAATTTAAAAACACCTATGGGCAGTTACGGATAGATCAAATAAACACATTTTAATTATTTGTCAGCCTAAAAGTGAGTTTATTCATTCGAAAATAAAGCCCGTGGGAAATATTCTAAGACCTTTTCGGTCTATTTTTGCCTATCACCACAGACAGTACACTATAGTGCAAGGGTCTATTTATGTCTATCATCACGGACTGTTCCCTCTATTGTAAGGCTAGGAAGTCGCTCATCGTCTTTGCTGACAAGCAAGAGGAACCAAAGCTCGGCTGGTCTCGTAGCTCAGTCGGTAGGGAACCTGTCAACTATGCAAGGGGTCCCGGGTTCGATTCCCGGCTGGGGTGGGAATTTTTCTCGAGATTATTCTTTATTCTCCCCAGAGTTTGGAAGTATGAATGAGAGTGTGAATGTTTGTTTGACCTAATGATTAAAAACCAAAGTGCAAGAAACCCAACGACAAGAGTTAACACCATTGCCAATAGGCAATAAGTTCTAAAGGAAACGCCGTTGATAAGTCAAGGCAGTTAAATGGAACTAAAAAGAATTGCCTATAGGCAATAATAATGTTCCAAAGGAAAGGCCGCCCATAAAACAGTTGTAGTTAAAAGAGGGGTATAAATGTAAAAAAAGAAGAAAAACGAAGCTCGCTCACGCTAATTCGCCAGTTCCCCACTGATCTGTGTTTACTTGGAACTACCCCGATGAGTTCTGCAATTCTTTTTAACGCAGGAAGGGATATCTACACACTTGAAATACTGTCGCAACCTTAGGGGTTGTGACTGGGGAACATAGCTTACAGGTGAAGGTAGATAGGAGAACAAATAACTCGCAATGTTTCCTGGTGGCCCTTTTTATTATATTAACTAGAACATGATGATGCTGGGGTTCAGTTCCCAGCTTTGGGTCTTGAGGAGACCCGCTATGTATTTAACAATCCAGTCCTGAAGGGACTTAACATTCACATTTAAAATGACTGAAGGCTCAACACACATAACATATAATAGTGTGATCTTTAAGTATTACATAAAATATTGTGAGTTCTCCTAATGGGATCCTGTCTTGGAGAGTTTTCAGGTATATTGTTGCAGGTCCAGCAGCATGGACTGCTGACGAGTTCAGAATAGAACGACCCCCAGCAAGGTTCTGCAGGTCCTTATAAAGAAAGTCACTGTCTACGGGGGTCTCGACAATCATGCAATGAGCATTACCAGGTATGGTGTGCCGCCACCCTGAAAGTGAGTGGGCTCAGGATTTCTTAAGGATCATGTGATCCATCGGGTGATGTGCAGAAAGGCACATATTCCTATGGAAATGATAGCATGGTGAAATCCCTTTTGAAATGCCAAGGGAAGTGGCAGACCAATGTTTCCTGTTATAAGTTAGCTTCAACTACAATCCCAAGTCAAGAAACATCATGAAATATAAAAATGACCAAACGTGTTAACATGTAAGAGTTTGCCCAATATAGTAGAGTATCAAATCTGTGACAAATTATCTTGCTGTCTGCAACTGTATACGTCACAGTACGACGCGGTTGGGCCACCTGGTTTATACAGACCTCACACCTGAGGCTTTTTAAGAATAGAAGCTGAAGTTTATCAAGGAATTTCCTCACGCTTTAACTCTTTAAATGGAAACATTTCTGTAATTTCTTTATTTTCTCCAAAATAGCTCTAACAATATTAACTGAAATGTTGTATGTTTTGAGGGACCGACCGAAGGATAAAATGTAGAATATCTTGAATTTTCTGTTACTAGCCTTAGAAGTCGTCCTCATTAGCAGTTTTATGTAATTGGAAAGTACAAGATTTAAGACTCGAATAAAATAAAAAGTATATCATTAACTGTTTCAGAAGTATTCCTGTTATATGCAGATGATTCGATGAAGAAAAATTTTACAATTCTATTGTGTTATATTCTTAATGTAAATTAATATGCAATTTTATGCGGCGCTGGAACGCATTTCATTTCTTGAAATTATATCCCGTAAACGAGAGGACAGTCTCGCACGATGCATATCTTCAAGTTACTTTTGTAACATTTCAACTGATTTGTGCATATTTCCTTTGAGGTCTACAAGAGAGCAGCCGCACTGGTTCCAGCAAGATGGTGGATGATTTCTGAGGCAGTTGAGCTTCGATCTTTGGGAATCAAGTCTCCCGAAAAATGCAGACATTGTATGGAAGAAGTCCAGATTTCTCTGTCTGCGGCTACTTTGGGGGTATCTGCAGAGCAAAGCCTATTCAAATCGCCCGAAGGAAAAAAATCTGATGTGTTACACTCACATGACTTTCTCTACTCTTCTACAAACTATTTTTACAAACACTTATTCTCCATATGCTTCATGTTAATCGAGATGTTAATCTTATTGCTAATTTTCTTAGCTTTAAGCGATAGTCAAATATTTTAAGAGCTAGTTGCTATGTGGAGTATTCTATTCTCTTTGCATTACCAGGACAAAAAAAAAAGAATAACGAATTCCCATTTGAAAAAATTTAAGAGAATAACAAGCAATATCTCGAGATGTATTTTGTCTATCTCTTATGGTTTACCAGTCATGCAAAAGTCGTTCACAATGAAGAAACATTGGAGACATTCCCAGAAAATTCGAGAAATATCTTAAACATTCATTATCTGTTTAACCTCCTCTTATGTAGACTTACAGGCGGGTGCCTGGGGTCAGAGGCCCGTCGAGGAGCAGACACTCATGGATCAGACAGAATATCCAGGATGGGTGATCAGCCCGATGCCTGGTATGGGAGGAAACGAAATGATGGTGAAATGGATGAAAAGAAAGGTGATGATGGAGCAGTTGGTGGAATGAATGGCTGGGGAAACCGGAGAAAAACCGCCCAGACGCCGCTTCGTCCACCACAAATCACACATGCGGGATTGAACTCGGGCCACCTCGGTGAGAGGCGAGCGGTCTAACCACTCGGCCACGGCGCCGCCTTATCTTAAACATATAATATTTTAATCAAAATCGTTAGAGCCATTTTTGAGAAAATTGAAATTTTCGACAAATGTTCCATGTAAAGAGTAATTTGGGGTAGGGTGATTTTCTTGAAAACCTTCGTGTCGCATCTCTGGAAGATACTGAACCTAAATACCAAGTTTGATGTTTATCCGACTGAGTTATGCTGTTCACAGACACACATGTTTCCAAAAATGCTTTTTTTGGATTAAGGGGGTCTCAAAACATGTATTTCCGGTGAAATCTCGGTATCGAATTTTTGGGTGGAATACAATACTTCCCCAACTTACTATACGTAGTAGAGAAAGTAAAAATATCTGAAAAAGGCTCTAATCTTTGAAAGCAAATGTGATAATAGACGTGACGTTTAAAATTTTAAATATTAGTGTAAGGATTAGTAGCATTGAGAACAAATTTACTTCATGTGCCTTCATAGTTGGAATATTTTCTCTGTGCAGCTACAGCCTATATCCCATCTTACATGATTTCTGCGCTTCTAAGAGAATTTCAAATGCCAACACTTTAGTGAAACGCAGTTTGATAAATGTTCTTCCCTCACTGCATATTATAGTGCATTTGTTTTAAGTTGAAACCTGGAAAGTAGAAAGAGATAGCACTATATTCCACACGACAGTTGGTAATCCTTAGCTGCCTACTCTCAAAGTCTTTACTATTGAAACTTACTATTTAAAATTTTGGATAGGTTGAAACATGAAATTTAGAAGAGAAGAACCAACACCAGCTTGTAACAATACGAAAGCCAGCGAAGCAAGGACGGCCGAAGAAATCTCACTGCCAAAAGTGCAACTGGCAACAACACTATTACATGCACAACTATAGGTTGTGAAAGATGACTGTGACAGGGTTTTCCAGCACTCGGACCGTCATTAGCGCATCCCCCGGTTAGGTAGCGTCAAAATGGTCATGTTTCAACCTAAACCTCACGTACTATAACTGGAACGCTGTATCAGCATTGAAAAATTCAATGCCGGGGCCAGGATCCAAACTACGGATCTTCATCTCTCCGAGATGACGCTCTTACCGCTTGAGCTGCCATGGCGAGATACCCATACGTTATTAAAATCTTTTCATCTTAGTCATCCGAGTTAACCTACAAGGCGATTTCAAATGTGCTTGTGTTGAACAATTATCAGTAGAATAAGAATACCGGTTTGAGCGCACAGAGAGATGCCGAAAAACTGATAAGCTTCTTTGATCTATGCCGCTAGCCCCGCCCCCTCCCTTTGTGCGCTACTATTTGCCGCCCGGTCGCGTGCCGCTAGCTCCGCCCCCTTCCCTTTGTGCGCTTACCTAATGCCGACAGTGTCTGTGCTAACAGGTTCTACCCCCTTTCCCATGCGTTCTACTGTGGCGTCATGTCTTGAGGGAATTGTTTTCTCGAGTCCTGCCGCCCCTCGGCAAATTAATTAGGTAATGTTCGTCAAACATTTTTTTTATGACTACTAAGCCCTGCACATTGCATCCTCGAGCAATTAAGTTTTTTGATTAATGAATTGTTGACTGGAGCTTGAGTATAAGTAGTCTGCTCACGGGAACAGTCTGTCATGTAATGAAACACTGCAGCCTTCTTGTATCTGGGGAAATCGCTTGTCCATTAGCTGAACATGTTAGACGCTTTCAACACATTAATAGGCTTTTAAGTTTACATTCTGGATCTGTTTACATACATTAGCGATCAACGACATACTTCCGTCTGGAGGTAACGGTGACCCACATTAGCTAACCCGTTAGACGCTTTCACCACATTAGCGAACATTGTCAGTAATTGTTTTCCTAAGTGCTCTGCCCAACACTCAACACTTTAGATTTTAGCGATGGAAATGATATAAAAAGCAGCAGCTTCTCCAACGAGTTCCAAGTTGACCAGGATGGCCGGGTTCGAATTACAAATTCAGCTTCTAATAACTCAGAGACTAATTACGATAAAGACATCAAATAAAGTTTATTACATTAATGTCATTAGATAGTTTCTTGTGAATGTATATTTGGGTACATGGTGTCCAGGGTTCGAATACCGATAAAATGTAATTTAATTATAAATTTAATAACTCCTAAACTAATTAAGATAAAGACGCCAAATAAACTTTATTGCCTTTATGTTATTAGGTAGTATCTTGTGGAGGTGTAATTAGATACCTGACGTTCTGGGTTCGAGCCTAATGTTTAAATCGTCATTATCTCAGAAACTAAGAGAGGTAGAGGAATTGACCAAAGCATGATTGATAGCTCCTATGATGGGTAATTAATACGGTATATAATTTTCAATCAGTTGTCCTTATTTCGAATCCCGATCTTTCAATCACTTACTTATTTTTTTCTATACTCTAGAATATGTCACTTAGATTGATGCTGTAACTGCATACACCACCTTTAAACATATCAAACTAATATTGTAAATAATTTTGTTTTTGGTGTCCAGGGTTCGAATACCGATAAAATGTAATTTAATTATAAATTTAATAACTTCTAAACTAATTAAGATAAAGATGCCAAATAAACTTTATTGCCTTTATGTTATTAGCTAGTATCTTGTGGAGGTGTAATTAGATACCTGACGTTCTGGGTTCGAGCCTAATTTTAAATCGTCATTATCTCAGAAACTAAGAGAGGTAGAGGAGTTGACCAAAGCATGATTGATAGCTCCTATGATGGGCAATTAATACTGTATATAATTTTCAATCAGTTGTCCTTACTTCGAATCCCGATCTTTCAATCACTTACTTATTTTTTCTCTATACTCTAGAATATGTCACTTAGATTGATGCTGTAACTGCATACACCACCTTTAAACATATCAAACTAATATTGTAAATAATTTTGTTTTTGGTGTCCAGGGTTCGAATACCGATAAAATGTAATTTAATTATAAATTTAATAACTTCTAAACTAATTAAGATAAAGATGCCAAATAAACTTTATTGCCTTTATGTTATTAGCTAGTATCTTGTGGAGGTGTAATTAGATACCTGACGTTCTGGGTTCGAGCCTAATTTTAAATCGTCATTATCTCAGAAACTAAGAGAGGTAGAGGAGTTGACCAAAGCATGATTGATAGCTCCTATGATGGGCAATTAATACTGTATATAATTTTCAATCAGTTGTCCTTACTTCGAATCCCGATCTTTCAATCACTTACTTATTTTTTCTCTATACTCTAGAATATATCACTTAGATTGATGCTGTAGATGCATACAGCACCCTTAAACATATCAAACTAATATTGTAAATAATTTTGTTTCTGGTGTCCAGGGTTCGAATACCGATAAAATGTAATTTAATTATAAATTTAATAACTCCTAAACTAATTAAGATAAATACACCAAATAAACTTTATTGCGTTTATGTTATTAGGTAGTATCTTGTGGATGTGTAATTAGATACCTGAAGTTCTGGGTTCGAGCCTAATTTTAAATCGTCATTATCTCAGAAACTAAGAGAGGTAGAGGAGTTGACCAAAGCATGATTGATAGCTCCTATGATGGGCAATTAATACTGTATATAATTTTCAATCAGTTATCCTTACTTCGAATCCCGATCTTTCAATCACTTACTTATTTTTTCTATACTCTAGAATATATCACTTAGATTGAGGCTGTAAATGTATACAACACCTTTAAACATATCAAACTAACATTGTAAATAATTTTGTTTCTGGTGTCCAGGGTTCGAATACCGATAAAATGTAATTTAATTATAAATTTAATAACTCCTAAACTAATTAAGATAAAGACGCCAAATAAACTTTATTGCGTTTATGTTACTAGGTAGTATCTTGTGGATGTGTAATTAGATACCTGAAGTTCTGGGTTCGAGCCTAATGTTTAAATCGTCATTATCTCAGAAACTAAGAGAGGTAGAGGAATTGACCAAAGCATGATTGATAGCTCCTATGAGGGGCAATTAATACTGTATATAATTTTCAATCAGCTGTCCTTACTTCGAATCCCGATCTTTCAATCACTTACTTATTTTTCTCTATACTCTAGAATATATCACTTAGATTGATGCTGTAAATGCATACAGCACCCTTAAACATATCAAACTAATATTGTAAATAATATTGGTTCTGGTGTCCAGGGTTCGAATACCGATAAAATGTAATTTAATTATAAATTTAATAACTCCTAAACTAATTAAGATAAAGACACCAAATAAACTTTTATAGGGGAAAGGATGCTCTCCTGAAACATTAGGTCTCTAGATAGAAGTATTTATAGTGGAGAGATAGGGAATACCAGGGCTGATGCTAGGCTAGTCAGATGCTAAAGGAGGGAGGGATATGCTTTATACGAGAGAGATAGGGAACACAAGGAAAGATGCTATACTAAACAGGACTTGAAGGGTAGAATATGAGCGATATAGCAAACCGAGGAGAGGTATTAGGATAGGAGTTTTGAATGATGGAGTAGGCGTTTATATGCGAGAGATAGGGAATACGAGGGTCGATGCTAGGCTAGACGGTGTTGAATGAGGGAATGTATCTTATATGAGAGAGGTAGGGCAATATGAGGAGAAGTGCTAGGCTAGTCGGGAAGGTCTGAATGAGAGAGTATACGTCTATATGGGAAAATATAGGGAAAACGAAGGTAGGTGCTAGGTTGAGAGAGTCTTCAAGGAGGAAAATGCATTTATATGAGAGCGGTAGGGTATACGAGGAGAGGTGCTAGTCTAGACATGGTTTGAGGATTAGAGTATACGTTTATATGGGAGAAATATGGAAAACGGGAGAGATACAAGGATAGACAGAGATTGAAGGAGGAGGAATGTAGGTTTATACTGTAATATAGAGAGTAATTCGATTATAAAACTTTTCTCATCCAGCCTTACAACACTTTTATATACTTAATTTCTAAACCTTACAAACTTTATATTTGTTAAACAGTAGTGCGCGAGACGGAGAGGGACAAACAGTATATCGGTTTACAGTGAAGTATACGTCCTAACCTATTCCCACCTTGTTTGTTCTGGATCTTCTCATTGTCTATCATCTAACGTAACCACGTAACAAGACGTAACACAGGAAATCATACATATGGCACATTAAAAAAATAAAGGTATATATAATGAAACATAAACAAGTAGACAGAGGGTCATCGATACATAGAAAACCAGGAGTTGTATGTACTGAGACCATAGATTAGTATAGGCAAACAACAAAGAAGTGAATTTATAGTGTAAATAGCCTAATATTTTCAAATATTATTATAGTCTAAAAGTATATAACTTAATTATGTATCGAGTATTGAGAAATAAACGTTATTCATTATTCACTAATCTCAGATCACTGCAATTGTATTGAATCAATTCACAATTGCTAATGCCATTCAACTTTCATTCGTCTCTGATACATAAAGAAATTGCAAAATGGAGAAGGACGAAAGTAATAAAAAGACTCAGGCAGCAAATTTTAAGAAAGAAGAGAAAGATATATGACCGACATTGTTTTGGAACACAAATTAGTGTTGAAAATAAAATGACTGATAGCTCTGCTAAGCGTAAGGAAGAGACATGGAAATAAATTGCAAATGAATACAATTCTAGGTTAGAAAAAAGAAGATAAACAACATTCATGTAAACCAATTTTTAAAAATCAGTTTAACTGAATACATGTAAAAAAACATATCACTTTACAAAAAGTAATGCAGACAACATTTATTTTTATAAACATTATCCTATTACATTCCTTTACAAAAAACCATACATATTTCCTAAAGGCAAAGGTGATAGTCTAGACATTCTAAACACTCAGTTATATAATCATATACATCACGCAGAAAGAGACCTGCATTATCAGTAAAAAAACTAAACATCTCAACAATGTCTGAATGATGTATTTTATAAGTACAAGTTTTTTGATATTTCAAAGTTCCTGTTAACCATGGCAGTAATTGATTAACACAATTTCTCGATCCTGTCATGCTATAACTTTAGATGCTTTCAGCTTACTTATAATTTCCTCAATCTCTTGTGTGTGACTATTATTACCAGCATCCCTCGACGCAATTAGTAACCTCAATATATTTACTAGTCTATTTGGATTTTCAAGCGTTGATATCACTGAATCATCATCATATGAAGATTTCATATTCTCGCAACTTCCGATGTATCCAGATTTTTCACCAACAGTAGTCTCCAGTGAAGGACAGAGGCTTGATCCGGTATAACATTCCCCTCTATACATCTTCGGATCTTCAAGTGCAGGTGAGAGAGTCGATTCAGTATAACATGTTGCTCTATGAAACTTAAATCTTGACAAAGAACGATTCTTAAAAATCCGCCCGCATACACAGCATCTAATAACGCGTTTTCCTTCATGTGTAATGTATGAAAAATCGAGTTTCTCATTCGTCAGTTGCACAGATTTTCTCGGGCAGTAGCTCATGCTAAAACTAAAAGAAATTAAATGAATACGTGAATGCTAACGCTCGAAGGAATTAAAAGCGAATGAATGAATTCATAACACGCACCTATGTATATATCCAGGATAAGGACGACGGAGGGAATTGCGATCAATGCATAGCAGGGAGAAAGGATACTCTCTTGAAACATTAGTCATCTAGACAACTATTGTTCACGGAGCCTGTAGACGTCAGGTTGAATGGGGCAGACCTCAGGTTCAAATCTTTAAGGGTACGGACCCCCGCCTTTTGCCTGTCATGTATACTAAACCATCCTAACAGAGTAACATTACGTTACAACGACACGTAACCAGAACATGGCGAGTGCGAGCATGGAAAAAAAGGATGCTCTCTGGGAACATTCGTGAAAAGGGATGCTCTCTGGAAACAGTCGCCATCCACACAACGGATTGTCCCTAACATTTCCAGATTTCGAACCGTTCAACATCGTGACGCGCTCCTGTCATCTACATTTCAACGAAATTTTACCTCATGAATTAAAGTATGGTGCTCTGTATAGAACTGCACAACTTTCATTACGCTGCGTGTCCCTAGCGTTTCCAGTTCCCGAATCGTTCCAGCTAGTGGAATGTCTCTATCATCTTCATGTCAACGATCTGTTACTCTAAATTAAAGTTTGGTGATCTGTATAGACCTGTACAACATGCATTACGCTATGTAACAACCTGATCACGCTATGTAACAACCTGATCACGCTATGTAACAACATGATCACGCTATGTAACAACATGATCACGCTATGTAACAACCTGAGCACGCTATGTAAAAAAACCATCACGCTATGTAACAACCTGAGCACGCTCTGTAACAACACGATCACGCTATGTAACAACATGATCACGCTATGTAACAACATGTTCACGCTATGTAACAACATGAACACGCTATGTAACAACTGATCACACTATGTAACAACTGATCACACTATGTAACAACATGAGCACGCTATGTAACAACCTGAGCACGCTCTGTAACAATACGATCAAGCTATGTAACAACATGATCACGCTATGTAACAACATGAACACGCTATGTAACAACCTGAGCACGCTATGTAACAACATGATCACGCTATGTAACAACATGAACACGCTATGTAACAACATGATCACGCTATGTAACAACACGATCACGCTATGTAACAACTGATTACGCTATGTGACAACTGATCACGCTATGTAACAACCTGAGCAAGCTATGTAACAACCTGACCACGCTCTGTAACAACACGATCACGCTATGTAACAACTGATCACTCTATGTAACAACATGTTCATGCTATGTAACAACTGATCACACTATGTAACAACATGAGCACGCTATGTAACAACATGAACACGCTATGTAACAACATGATCACGCTATGTAACAACACGATCACGCTATGTAACAACTGATTACGCTATGTAACAACTGATCACGCTATGTAACAACCTGAGTAGGCTATGTAACAACCTGACCACGCTCTGTAACAACACGATCACGCTATGTAACAACTGATCACTCTATGTAACAACATGTTCATGCTATGTAACAACTGATCACACTATGTAACAACATGAGCACGCTATGTAACAACCTGAGTACGCTATGTAACAACCTGATCACGCTATGTAACAACTGATCACGCTATGTAACAACCTGATTACGCTATGTAACAACTGATCACGCTATGTAACAACCTGAGCACGCTATGTAACAACATGAGGACGCTATGTAACAACCTGAGCACGCTATGTAACAACCTGATCACGCTATGTAACAACATGATCACGCTATGTAACAGACTCATCACGCTATGTAACAACATAAACACGCTATGTAACAACATGATCACGCTATGTAACAACCTGAGCACGCTATGTAACAACATGAACACGCTATGTAACAACATGATCACGCTATGTAACAACCTGAGCACTCTATGTAACAACTGATCACGCTATGTAACAACATGATCACGCTATGTAACAACATGATCACGCTATGTAACAACTGATCACGCTATGTAACAACATGTTCACGCTATGTAACAACATGTTCACGCTATGTAACAACACGATCACGCTATGTAACAACCTGAGCACGCTATGTAACATGATCACGCTATGTAACAGACTCATCACGCTATGTAACAACATGAACACGCTATGTAACAACATGAACACGCTATGTAACAACATGATCACGCTATGTAACAACCTGAGCACGCTATGTAACAACATGAACACGCTATGTAACAACATGATCACGCTATGTAACAACCTGAGCACGCTATGTAACAACTGATCACGCTATGTAACAACATGATCACGCTATGTAACAACTGATCACGCTATGTAACAACATGTTCACGCTATGTAACAACATGTTCACGCTATGTAACAACACGATCACGCTATGTAACAACACGATCACGCTATGTAACAACCTGAGCACGCTATGTAACAACATGATCACGCTATGTAACAACCTGAGCACGCTATGTAACAACCTGAGCACGCTATGTAACAACATGATCACGCTATGTAACAACCTGATCACGCTATGTAACAACAGGTTCACGCTATGTAACAACCTGAGCACGCTATGTAACAACATGATCACGCTATGTAACAACCTGAGCACGCTATGTAACAACATGATCACTTCAATGTAACAACATGTTCACGCTATGTAACAACACGATCACGCTATGTAACAACACGATCAAGCTATGTAACAACCTGAGCACGCTATGTAACAACGTGATCACGCTATGTAACAACATGAACACGCTATGTAACAACCTAAGCACGCTATGTAACAACATGATCACTCTATGTAACAACATGAACACGCTATGTAACAACATGATCACGCTATGTAACAACCTGAGCACGCTATGTAACAACATAATTACGCTATGTAACAACCTGATCACGCTATGTAACAACACGATCACGCTATGTAACAACACGATCACGCTATGTAACAACCTGATCACGCTATGTAACAATATGTTCACGCTATGTAACAACATGATCACGCTATGTAACAACCTGATCACGCTATGTAACAACCTGATCACGCTATGTAACAACGCGATCACGCTATGTAACAACATGATCACGCTATGTAACAATCTGATCACCCTATGTAACAACATGATCACGCTATGTAAATAGGGTGGACCATTTAAGTTGAGGCTATACAATATATCCAAAACTAAGCGTTGCAGAAAGAAATGTCTTTAATAAAACTTGATTGATATTATGGCAAAAGTAAATGTCGCTAGACGTATTTCGTTTGGAGGACGTTGTGATGGTCATTTCAGGGTCTTTTTAAATGGGACCCTAATTGTAGGTTCCCATTTAAAAAAATAAATTGACCTAAAATGACCCTCATAACGGCCTCCAAACGAAACACGACTAGCGGCATTTACTTTCGTCATAATATCAATCAAGTTTTATTAATGACATTTCTTTCTACAACGCTTAGTTTTGGATATATTGTATAGCCTCAACTTAAATGGTCCACCCTATTTACATAGCGTGATCATGTTTTTACATAGTGTGATCAGATTGTTACATAGCGTGATCATGTTGTTACATAGCGTGATCACGTTGTTACATAGCGTGATCAGGTTGTTACATAGCGTGATCAGGTTGTTACATATCGTGATCATGTTGTTACATAGCGTGAACATGTTGTTACATAGCGTGATCAGGTTGTTACATAGCGTGATCGTGTTGTTACATAGCGTGATCGTGTTGTTACATAGCGTGATCAGGTTGTTACATAGCGTAATTATGTTGTTACATAGCGTGCTCAGGTTGTTACATAGCGTGATCATGTTGATACATAGCGTGTTCATGTTGTTACATAGAGTGATCATGTTGTTACATAGCGTGCTTAGGTTGTTACATAGCGTGTTCATGTTGTTACATAGCGTGATCACGTTGTTACATAGCGTGCTCAGGTTGTTACATAGCTTGATCGTGTTGTTACATAGCGTGATCGTGTTCTTACATAGCGTGAACATGTTGTTACATTGAAGTGATCATGTTGTTACATAGCGTGCTCAGGTTGTTACATAGCGTGATCATGTTGTTACATAGCGTGCTCAGGTTGTTACATATCGTGAACCTGTTGTTACATAGCGTGATCAGGTTGTTACATAGCGTGATGATGTTGTTACATAGCGTGCTCAGGTTGTTACATAGCGTGCTCAGGTTGTTACATAGCGTGATCATGTTGTTACATAGCGTGCTCAGGTTGTTACATAGCGTGATCGTGTTGGTACATAGCGTGATCGTGTTGTTACATAGCGTGAACATGTTGTTACATAGCGTGAACATGTTGTTACATAGCGTGATCAGTTGTTACATAGCGTGATCATGTTACATAGCGTGATCATGTTGTTACATAGCGTGATCAGTTGCTACATAGCGTGCTCAGGTTGTTACATAGCGTGATCATGTTGTTACATAGCGTGTTCATGTTGTTACATAGCGTGCTCAGGTTGTTACATAGCGTGATCATGTTGTTACATAGCGTGTTCATGTTGTTACATAGCGTGATGAGTCTGTTACATAGCGTGATCATGTTGTTACATAGCGTGCTCAGGTTGTTACATAGCGTGATCGTGTTGTTACATAGCGTGATCGTGTTGTTACATAGCGTGAACATGTTGTTACATAGCGTGAACATGTTGTTACATAGCGTGATCAGTTGTTACATAGCGTGATCATGTTGTTACATAGCGTGATCATGTTGTTACATAGCGTGATCAGTTGTTACATAGCGTGCTCAGGTTGTTACATAGCGTGATCATGTTGTTACATAGCGTGTTCATGTTGTTACATAGCGTGCTCAGGTTGTTACATAGCGTGATCATGTTGTTACATAGCGTGTTCATGTTGTTACATAGCGTGATGAGTCTGTTACATAGCGTGATCATGTTGTTACATAGCGTGATCAGGTTGTTACATAGCGTGCTCATGTTGTTACATAGTGTGATCAGTTGTTACATAGCATAAACATGTTGTTACATAGAGTGATCAGTTGTTACATAGCGTGATCGTGTTGTTACAGAGCGTGGTCAGGTTGTTACATAGCTTGCTCAGGTTGTTACATAGCGTGATCAGTTGTTACATAGCGTAATCAGTTGTTACATAGCGTGATCGTGTTGTTACATAGCGTGATCATGTTGTTACATAGCGTGTTCATGTTGTTACATAGCGTGCTCATGTTGTTACATAGTGTGATCAGTTGTTACATAGCATGAACATGTTGTTACATAGAGTGATCAGTTGTTACATAGCGTGATCGTGTTGTTACAGAGCGTGGTCAGGTTGTTACATAGCTTGCTCAGGTTGTTACATAGCGTGATCAGTTGTTACATAGCGTAATCAGTTGTTACATAGCGTGATCGTGTTGTTACATAGCGTGATCATGTTGTTACATAGCGTGTTCATGTTGTTACATAGCGTGATCATGTTGTTACATAGCGTGCTCAGGTTGTTACATAGCGTGTTCATGTTGTTACATAGCGTGATCATGTTGTTACATAGCGTGATCATGTTGTTACATAGCTTGATCGTATTGTTACAGAGCGTGCTCAGGTTGTTACATAGCGTGCTCATGTTGTTACATAGTGTGATCAGTTGTTACATAGCGTGTTCATGTTGTTACATAGCGTGAACATGTTGTTACATAGCGTGATCATGTTGTTACATAGCGTGATCGTGTTGTTACAGAGCGTGCTCAGGTTGTTACATAGCGTGATCATGTTGTTACATAGCGTGATCATGTTGTTACATAGCGTGATCAGGTTGTTACATAGCGTGATCAGGTTGTTACATAGCGTAATGCATGTTGTACAGGTCTATACAGATCACCAAAATTTAATTTAGAGTAACAGATCGTTGACATGAAGATGATAGAGACATTCCACTAGCTGGAACGATTCGGGAACTGGAAACGCTAGGGACACGCAGCGTAATGAAAGTTGTGCAGTTCTATACAGAGCACCATACTTTAATTCATGAGGTAAAATTTCGTTGAAATGTAGATGACAGGAGCGCGTCACGATGTTTAACGGTTCGAAATCTGGAAATGTTAGGGACAATCCGTTGTGTGGATGGCGACTGTTTCCAGAGAGCATCCCTTTTCACGAATGTTCCCAGAGAGCATCCTTTTTTTCCATGCTCGCACTCGCCATGTTCTGGTTACGTGTCGTTGTAACGTAATGTTACTCTGTTAGGATGGTTTAGTATACATGACAGGCAAAAGGCGGGGGTCCGTACCCTTAAAGATTTGAACCTGAGGTCTGCCCCATTCAACCTGACGTCTACAGGCTCCGTGAACAATAGTTGTCTAGATGACTAATGTTTCAAGAGAGTATCCTTTCTCCCTGCTATGCATTGATCGCAATTCCCTCCGTCGTCCTCATCCTGGATATATACATAGGTGCGTGCTATGAATTCATTCATTCGCTTTTAATTCCTTCGAGCGTTAGCATTCACGTATTCATTTAATTTCTTTTAGTTTTAGCATGAGCTACTGCCCGAGAAAATCTGTGCAACTGACGAATGAGAAACTCGATTTTTCATACATTACACATGAAGGAAAACGCGTTATTAGATGCTGTGTATGCGGGCGGATTTTTAAGAATCGTTCTTTGTCAAGATTTAAGTTTCATAGAGCAACATGTTATACTGAATCGACTCTCTCACCTGCACTTGAAGATCCGAAGATGTATAGAGGGGAATGTTATACCGGATCAAGCCTCTGTCCTTCACTGGAGACTACTGTTGGTGAAAAATCTGGATACATCGGAAGTTGCGAGAATATGAAATCTTCATATGATGATGATTCAGTGATATCAACGCTTGAAAATCCAAATAGACTAGTAAATATATTGAGGTTACTAATTGCGTCGAGAGATGCTGGTAATAATAGTCACACACAAGAGATTGAGGAAATTATAAGTAAGCTGAAAGCATCTAAAGTTATAGCATGACAGGATCGAGAAATTGTGTTAATCAATTACTGCCATGGTTAACAGGAACTTTGAAATATCAAAAAACTTGTACTTATAAAATACATCATTCAGACATTGTTGAGATGTTTAGTTTTTTTATTGATAATGCAGGTCTCTTTCTGCGTGATGTATATGATTATATAACTGAGTGTTTAGAATGTCTAGACTATCACCTTTGCCTTTAGGAAATATGTATGGTTTTTTGTAAAGGAATGTAATAGGATAATGTTTATAAAAATAAATGTTGTCTGCATTACTTTTTGTAAAGTGATATGTTTTTTTACATGTATTCAGTTAAACTGATTTTTAAAAATTGGTTTACATGAATGTTGTTTATCTTCTTTTTTCTAACCTAGAATTGTATTCATTTGCAATTTATTTCCATGTCTCTTCCTTACGCTTAGCAGAGCTATCAGTCATTTTATTTTCAACACTAATTTGTGTTCCAAAACAATGTCGGTCATATATCTTTCTCTTCTTTCTTAAAATTTGCTGCCTGAGTCTTTTTATTACTTTCGTCCTTCTCCATTTTGCAATTTCTTTATGTATCAGAGACGAATGAAAGTTGAATGGCATTAGCAATTGTGAATTGATTCAATACAATTGCAGTGATCTGAGATTAGTGAATAATGAATAACGTTTATTTCTCAATACTCGATACATAATTAAGTTATATACTTTTAGACTATAATAATATTTGAAAATATTAGGCTATTTACACTATAAATTCACTTCTTTGTTGTTTGCCTATACTAATCTATGGTCTCAGTACATACAACTCCTGGTTTTCTATGTATCGATGACCCTCTGTCTACTTGTTTATGTTTCATTATATATACCTTTATTTTTTTAATGTGCCATATGTATGATTTCCTGTGTTACGTCTTGTTACGTGGTTACGTTAGATGATAGACAATGAGAAGATCCAGAACAAACAAGGTGGGAATAGGTTAGGACGTATACTTCACTGTAAACCGATATACTGTTTGTCCCTCTCCGTCTCGCGCACTACTGTTTAACAAATATAAAGTTTGTAAGGTTTAGAAATTAAGTATATAAAAGTGTTGTAAGGCTGGATGAGAAAAGTTTTATAATCGAATTACTCTCTATATTACAGTATAAACCTACATTCCTCCTCCTTCAATCTCTGTCTATCCTTGTATCTCTCCCGTTTTCCATATTTCTCCCATATAAACGTATACTCTAATCCTCAAACCATGTCTAGACTAGCACCTCTCCTCGTATACCCTACCGCTCTCATATAAATGCATTTTCCTCCTTGAAGACTCTCTCAACCTAGCACCTACCTTCGTTTTCCCTATATTTTCCCATATAGACGTATACTCTCTCATTCAGACCTTCCCGACTAGCCTAGCACTTCTCCTCATATTGCCCTACCTCTCTCATATAAGATACATTCCCTCATTCAACACCGTCTAGCCTAGCATCGACCCTCGTATTCCCTATCTCTCGCATATAAACGCCTACTCCATCATTCAAAACTCCTATCCTAATACCTCTCCTCGGTTTGCTATATCGCTCATATTCTACCCTTCAAGTCCTGTTTAGTATAGCATCTTTCCTTGTGTTCCCTATCTCTCTCGTATAAAGCATATCCCTCCCTCCTTTAGCATCTGACTAGCCTAGCATCAGCCCTGGTATTCCCTATCTCTCCACTATAAATACTTCTATCTAGAGACCTAATGTTTCAGGAGAGCATCCTTTCCCCTATAAAATTTTATTTGGTGTCTTTATCTTAATTAGTTTAGGAGTTATTAAATTTATAATTAAATTACATTTTATCGGTATTCGAACCCTGGACACCAGAACCAATATTATTTACAATATTAGTTTGATATGTTTAAGGGTGCTGTATGCATTTACAGCATCAATCTAAGTGATATATTCTAGAGTATAGAGAAAAATAAGTAAGTGATTGAAAGATCGGGATTCGAAGTAAGGACAGCTGATTGAAAATTATATACAGTATTAATTGCCCCTCATAGGAGCTATCAATCATGCTTTGGTCAATTCCTCTACCTCTCTTAGGTTCTGAGATAATGACGATTTAAACATTAGGCTCGAACCCAGAACTTCAGGTATCTAATTACACATCCACAAGATACTACCTAGTAACATAAACGCAATAAAGTTTATTTGGCGTCTTTATCTTAATTAGTTTAGGAGTTATTAAATTTATAATTAAATTACATTTTATCGGTATTCGAACCCTGGACACCAGAAACAAAATTATTTACAATGTTAGTTTGATATGTTTAAAGGTGTTGTATACATTTACAGCCTCAATCTAAGTGATATATTCTAGAGTATAGAAAAAATAAGTAAGTGATTGAAAGATCGGGATTCGAAGTAAGGATAACTGATTGAAAATTATATACAGTATTAATTGCCCATCATAGGAGCTATCAATCATGCTTTGGTCAACTCCTCTACCTCTCTTAGTTTCTGAGATAATGACGATTTAAAATTAGGCTCGAACCCAGAACTTCAGGTATCTAATTACACATCCACAAGATACTACCTAATAACATAAACGCAATAAAGTTTATTTGGTGTCTTTATCTTAATTAGTTTAGGAGTTATTAGATTTATAATTAAATTACATTTTATCGGTATTCGAACCCTGGACACCAGAAACAAAATTATTTACAATATTAGTTTGATATGTTTAAGGGTGCTGTATGCATCTACAGCATCAATCTAAGTGATATATTCTAGAGTATAGAGAAAAAATAAGTAAGTGATTGAAAGATCGGGATTCGAAGTAAGGACAACTGATTGAAAATTATATACAGTATTAATTGCCCATCATAGGAGCTATCAATCATGCTTTGGTCAATTCCTCTACCTCTCTTAGTTTCTGAGATAATGACGATTTAAACATTAGGCTCGAACCCAGAACGTCAGGTATCTAATTACACCTCCACAAGATACTACCTAATAACATAAAGGCAATAAAGTTTATTTGGCGTCTTTATCTTAATTAGTTTAGGAGTTATTAAATTTATAATTAAATTACATTTTATCGGTATTCGAACCCTGGACACCATGTACCCAAATATACATTCACAAGAAACTATCTAATGACATTAATGTAATAAACTTTATTTGATGTCTTTATCGTAATTAGTCTCTGAGTTATTAGAAGCTGAATTTGTAATTCGAACCCGGCCATCCTGGTCAACTTGGAACTCGTTGGAGAAGCTGCTGCTTTTTATATCATTTCCATCGCTAAAATCTAAAGTGTTGAGTGTTGGGCAGAGCACTTAGGAAAACAATTACTGACAATGTTCGCTAATGTGGTGAAAGCGTCTAACGGGTTAGCTAATGTGGGTCACCGTTACCTCCAGACGGAAGTATGTCGTTGATCGCTAATGTATGTAAACAGATCCAGAATGTAAACTTAAAAGCCTATTAATGTGTTGAAAGCGTCTAACATGTTCAGCTAATGGACAAGCGATTTCCCCAGATACAAGAAGGCTGCAGTGTTTCATTACATGACAGACTGTTCCCGTGAGCAGACTACTTATACTCAAGCTCCAGTCAACAATTCATTAATCAAAAAACTTAATTGCTCGAGGATGCAATGTGCAGGGCTTAGTAGTCATAAAAAAAATGTTTGACGAACATTACCTAATTAATTTGCCGAGGGGCGGCAGGACTCGAGAAAACAATTCCCTCAAGTCATGACGCCACAGTAGAACGCATGGGAGAGGGGGTAGAACCTGTTAGCACAGACACTGTCGGCATTAGGTAAGCGCACAAAGGGAAGGGGGCGGAGCTAGCGGCACGCGACCGGGCGGCAAATAGTAGCGCACAAAGGGAGGGGGCGGGGCTAGCGGCATAGATCAAAGAAGCTTATCAGTTTTTCGGCATCTCTCTGTGCGCTCAAACCGGTATTCTTATTCTACTATTATCAAAATACAATTAACTTAAGGGTGTTCAACTATAAATGTCCGGAAATTAAATCACCCGCAGCACGCAAGTCGCCTTTGAGGTAAAATATCTGCGATATTTGAGATCGCCTTTAGAAGTCTACATAGGCTCGCCGGCTTGGGGGCCGTGTCCGCGCTTAATTTGAATAATGTTTGTCGGGCTTGAAAATAAAGACGAAAAAAGTTAATTTATCGCAAGCAACAAATGGATTTTGTCGCAAATACCTTATACATATGGCATTTTAATCAAAATCATGAGCTCTATCTTTCAGAAAATAAAAAATAACGAAAATTGCTTCCACGCAAAGGCAAAATAAAGACGAAGGAAATTATTTAATCAATATTTTCGTCCGCGGTGCTGAAATGCCCGGAATAGCACAATTATCACAGCATGCCGACGTTCGTCGCAGTAGTATTAATAAACACTCGCTTCACCAATAGCGGATAATTACAACATCACGGCAGCTGCAAACTCCTCCTCCCTCCGTCCACCCACACATCCAGGACATCATTTCTACGATGATTGGAGGTGAGGACTGGTTGCCGCAGTCCCACCTCTTTGCCATATCAGGGCAAAGCCCTCTACTGGCAGTGAAGAGGAGTTTGTTGGGTGCAAGAGAACAATTTGTTGGAGAAGATGTATTTAAGTTAGGGGTGTTTAATTTCGATGAGACTTTATCAAAAACAGGGGAGGTAGAAGTGGCAGAAATGGACGTATGGGAGGACGCTGGATGTTTTTTGGAAGGGTGGATCAAAGGAAATTTTTTTTTTAATTATTGTACATATATCACAGGTCAGTAGATGAGATACATTAGAAATGAGGACATCCTGGACAGAGTGCAATAATAGGGGCGACATGTGGTCAATAAGGCAGTATTCTGTCAACATGCCGCTTACTACTTGCGGACTCCAAGACCTCTTACTTCTGCGTCTCCTCAATTAATTCCAAGAACCTGAAGGCTCCCTTACCAAGCCTCCCAGCAAGTGAAAAAGTCCCCATGCCGGTACCGGAAATAGAATTCGGATTCTTCGCAGCGCAGGCAGAGCGCTTTGTGGACTAATAATGATAATAATGATAATAATAATAATAATAATAATAATAGTCAATGACTGCAAAATAGTTCCGAACCTAAGAATTTCGCCTCGCGCAGACCTCTAATCGCCTTGAAGGTTTACCGGGATACTTGAATCGGATGAAAATATTTAATGCGTATAAAGGTATCTCATTATGGCGGCTCAAGCAGCAAGGCATCAGCATGGAGAGCCGAAGATTCGTTGCTCGAGTCCCGGCTATAGCACTGAATTTTTCAAGGCCGATTCAACTTTTCAAATTTGGTGATTTATTCCGATGAACCACAAAAATACTCGATTTGAAACAGCGTAACCAAGGTACATTTACTCTAAAGCTGATTGTGTCGACTGCTTTGCAGATATTATGTGCAGCGTGTGATAGCACACGCATCAACCTGGCTGCAGCAACGAGGCATGTGAAGGCACCAGAGACCCGAAGACACAACTCACCCCCCCAAAATAATAATAATAATAATAATAATAATAATAATAATAATAATAATAATAATAAATGGGTTCACCCTACTTTTTGCCGGGATATAAATTATTTTTATTACACCTGAAATGCTTATAGAAGAATAAACTTAGAGTAGATAAGCCTGCTGGAAAATGAAACTTAGGTGTGGTGTTACAAAAACAAATTTAAAAATCATGCTATCAATGTTAACACTATTGTTTATTAGCTCAGCAGTGTATGGTTTATATCCACGTAGGCGGTGTCATTACTAAACAAAATCTGATGTGGTACAATCATATGACTTTCTCTACCCTCTAACACTTATTAATGTGTATATAAGTTATTCTTACGAAAGTTTATTTTCCTATCTACTTCATTTTAATCGAGATAAACCTTTCCGGAAATAGCTGCAATACACATTTCATTATAGATATAGAGAGAATAGCGATACTCAAACGTTTTAAAACTGCGCGCTATACGCTGGCCTTATAATTCCATTCAACTGAAAATCGAGAGGACTTAAAGAAATATCTGATGTGTTACATTCACATGACTTTCTCTACCATCTATCGCTAGCTAGTGGGTATAAAATTATTCTAACAAACGTTTATTTTCCTATCTACTTCATTTTAATTGAGGTAAACCTTTCCGGAAATAGCTGCAATACACATTTCGTTATAGATATAGAGAGAATAGCGATACTCAAATGTTTTAAAACTGGACGCTATATACTGGCCTTATAATTCCATTCAACTGAAAATTGAGAGTACTTAAAAAATATCTGATGTGTTACATTCACATGACTTTCTTTATCCTCTATCGCTAGCTAGTGGGTATACAATTTATTTTTACAAACGTTTATGTTCCTATCTACTTCATTTTATTTCAGATAACTTTCCAGAAATAGCTGCAATACACATTTCGTTATAAAATACAGAGAGGATAGCAATACTCAAATGTTTTAAAACTGCACGCTATATGGTGGCCTTAAATTACCATACTCTGTCCATGACATCGCGAGAAGCAGAAAAATCGACAGGACTATAAAAGAATGACCAAGTAGTGAACAATTTGAACCATTAATAACGGATAATTCGGAAATTGCTGATGCTACAAAACAGGTTATTTTGAATAAATTGTGTGTTTTAAAGAGATCTACATGTTTGTGTAGTAGGTTTTCGTCCATCGCTTAACGTTTACCAGTTATACGAGTACAAATTCCTTACGAATGAAGTGGACATCATAGGCTATTCCCAGAAAATTAAAGATAATCCTTTTATTTGTAATGTAAGTATCTTTAACAAAATCGTTAGAGCCATTTTTAGAAAATAAAAAATTTCGTAAAATGTCCCATGTAAAGGATAACTTGGGGTAGAGGGATTTTCTTGAAAATCCTCGTGTCGCTTCTTGGAAGCTACTGAATCCAAATACCTAGTTTAGTATTTATCCGACTTTTCACACACAGATACCACATACATGGATCTTTTTCTAAAAATGCTGTTTATGGATTTGGGGCTCTTAAAACATGTATTTATGGTGAAATCTCGATATAGAATGTTTGGGTGAAATGCAATATCTTGTCTACCTGCTAGGTACGTGGAAGAGAAAGTAAAAAGAATGACAGAAGTATTAAACAACTCTAACCATTAATAATGGAATTCTCAGAAATGGCTGAAGTTACAAAAACGTTATTTGGAATAAATTGTGTTTTTTAAAGAGATCTACATTTTTATGCAGTACGTTTTCGTCTATCGCTTAACGTTTACCAGTTATACAAGATTATACAAAATTTATTTCGAATTAAGAGGACTTCACAGGCTATTTCCAGAAAGTTTAAAATATGCATTTTATTTGTTATGTAACTATGTTTAATATGCGGTATTTTAATCAAAATCGGGTGGGAGGATTTTCCTTAAAATCTTTGCATCGCATCTTTGAACATTGAACTTAAACACCAAGTTTGGTGTTTAGCCGACTTTTCGTTTTTGAGCTATGTTGTTCACAGACACACACATACATTGACTTTTTTCCCTAAAAATCTGATGTGATACATTCACATGACTTTCTCTACCCTCTAAGGTTTATTAGTGTGTATACAAGCTACACTTGCTAATGCATATTTTTCTATCTACTAATGTTTAATCCAAATAAGACCTTGCAGAGATAGCTACATTATACACATTATACATTTCGTTATAGACACATAGGCAATAGCGAGAGTCAAATGTTTTAGAACTGAACGCTACATTATGGTCTTAAAATTCCATATTGTTTCTATGCAATTGCGAGAAACAAATGAATGTGGACAGGACTTTAAGAGAATGACCGAGGAGTGAACAATTCGAAGTACTAATAACGAATATCTCAGAAATGGCTTATGCCACAAAAAATTATTGGAAATAAATTTTTTATTTCAAATATATTTGTGATTTCTGAGATATCCGTTATTAAAGGTTCGAATCGTTGTTCTGTTTGCTCATGATGTTCGGCCCGTGGGCCTGACGATGAATTTCGTTTGGTGCTGTGTTTTGTGCAGTAAGGAACTTTATCACTGGTCGAACCTCGCAGAGGGAGAACGAAAGAGCCACCGTTTCGGGCCACTACTGCCACGCCACTGGCACTTGCCCGGTCGGCATCTGATTGATACACATCTGTTGGATCTGATACACATGTGCAATTTTCCCGGCTAAATACACTACGTGATCAAAAGTATCCGGACACCTGGCTGAAAATGACGTACAAATTCGTGGCGCCCTCCATCGGTAATGGTGGAAGTCAATATGGTGTTGGCCCACCCTTAGCCTTGATGCCAGCGTTCACTCTCGCAGGCATACTTTCAATCAGGTGCTGGAAGGTTTCTTGGGGAATGGCAGCCCATTCTTCACGGAGTGCGGCACTGCGGAGAGGTATCGATGTAGGTCGGGGAGGCCTGGCACGAAGTCGGCGTTCCAAAACATCCCAAAGGTGATCTATAGGATTCAACTCAGGACTCTGTGCAGGCCAGTCCATTACAGGGATGTTATTGTCGTGTAACCTCTCAGCCACAGCCCATGAAGTATGAACAGGTGCTCGATCGTGTTGAAAGATGCAATCGCCATCCCCGAATTGCTCTTCAACAGTGGGAAGCAAGAAGGTGCTTAAAATATCAAGTAGGTCTGCGCTGTGATCGTGCCACGCAAAGCAACAAAGAGTGCAAGCTCGCTCCAGGAAAAACATCACACCATAACACCACCACCTCTGAATTTCACTGTTGGCACTACATACGCTGACAGATGACGTTCACCGGGCATTCGCCATACCCACACCCTGCCATCGAATCGCCACATTGTGTACCGTGATTCGTCACTCCACACATTTTGCCACTGTTCAATCGTGTAATGTTGACGCTCCTTACACCAAGCGAGGCGTCGTTTGGCATTTTCCTGCGTGATGTGTGACTTATGAGCAGCCGCTCGACCATGGAATCCAAGGTTTCTCACCTCACGCCTGTCATAGTACTTGGAGTGGATCCTGATTCCTGTGTGATGGTCTGGATAAGTGTCTGCCTATTACTCTTTACGAACCTCTTCAAATGTCGGCGGTCTCTGTCAGTCACAGACGAGGTCGGCCTGTACGCTTTTGTGCTGTACATGTCCCTTCACGTTTCTACTTCAATATCACATTAGAAACAGTGGACCTAGGGATGTTTAGGAGTGTGGAAATCTCGCGTACAGATTTCTGATACAAAGGACACCCAATCACCTCACCACATTCGAAGTCCGTGAGTTCCACGGAGCGTCCCGTTCTGCTGTTTCACGATGTCTAATGACTAATGAGGTCGCGGATGAGTACCAGGCAGTATATTCGTTTGTTTTTTCTCATTCGTTTTCTATCTTTTGCAGACTATTGGTCCAAACTTCATCAAAATATTTCTGTTTTAATTTTGGGTACTGTCCTAGATATTGCAGTTTGAATTGCTCTTGTTAACTTAGAAGTTTCTTGATCCCTGAAGAACCAATATACTGTAAATTAAGTTATCAAATTGCTGTTTCATTTCCAGTAAATTTGCTTGGCATATTATAATTCTTTTCTCGTCCCTTATTTTTTCCTGTTTGACAATTTTCAAAACAACAGCCAAAATGAATTAATGCATGATCACTGGAGGTCATATCTTGACCAACTTTCCAGTTCATAATTTCCTTTCCGGATTTTGAATTACAAGGGTTAAATCAATATTAGATCTAGCCCCTGCTTGACTCTCAAACTTGTAGGAGTTATTTGGTTCATTCTTAATAGTTAAATTTAATTCTGCAGTCACTTCTTCAGATCTCCTCTCTCGTCTTTAGTATGGTTAAACCACCAGTTTGGTTTAGCGTTTGCATCACAGGTGTGAATAATTTCAGCATTAGAAAAAATTATATTTATTTCTTTGATTTTATTTAAACACGATCCAATTGGGTGGCTGAATTGAAAATAATGATTCGTCAAAATAAATTTTCCGTGTTCATATGTAACCTCAATATATGCGAGTCACTGAATTGTGTTATATTGACTATTTGTAAATTTGAGTTTATTATTATTATTATTATTATTGCTTCCATTGAGTTTTCCCCTTCATTAACCACTCTAGCTTTTATAGATGCGTATATTATTTTTCCGCTTTTGTGCAATGTTCTTGAATATAATATCTAAATTTAACTCTTCGGAGATCCTTTGCGCGATAATTTCTGCAATTTTAATTAAATTATTATAATCTTCGTAATCATGCATTTTGTTTTTGATAAACTGTTAAGAGTAGGAATGATGCTTGCTGCTAGTCCCAAATTCTTGTTCTTGGGTTTTTAGTTAAACTTTTTTCCTTTCGTGCTTAATATTACTGTCTAAATGTTTAATAAATGTGCCGATTATGTTTTCCTCTGTGTTGTGATTTTTATGATTTTTTGTGTGTTTGATTTTGGAGTTTGTTCTTAAAGGCAATGTTTGAAGTTTTGTAATTAAGTAAGTTGTTACTGATGAGGTAGTTCTTTTCGAATAACTTGCGCCGACATGACGATTTAGTATGTAACAATTTGGCCAACTTTTATCTATATCAAAATCTATTCTACCGTACCATAAAATAAAATGCTTATACATTTCACCTAAATCAAGGATGCCATTTCTTCCATAATTCTTCTGGATCTGTAGTTATATTCTGGGTTTTTAATTCAAGTCTATCAGCAGCATCAGGCACAGGAAATATAATCGTCTCGCCATTCTGATTTAACTTGCGAATAAGGTGCCTCAAGGCCGCAACCCAAGTCTCTCTCCTTCCTCCAATCTACTGACTTGCAATTTAAAATCACTGAATGTTCGGTCGGCCGCCGTACTTGAGCCGTCTTTATAATTTCTTGTTCATTAGCTATACCACTAGTTGTGCATGATTTTGTTTTGTGTTCTGCACTAAATTTCTCAATGTAGTATTCTCTTTATCTTCTTTCTTTTTCCTTCCCTCTTCCTCTCCGATGCCTACAATATCTACATTTCGTCTTATTTCTTCTTCAAATAGATTTATATTATTTTTCGGTTTTCTTCCTTTCCAAGGTAAGTTTAAAAAAAACAGAAATTTATGCTAACCATAATTTCCTTCTCCTGTGCTTCGTTTTCTTCCTCACTTTTTTTATTCAGTAGTTATTTCTTCCGTTATAATAAACCTCGATTTTACTTTTATTTTCCATTCCCATTTCGTGCACTATTTTATTTATTCTTAGTTTCGGTGGTAGTTCCGGTTTAACTTCCAATTTATCGTTTTCTTTATAAACATCATTTTTATTAATTATTGATTTATATTTTTATTACTATCTCTGTTATTTCATATTTCCTCCTCTGTATGTCTACCTATATTCTTATTATTTTATTTTTTTTTTTATCTGTCCTAACCTTGATTTGTGTAAAATTACTCTCTGTA
Source organism: Deroplatys truncata (assembly GCA_030765065.1). Taxonomy (NCBI): domain Eukaryota; kingdom Metazoa; phylum Arthropoda; class Insecta; order Mantodea; family Mantidae; genus Deroplatys; species Deroplatys truncata. Next base: position 96,666,054 of record CM060984.1, on the reverse strand, counting down.
TATTCCTCCTGATGCGACAAGGAGGATTTTGTTTTCTAAAATTATTCTTTAGTTTATACATATAGTTGTACTGTCCATAATCAATACGTGAAATTACCCTTTCCCACATCATGCAGTATGTTGGGCATTCTTGCTTTCCTCCGCACTTTTAACTGCATTTATGGCATGGTATACAGGTCTGTGATTATTCTTTTTTTAGAACAATCTTTCCTCTTGATCTTCTAAACCGCAATGGCAACAAGTCATTTTATCTTATGACACAATTTTGACACTTGTTCGTATTCAAACCATTTTAGGCATTTTGCCATGGAGATAAAATATTTTGTTGTAATGACTGTAAACCTATTAAAATTCTTCCATTTTGTATAATTATTTTCCTTAACTTGCCAAAACTTCTGCAACGTGGTGTACTTGACCTGTTCCTTGGTCCTATTTTAAATCTAAGTCTGAAGTTTTCAAACTCTTCTCTGGTTATGATCCCTTCAAAATTTTGCTTAAAAATATCTTCCTTCATTTCTTCATCCCTGATTCCTGCTAATACATCATGCATGAGTGGATTTCTCTTTTTAGGTGGTTCAATTTTGAGGTCTTTATTCTTCAAATTTTGGCTATTGATAATTTTATTTATGTCCTTTGCTGTTTCCATTTTTCCATCAAGTTTCTTCCCACTGTTCTTAGAGTTCTTATTTTAATTTTCTCATCAGCTGGTTCTGGCTTAAAATTTTGAGTTGCAATTTTCTGTATCTCCTTAATATCTGAATTTTTTGTGGAGTAATAAAAACAGTATGCTTTTATTTCCACTGTCTTTTGTAACTTCAACATTTTCTCCGTTGGTGCTGGGGTTGCTGCTACTTGGACAAATGTTCTTATGGGTACCTCCAGATTTTTTTTATTGTACAATTCCTTCATTACATTGGCTTCACATTCGGTCCTCCCAGTTTCAATTTTAGCCTTGTCATGCATTTCTTGTAATTTGGATAGGAGTAAATAAATTTTTTTTCATGTCACCATTTATTTTTTCTTTTCCCACAATGGTGTTTAGATCTGTTATGATTTCACCAAAGGTCCCCTTCACCTCAAAATTTTCATTTGTTTCTTCTTTCTTCTTAAATGCACTTGCTTCTGTCACTGATCTTTTTCTTGCTCTTTCCATTCTCCCCCCTTCTATCAGGTGATCTATCTAAGATATGTTAAGGCGTAAAAACCTCCTTCTCTTCAATTTTAGCTATACGAGGGGAATAGCCTCCCGAAAGTTATTTAGTGCTACAGATGTAAAGATGTTTGCTTAAGACTATTAAAGTTTAAATTAGTTTAAATAAATAAATCACAATTACCAAAAACTTTTGCAATTGTGAGAAACAACTGAAAATCGATGGAACTTAACTAAAATTACCAAGTATTTAACAAATTAAACTATTAATAACGAATATCTCGAGAATGGCTTACGCCACATAAGTTATTTGAAATAAATTGTATCTTAAAGAGATCAACATTTTTTGTGTAATACGTTTTCATCTATCCTTAATGTTTACCAGTTATACAAGATTATACAAAATTCCTTCCAAATGAAGAGCACTTCATAGGCTATTCCCAGAAAATTCAAGATACACATTTTATTTGTCATGTAAATATCTTTAATTATATGGTATTCTGCTCAAAATTATTTGAGCCATTTTTAGCAAATTAAAAATTGCGTAAACTTTTTTACGTAAAGAGTAGTTTGGGTGAGGGGATTTTCTTGAAAATCTTCAAGTCAAATCTTTGGAAGGTACTGAACCTAAATACCAAGTTTGGTGTTTATCCAACTTATCGTTTTTGAGTTATGCTTTTCAGACACATAAACGTACATACACGGACCTTTTTCTAAAGAGCTTTTTTTTTGGATTCAAGGGGTTTCAAAACATCTATTTCCGGTGAAATCTCGGTATCGAATCTTTGGGTGGAGTGCAAGATCTTCTCTACCTACTACGCACATAGTAGAGTAAATAAAAAATCTGATCTGACTTTCTCTACCCTCTCACTTATTAGTGGTTATACAAACTATTCTTACTAAAGCTTACTTTCCTATCTACTTCATTTTGATTGAGGTAAACTGTTGCAGAAATAGCTACTCCACACATTTTGTTATAGATACAAAGGAAACAGCCATAGTCAAATGTTTAAGAGCTGGACGCTCTGCGCTGCCATAAAATTCCATACTGTTTCCATGCAATTGAGAGAAACAACTGAATGTTGGAAGGATTTTAAAGAATGAGTTAATGAACAATTCAAACCATTAATAACGGATATCTGGGAAATGGCTTGTGTCACAAAAATGTTATTTGAAATAAATTATTTGTCTTAAAGAGATCTACATTTCTTGTGTAGTATGTTTTCGTCTATTGCTTAACATCTACTAGTTCTCCAAGATTATACAAAATTCCTTCCGAATAAAAACTTCAAAGGCTATTCCCAGAAAGTTCAACTATAGATACATTTTATTTGTCATGTAAATACCTATAATAATTAGTATTCTAATAAAAATCATTAGAGCCATTTTTTTTTTGAAAATAACATATTTCGAAAAATCTCCCATGTAAAGGGTAGTTAGGAATGGGGGCATTTTCTGGAAAATCTTCGTGTCGCATCTTTAAAAGGTACTGAATCGAAGTGTAAAGTTTGGTGTTTATCAGAGTTTTTGTTTTTAAGATATGTTGTTCACCGATGAGTGCATGCACTTTTCTAAAAATGCCCTTTTTGGATTCAGGGGGCCTCAGAATATGTATTTCCAGTGAAATCTCAGTATCGAATTTTTGGGTGGAATGCAATATCTTCTCTACCTATTATGTTTGTGGTAGAGAGAGCAAATGTGTTTGCATGCCCACTGCTTTCTCTACCCACTGTTCTACAAACTATATTTACAAAAGTTTATTCTTCTTTCTACTTCATGTTAATCCACATAAACGTTTGCAGAAGTAGTACAAGGGAGTAGAGATAAGGTGACTGAAATGATCGTCAAATGTTTAAAAATCATGTTGCTTTGAAATTCCATACTCTTTCCATGATTACCAATAACAAACGAAGGATAACTTAGCATTTTAAAAAAGTATGCTTCAACCACCACTGGTAGGGGAAGTAAAAAGTGCCATGTAACCCTGCCACTTTTAAGCAGAGTTGGAAGGCCCATTCTTGTCAATGTTGTGCACTTACTGGAACAGAATAACTGCAATTGCGATGCTGAAACTTGTACAGTTTATTAGTGTATATGTTCTCTGTACACTGAAGCAAAAGTACTGCACTTAATGTAGAACCTTTTTGTTTAATTTACACAAAATCAGCAACAATTAAATTTTTTTAGTGATTATGCTTCTGCAGCTTCACTGTCAGGCTTAGAAACACCACTGAAGGTTTCAGAACAATTGACTTATGGTTTTGTCTCTATAGATAAATATTCGGTGAATCAAATACAAACGGAATTTACATACTATGAATTTAAAGTATTAAGAAAACTTACAAAAATAATGTCACTTTCCACATAATCTCCTGGTATTAAAAGACACTTTAACCAATGAATTGGCAGTTTCTATATTCCTTCCCTGAAAAAAGTACAGGGAAAGATGTACAGCCAGTTACTCTTCTACACTTGCGCCATCCTCATTCAACTGTATTCCCAATCAGTGGCAGCTGCAATGGAGCACTCTAGGGGGGGGGGGTTGCCCTCCCCATACATATAAAATAAACACAGGAAAGGATAGCATCAAATGTCATTGCAGTATTAATTTCTGCACTCCCCGATTGATCGCGCTTGTGGATACTGCTAGAGGTAAGATGTGCGGAGGGGAATGCTTTGATTATGGAGAAGGGGTGCAGAGGTAATAGTAATTTGGCAGAGTTTTGGTTCTTTCTCCATACGGTCTTTTCCATATGCAGTCAATTTTACTCATTGCCACCAACATATGAAAAAAACTGTCTAAAATGTAATTCTGTTAGACAAATTGATTTATGGTTTAATCGAATTCTTGAAGTTACATTACAATTTAAATATAGTATTGTTGAGTTAAAGCAGTTCAGAGTAGAAAGTAAATAATCCCCCTTGTACTACAATCCATGTTTGTCACTTTTGTTTGCGAGTCACATAATCGCAGCGCATGTGTTCACACGCAGTGCTGTGAGTCACATGCATACACGTTAATTGCATACATGGTTCGGAAGCATGTGTTGTGTAAAATACCAACTGATCCAGTAAATCCAGTGCAAGTGGTATGCTCTTGGTACAGATTGTTAAAAATATGTTTAAGTTGGATTGAAAGTTAATTAATTAGTTAATGAATAGTAATGAAAAGTGAATAGCAACGCATCATTTGCATGATTCCCATAACCACATTAGAAGGGGAAAAGTGTTTTCCAAATTCTAAAGAGGATAAAAACATTTGCTAATGCTTCAGCCATGTTATATTGAGAAAGCCCTGATCTCAACCATTTTGCTGAACAAAAGGAGAGGAGAATGACCTCATCTTCAAGAATATTAATTTAGTTTAGTTATAGTCAAGTATTTTTTGAGGCATAATAATACATAATTTCCTATAGTTCATTTCATATCTTGAACTTTTTCCAGGCGTGTTGTTGATTGCTTTATATCATCAGATACGTGTTTAGACACAAGCTAATGTTGGGCAACGAGCAAAAATAAACTCTATGCGTTTCCGCTTAAGGAATTATGTTCTTACTCTGACGTCTGAATAAATACTATTATAGAAGTTAGGACTAAAACTTGTATTTCTGGTGAAATCTTGGTATCAAATTTTTGAGTGAACTGCAATACCTTCTCTATCTGCTATCAATGGAATAGTTAGACCTTTACATTTCTCTTCTTTACTAAACTGTAACACACTGAATATTATTTTTCTATTTTGTTAGTTTATGACTTCATGTGGCAGTGTTTGCATTATGACTTGTTTACGAACCCACCCACTCTGGCTAATAGACTCAACTCTGCATTTCCTTACTGCAGACTTGTACATGCTACGCACAAGGAATGGTAACATAATGCTTTTTGTGCAAGTTTCCTCTGCCACCCATCTGTACTTATTCCTCATTCAGGCAAGTATATCCTTCCACCAGTTTGCAGATAATTATGTATACATTTCATTGCAGTATTTCTTTTAACCAGTCAAGTTTCGAAGTCCTTAGTCTTGGTTCAGACATACAAGGTTTGATCAAAAAGTTCCCGGAATGGCTTCGCGACAATTTTGTCATTGAGCTGTCTTTAATTCTTACCCAGACTGTACATGCAGCACTCCCTCCTGATAACAATGAGAGGTCACGTGACTTTTTGCAATTTTTCTATCTAGCAAAAATGCTAGATTATGAAGAACAAAGAACAGCTATAAAATTTAGCTTTAAACTTGGTAATACTGCAACAGAAACCTATGAAATGTTAAGAACAACTTATGGAGAGGAACTAATGGACAAAACTCGAGCATTTCAGTTGTTTTCAAAATTTAAAAGAGGTGCGACATGTTATGGATACAGATCGGCGCAACCCTCTTCCAGCAAAACTGATGAAAATATCAATCAGGTGAGGGAAATGATATTAAATGATAGGCATATAACAATAAGAGAAATTTCTATTCATTAGGACTCTCCTTTGGTAGTGTTCAAAGCATTTTAAAACACGATTTGGACATGAGAAGAATTGCCGCAAAGTTCATACCCTGTCTCCTTTCAAATGACCAAGCTGTGTGTTTGCTTGTACAGATCTTAAAGAACAACTTCAAAATGTTATTACTGGTGATGAAACATGAATTTATGGGTACAATCCAGAAATGAAGAATCAATCTTCACAATGGAGTCCTTCATCTTCACACCCCAAAAAGGACAGACAAGCTTGATCCAATGTGAAGTCAATGTTGATTGTTTTTTTCTTTTTTGACATTAAAGGAATTCTAATACAGAATTTGTACCACAGGGTCAAACAGTGAATCAAGTGTTTTACAAACAAGTGTTACAAAGATTAAGGGAGAGAGAGCAACCAAATGCCTGGAGAAATAGAGGACTAGTGACTGGTTCCTACATCATGACAATGTGCCCATGCACAAAGTCCTTTCTGTCCATCAATGTTTGGATGAAACTAAGACGAATATTGTTCCCCATCCCACCTATTCTCCAGATTTGGCTCCAGCGGACTTTTTACTTTTCCCATGACTTAAAATGCGGCTCCGAGGACACTGTTTTGAGGATATTGATGTACCACGAATTGCAGAAGGCTCTGAACATGTTTAAAGAAGATGACTTACAGAGGTTCTTCCAGCAGTGGCAAAGGCACTGGACAAGTGTATCAACTCCCAAGGAGACTGCTTCGAGGGTGACAGTGCAGAATAAAACATCTGATGTGTTACACTCACATGACTTTCTCTACTCTTGTACAAACTATTTTTACAAACACTTATTCTCCATCTACTTCATGTTAATCGAGATAAACATTTGCAGACTCTATCTTATTGCTAATTTTCTTGTAGATGTAAGGGGAATATATATTTACAAGGGCAATATAGAAATACAGTAGCTTTAAGCATACACATATCTCTTAATAGCTGGTTGCTAGGTGCAGCACCATTCCCTTTGCCACAGATTAATACTCTTTGCATATCAAAGACAAAAAAATGAATAACGAATTCCCATTTAAGAAAATAAGTATTGAAAAATTTAAGAGAATAACAAGCAATATCTCGAAAATGGTTCACTCAACAAAAAACATGTATATGACATAAATTGTGTATCTTAAAGTGATCTACATTTTTTGTGTAGTAAAATTTTCTGTATCTCTTATGGTTTACTGGTTATGCAAAAGTCGTTCACAATGAAGAACACTTTTGGAGACATTCCCAGAAAATTCAAGATAAACATTTTATTTGTCATGAAAATATCTTAAATATATAATATTTTAATCAAAATCGTTAGCCGTTTTTGAGAAAATTAAAATTTTCGAAAAATCTTCCATGTAAAGGGTAATCTGGGGTGGGGGGATTTTGTTGAAAACCTTCATGTTGCATCCCTGGAAGATATTGAACCTAAATACCAAATTTGGTGTTTATCCGACTGTTCGTTTCTGAGTTATGCTGTTCACAGACAGACACACACACACACACACGGACATGTTTCCAAAAATGCTTTTTTTTGGATTCAGGGGGTCTCAAAACATGTATTTCTGGTGAAATCTCGGTATCGAATTTTTGGGTGGAATACAATACTTCCCCTACTTACTATACGTAGTAGAGAAAGTAAAAATCAAGTGTTGTGTTTATGGCCTCATTCCAGAAACTTCTTGATCACACCTCATATTCAGCTGCAACCTCATTAAGAGACTATTTATCTTAAGTGCCCTTAATTTTGTATCAATTTGAACCAAATTTGAAATTTGCCAAATATCTCCCCTCCCCCCAAGCTCTAATGAATAAATTCTCAATATGCAGTGCTTCACTTAAAACTTTAACATTTATCAGAACATGTAAACTACCCTTAATTTTGCACAGAGTTCAACTAAATTTGAAATGTGCCAACATATTTTGTTCAAACTCTTGTATATGAAATGTCAACTTCATATGTGCAGTGGTTCACATAAGAATTGAAAATTTGTAAGGGGTTCTCTGTCTAAATTATCCTAAATTTTCTATCAATTTCAATCACATTTGAAATGTGCCAATAAATTTTCTTGAAACTCTCATATATAAAATCTCAATTTGTACTTGCAGTGGTTGACAAGTTCCATGTGTATGGGCGATGAAGTAATGCTAATACGTTAATTCATGTGATATCATCCATGTCAAATGAAGTTCACAATTTCTACTTTATGTCTTCTTTGAACACTCAAAGGAAAAATTTACCATTTAAATGGTAGTTTACTTTCAAATATGGGCACACAATGGTAGACAATAAGCCAAAACTGAAACTAGTTACAATGAAGCAACTACACAAATATATGTAGAATTACTTAAATTTATTATAATTATACATTTACACAATCATAGGTTTCGTAAATTGATTTTATTTTGGATGCTGATCAACTATGCCTCTGAAAATACCTGTGCAACAAGCATAAGTGTGTGCCATATTTAAAAATTGAAGCACAGGAGATGTGAATATCCATGTGGGCAAGGCTGCTGGTAAACGCTGTATAATAACACTGGCAGGGTTTTTTCTTCTTCTTTTTTTTGTGTTTCATGAAGGAACTGTTTGTACCAACTACTTTAACATTTAACAAATCACCAAATACTGCACCAGCAATAATCTTTAATTTAAAGACAACTAAGTTAATAGATCTGATAATTAATGATAAAACAGTAATTTCCTACTGCACAGTTTTGAATACAAGTATGTGTAGCAATAAACGGTTTCAGTTCTTACTTAATATATTTTAACTAGTTTCAATATATTTTCCATTCTTCATCAGCTATGTGGTTTGTAAATTTGTGAGCTGAAATAACTGCATTTTTCAAAACCCTAATATGTTGCACTCACATGACTTTCTTTACTCACTCTTCTATAAACTACTTCTTACAAAAAGTGTTCTAACTATGTCTTGTTAATGAGATATAAACTTTCATTACACATTTACTTACAGGTATGAGAAGAATACAGTAAGCTAGAAGAATAGTCAGATTTTTAAAAGGCAGGTTGCTATGTAATGGCTTTGAAATTTCATGCTCTTTGCACAACTATGAGAAAAAACGACTAGTGACTTAATGTTTAAACAAAGTATTATTCATTTGAAAATTCAACCCAATAACAACAAATACCTCAGAAATTTGTACAGTCCCCCCCCCCAAAATTGTGTCCTTCCACATGATCTACATTTCGTCTCTCTCTTACAGTATACTAATTACATAGAAGTCATTTAGAATAAAGAGGACTTCACAGACTATTCCCACAAAATTCAAGATATATACTTTATTTATCATGCAAATATCTTAAACATATGCTTTTTTAATCAAAATCATTACAGCCACTTTTAAGAAGATGAAAAATAACAAAATATTTTCCTTGTAGAAGGTAGTTTGGGTTGGGGAGCATTTTCTTGAAAATCTTCATGTTGCATCCTTGGAAGATGTGGAACTTAAATGCCAAATCTGGTATTTAAGAGACACTTCATTTTTTTTAGTTTTGTTGTTTAGACACACACACAGACCTTGTCTAAAAATGTTTTTTTTATTAAGGGAACCTCAAAACGTGTATTTCCAGTGAAATCTTGATATCAAATTTTTGGGTGGAATGTAATACATCCTCTGATACTATAGATAATAGTAAAAATTATTGCAATGACCAATAAGAATATGTTAACAATTTAATTTTATTGAACAGCTTTGATAAGTATTGTTAACACTTTTAACTATGTTAGTTCTCTTATTATAAACTTTGTATTCATGCTATTATATTCACAACATAAAATTATGAGTATATAAACCTTCTTCTGTTATATGATAGAAAATAAGTCTTCAGTATTTTTCTCAAAGTTCATCTTCATCATACAAAAAGTCCTCAGGACACCGTTGGATACATACATCACCTTTCTTATTTCCTTCAAGCACCAGATCAATGTATTTCAACTCTTGTACACTGTCAGAAAAAACAAAAGGAACAAAATAAAAACCAAATATCTGGTTAAAATAACTCAACAAAACTGAAAGAAAAGAAAGAAAAATAAATAAATAAAATATGCTATGAAAACAAATGGCTATGAATAGGTAGCTTCATTTTTCACATTTGCCTTAATGCAAAAGTTTTGCACAAATTATGTTGTTTTTTGCAGGAATAATGTGATTTTCACATTTTGTAAAACAGCCTGAATTTACATTTCTTTTAGTCTGAAACAACAGTCTTTCATTGCATTTCATCAGAATTTCAAAGACAGGCCATTTTGACAAATGGGTACTGTCGATCTCCATAGGTATTGGTAGTAGATCTCTTCATATTTGAGTACAATAGTTGGTCTCTGCTTATATGAGCAAGTGCATTTAAAACTCTGACTGCATTCACATTGTGAATTCAAGCACTTCAAAACACACTTCTGATTCAATCAAGAGTTTTAAGCATTAGTTGTTTTAACAAAAGACAGTGCTATATGGACATGCATTTAGCCATAGACTGGGCCAGACTATGTCGTTGGCTAACAAATTTATATTACAGCAGCCACAAGCTGTAGGGGCTAAATACAGGGAAGGTTAATGCCCTCTGGGTTTGTAATATTGTGCTAAAAGTATTTTGCAAAGAAAACTGTTGAAAACATTCAAAACTGAATAAACATGAATGAAACATCATACAAGAGCCTTATCTCTGCTCCCCCCCCCCACATTTCCCCACATTTACACTCCCATGGCAGCTGCCATGAAAAACTTGTTAGCCAATCACATTGGCCTACCACATCTATGGTTAAGTGTTTATTTTGATAACACATACTGCATGTTGAAACACATCTATTTAGTTTGTTCCAACACACCAATCTCTGATCAGTTTACATATGGTCCATGATTGCATGCTTTGGTTTGGGATCTGTCACCGGTCAGAACTGCTATCTGATATTTCCTACCTGACTGGCAATCTCTGATGGGATTAGAAGTTTGTTGCCAGAATGCATTACGCAATTGCAACCAGTCAGATATCTTAAATATGCATGCTCAAACTATCAGTCCTGGATGAAAATATATGACAATGCAATATTCAAGAACAGATCAGAGTATATGAACCTTTGAAAACATCATATTTTGATAAACAAATATCATATTAAGAGAGGCACCATTTGCCGTTCATATTGTTTCTGACTTCAGTTCTGTGTGCTATGCAATATGAAAATGACTTTTTCTTTACTGTCATGTTATTCATATGATAGCAAATTAATCTACATAGCATATGCATTTGTAAGAAGACCAATGGATGCTTAGAAAGATAGCTGTGTGCTCCCCCTCCCTCATTCCTGGCCAACTTTGAACCTTACCAGTTGTGAATTACACTACCCAGCATGATTTTTGTGAAAAAGCATCTGATAAGTGAGTTGATGTGACTGGTTTTTCTGTATCACATCTAGTGTTCATGTAAATCGTGATATACTGTCTGAAAATGTGTCATTGAGGCTCAATGCTGCTTTGCAATAACAAAGTTGTTAGTGCTGCTGTGGTTTGCTTTGTTATTCTAGTGTTTGTTTTCAATCCAGCACGACTACATTGAACTCTTTGATAGCAGAGTCCATTTTTAGGATTGTTACCGATAAAATGCAGAGTTGCATTTTTGTGATTTGTGGTAGCGGCAAAATTTTTAATGCTGCCTAGTCCAGTGATAATCAGTTACATCAGGAGTGTGGTCTAACCTCTTGTTTATACCGTTTTCTGCTGGAAAATGGTGAGTGTCTGGGGAATTAGAAGATGTGTGAATAAGAGACTCATTCTGTTACATGTGTGGGTGCTACATAATGAAGGGTCAGAGGCGGCTGATAACTGCATTGGTGAAATGCTTAAACTAAGCATATTTATTAGGCTCCCCACGTAATTTGAAAACCTATGACAGTGGTGCCTTGGGAAACACAAGGACCTTCCATTCGGGATAGGGATGGTTTGGCGCAAGCCTAAGGAACATAGCAGTGACTGTTATTTTTGCCTGTGTAAAGTGGCTGGATTTAATAAGAAAAACAAGTACAGGATTGTGTACCTGAATTTAAAGTTATAAGACCCATTCCTCGTGCACCTTTATCATCCCCTAGCAGTTTACCTGACTTTGAAGCTTCCTCAGATTCTGCTGACAGCAAGTTGGTATGAATTTTTCATCACCAACAGAAACCATAAGTTCAGAACTGTTTAACCATTCGGAGTTGAGTAATCTGATATGAGACCTCGGCAAATAGCTGTAAAGGCTTCTTAACCATCTTAAAAATATTAGTAAAAACAAAGTTCACAAAGGAAAAGGAGAAAGACCATTACATTTCCTTCTTAGATGTTCTGGTATCCAAAAAGTCTCATGACGTTTGGTCGTACCACCTATAGAAAGCCAGTTCATACTGATCAATACTTATAAAATATGATTAACTATCATCCTCGACAAAAGAGAACTATAATGAAAAACTCTTAACAGAGCAGACAAAGCATATCTGTGAACCGGATTCTTTGGGGCAAGATTTGAAACACTTATACCAAGTATTTCAGGAAAATGGCTACGGTCTCAAGTTACACATTGCATCCAAGAAACAAACCAATCAGCACTGAGATGGTGAATCAATAATACAAAGCATTCCTACCTTACATTTACAGAGTTGCAGTCTGCACTGATAAACTACTTGAAATATAACTAACACTACTTTTAAGCCTACCAGCAAATTGAAACATTGACTCAGATCGGTCAAGCACAAAAGTATCTCCCTCTCCTACACAAGAGGTTTATCATACACTTTGTAGCTGAGGACATGTATACATTGAAACCACCAAGTTGAAAGAACATAGAAATAATTGCCAACTGGAACAAGAAAAATCACCTGTTGTGTAGCATGCCTTGCAGAGTGTCCATCGCATCAAATTCAATGAGACAGAAGCTCTCAATACTAGTATCTATCATGCTAGGTTATGTTTGAGGCTATCGAGATTTGCCAACATAAAAGTAATTTCAATAGAAAACAAGAAACAGCCAGTTATCATTAAGTCTGGATGCCATTGTTACAGAATGCAATAAAAATTTTTGTCACCAATAAGCATCTAAAGCATAGATGCCAATGATACAGAATTGCATACATTATTATCTTAAAAAAATTATTCAGACCTATCAACAAGCAGCACTTTTAATCACTCTGGGATTAGTGAATCAGCAATCAATAAGAATCAAAAAAGGGCTAAACAGTTACAAATCTACAGCGAAATCTCATTAGCACATTTCTCATTAACGCGTTTTCCTGTGTATTATGTTGAATTATAAAAGTCCTGGGACCAAATCCACATATGTAATGTTTAGTGCATTTTCTCGGTTCCACTTATTATGTTCAAAGTTTGACATCCTCATTCGCATTTTGCCTAATTCTTGGTTCGGCCCAGTGGGAGCAGGCGCTTAACATGTTCAAAGTTTGATGTCCTAATTCCCTACTTGGTCAATCCTTGATCACGGGGTGGAGACTGGCAGTCAATGATATGCATGTATGTAAATATTTGTGTGGACACGATAAAGAATGCTTTAGCTTGGCATGGTAAATGCCAACGATAGTTTCTACTGTTGAGTGTTGACCAAACATACTAGATTAGATTTTAACTTTTCGCTTGCAATGGAAAAAAAGAAAGTACGGTAAATAACCAACAGCGAAAAACTGAAAATCCTTGAAGTAGATCGCAATCCAGATATGAAACTTGTGGATATAGCACAGAAGTTAAACATTCCTCTGTCAACCTTAAACACAATTGTTAGCAAACTGAATGAAACTGCTTTTGAAGAAGGGAAAAATGCTGAAGCAAAACTTTCCTCTTGGAAAGTAGGATCAGAAGAGGATCGGATTGAAATTTGTTACATGGAAACAACTACCATATTCAAATCATATTGAATACGCCAAAGATACTATCTTCTACTGTACTCTTAACATGATGCATGCTCTTTTTTTTTATCCTTTTTTTTTTCTTCCCGGAAATTGTTATCACATGCATATTGAAACACACAGTAAACACTTTTATCACTTCTATAATTCGCAATTTATTTTCTCAAAAACATTCACTAACCTCAAAACCTGCTTAAATTACACAGAGAAACAAACTAACCTGTTTAACAGGTACGAAGGTATAACCAAGTTGACCAACATAAAAGCTTGATTTATTTATTCTCGGACTTTGTGTATCCAAATGCATCTGAACACACAGTGAATTTAACATGGAAACACGGATCGTATTCAGCGTGGAATTGGACTCAAATTGATTTCAATTGATGGAAACGTAGGAATTATTAGATTTTATTACATAATTATGTTCTTAAATTTCAGATTTTGTATTTTCGTTAACACATTTTCCCGTTTATGAAGTCCAAATCCTTGGGTCCCTGCAAAAACGTACTAACAAGATTTTACTGTATAAATGGCAAACCTTCAAACTAACCTCATTCAGGCTTCACCATTGAGCAGTCAACATTCCACTTGAAAATGCCCAGCAAAGTTATGGGCTAAATGTCAGGTGAACTTTCATCTGTTAGATCATACTAAGTCCGGAATATGGATTTTATTGTACCTTGATAGTGTTTGGGAATTTAAGTGATTTACTTGTTCACTACATTATTTTCATACCACAAGGATTTCTTGATTTACATATAGATTTAATATTATTTAACATTCTGTCAACATAACAAATAACACCATATACAAAGGGAATATAGCAACAATTATAATTCACATCATTCCAATTTTTATTAGTAAAGAAGGGCATGCAGCTCCTCAGTACTAAATTTAAAAGTACAAAATGTGCAACTCACCTCTCCAAGAGGGCAAATGATCCAATCTCATGCATCTTATCACTTTTCTTGGTCTCCATCTTTATCCCATAACTCAAGCAGTTTGACACCTTGCATTGTTTCAAAGTCAGTGAGGCATCATCTAACAGCTGGGGAAAAAAAGTCAATGTACAACTGTCATTCCATTTGTTTTCCATGTCTGTACAAAACTAATAGAAAAGTTAAAATTAAAGGATCAGAAGATGGAGATAAGACAGAACAAGGAAGATGAATATGAAGGAAATGGTGGAACATAGCAGAAGAAAAATGTAGGAAATAAATGAGAAAAGTAGAGGAATAAAGATAATGCTCTGACAGCCAGCAGAGTGTAAGCAGTGAGTTGGAAAGCCGAATCAGGCTTGAAAAACTTAGTCAAACCATGAATCTTCGGCATCCCCTACGCCTTTACGATTTGAGCTACCATGACAATCACACCTATTCTGTAAAATCTGGTTAAAATGTAATAACTTGTTAAAGCTGCTAACCAGTTGCTACACAAATTCATCTTGATGAGAGGAGGAAATTAGGTTAACAACACCAAGAGCTAAGACTGTGCTGTTAGCACTGCCGCCACCACCACTGGCTGAAAATGGATGCACTTTTATGCTTCTTGATCTTAAGAGTAGCAGTAAAAATCTTTTTAACCAGAAAGTTACAGAAGGCCCTGAATATATCCTTGTGTGTACCACGTGCTCTCATTCAATTCAAGTACCCTGGTAAGCCCCCCCCCCCCAGCCAATCTCAAATACTCTGTATATACCTCAAAGTTGACTTGCAATGTTAAGCATTTTTAATTCTGGATTTTAGAGCCCACCACTACTAAGGTTAATTTGTGAGATGAATTTTTCATGATTCAACTTTAAAACTTACAGCCCATACACAGTTGGTGTGAAAGAACAATAATTATCAAAACACAAATTATA
The DNA here is from genome assembly GCA_030765065.1 of Deroplatys truncata. Classification (NCBI taxonomy): domain Eukaryota; kingdom Metazoa; phylum Arthropoda; class Insecta; order Mantodea; family Mantidae; genus Deroplatys; species Deroplatys truncata. Next base: position 96,650,665 of record CM060984.1, on the reverse strand, counting down.
GAGGTTAACTATAAAGTTGTTTTTTACTTTTTCTAGTACGTACAGTAAGTAGGGGAAGTATTGTATTCCACCCAAAAATTTGATACTGAGATTTCGCCGGAAATACATGTTTTGAGACCCCCTGAATCCAAAAAAAGCATTTTTGGAAACATGTCCGTGTGTGTGTCTGTGAACAGCATAACTCAGAAACGAACAGTCGGATAAACACCAAACTTGGTATTTAGGTTCAGTATCTTCCAGAGATGCAACACGAAGGTTTTCAAGAAAATCCCCCTACCCCAGATTACCCTTTACACGGAACATTTTTCGAAAATTTTAATTTTCTCAAAATGGCTCTAACGATTTTGATTAAAATATGATATGTTTAAGATATTTTCATGACAAATGAAATGTATATCTCGAATTTTCTGGGAATGTCTCCAAAAGTATTCTTCATTGTGAACGACTTTTGCATAACTGGTAAACCATAAGCGATAGACAAAATTTTACTACACAAAAAATGTAGATCGCATTAAAATACACAATTTATGTCATATACATTTTTTTTGTTGAATGAACCATTTTTGAGATATTGCTTGTTATTCCCTTAAATTTTCCAATACTTATACTTTTTTCTCGAATTGGTTATTCATTTTTTTTATGTCCTGGACATGCAAAGAGAATGGAATGTGCCACATAGCAACCAGCGCTTAAAAGATTTGACTATCGCTTAAAACCTACCATATTCCCGTTGCATCTACAAGATAATTAGCATTAAGATTAACATCTCAATAAACATGAAGCATACGGAGAATAAGCATTTGTAAAAATAGTTTATACAAGAGTAGAGAAAGTCATGCGAGTGTAACACATCAGAATTTTTTTTACTTCACTGTAACTTATTTGTCATGTTGCAACATAATTACTGTTGTTCATTGGTTCATCTGAATCCATGTGTGCCAGACAGATGGCTTTAGATGCGCATTTGCCTTCCTGTATTGTCCATTTTGTTGCCATTGAGTTTTGGAAGAATGAGGACTTGGGATCATGGAACTGCTGGCCGTTCTTTTGGTGGTAGTCATCCTGATGCTGGACAGATGGCCTGAGTTGTATAGTTGCCTTCCATACTTTGGGTAACTTACTGATCGAATGTCTTAACTGTACGGTCAATTTCTCCTATGATCTATTTTATTTCTATTTCTTTTTACCCTGTAGGTGGATTTTTGGAATGTGATATTGTGACGTATGCAGAGATTATAGATCATACGTCTCTCTGTTCACCGGGATTTGAGATGGCGGTTGGAACTTGGGGAAGGGAGAACTAGAATCTTTAGGAGGGGATGAGTTGTTTAGCGTCTCTGATGCTTGAGGATAGCGTGGCTTGGGACTGGGAGTCAGTGGGTGACCTTAGAGCAGCTAGGACGTGTAACTGCCCTCTCGGTGGCCAGGCGGGCATGATGACCTCGCTCGACATACAAGGACTTAATGTGAGGTAATATATCATCTTTTATCCAATAAACCAGTTGCCATCTATCCCTTTAGAGTCTTATTTATGGTAAAGTAAACTCCCTCATTCCTGTATTGAGCCATGTAGTGTTTCCCTTGCCAGCATTTCATATTATTTTTGTGTTTTATTTAGCTGTGTCCCTCATCGTAGCCTCGCCGTGTAATAAGTTTTATTAATTTCCCGATACCTCTGCAAGCGAGTTGCCCCATCAGTTAGAGCATATAAGAAGAGGCTACGACAATATTCAATATCCAACAGTTATTTACCTGGCGACTGAGGGGAAAAAAAGAAAAATCCCTAATCAGATTGACGGGATAATGAGATTTGAACCTGACTTGCAACATTGCAGTCATCTTCAAGATATACACCTCCAATAATGAGATCACCTTGAGGGTTTATCAGGATATATGAAGATCTGCAGTTCACGCCCATGCCATGGAATTGAATTTTTTGAGGAATGGAAACCGAGTTCCAAGAAAGCATGCACTTATAGTACATGAACGAAAGCTGGAGAAAAGCTTCTGTGTTTATCAATATATGATCATTATCCATTTATTAATAATATGATTTTCATCCTGATATTATGAAGGGGGCAGATTCCTAATAAGCAAGTTTTGAAGAATAAGCATTACCCATGTTCCACACCCACTGGCTGCTGAGTTGAAATTGTAAACCCAATGCAAATAAGTCTGGCTTTTCTCTTCACTGTGGTTTGCACAGCAGACATACCTGATTTAATCATATCATTAAGCTTAGTTTTAACATATTCAACCTCTAGCAAGAAAATTACTCTGTAAATAATGTCAAAATTTTAGTATCAAGACTAAAAACTATTTTACTGGGAAATCCACAAAAGTGGTATTCCTTAAGAAAATACTTTATAAAACACTGTGGTTCAAATATAGCATTGTTATCAGTGTTTCAAATGTTAAGTTGGCAAAAGTGCAAGAAATGTTTGATGGTAATTTCATTTCATTTTGAGAATCAAAATCGAGAACATTTCTTTACCAAGTTAAACATTCTTGTTTCTGGTTTGATTTGCAATCCATGTATGGAAATAAATGAACATGTTTTATTCACTCTTCATTTGTGTTTCTCATCAGTTATAATCAGGAATACCATATTTACATGTGTGTAAGACTCGTCCCAATTTTATATTACCTCTTTCCTATAAAAATTGTTGTGCCTCTAATAGACACACTTGCATAATGTGTGTTCATTGGGGAAAAAAAAACCTAGTTCAAATAGTATAAAATTGTAACACTGAATAAAACGATGTGATTATAACCCATAAAATGGTGGGTCTATTGAAGACATAGCAAATTGCAATAAAAACTGTAATAATGGATTTAAAAAGTGAATAAAACAGTAAGATTTTGAATGGTTGCCTAATACATATGATCATAAAAACATACTGCTCCTAAACATAGCGCTACTAACAACCACGACCTTCAAACTGATCTTGTCTCCATCTTACACTGTTATATCTCAGCACAACAATGCAGCACTTCAGTGGCTGCAACAGCAGCAGTTAGTTGCAGCAAACATATGAGTCATTCCACGTCAAATTGCACAAATTTTCACAAAATTTGACCATCATGTCTCCAATTCACTTCAAATTTTGTCCATGATTGCAAAAAAACAAAGTGAATTATCTTGTAAATTCTTACTTTTTTTAAAAACCGCCTTATGAAAAGCGGTACACCTCTTTAGCTTTAAACTAGAATATCTCATAGGCACTAAATGGTAAAATTATGTTGTAAAACGCAACACAAAGCTTAATATATAGTCTTTTACTTAATATTTATTATAATTGGTATAATTAATCATTTACATAAATTTTTAAAAACTGAAATTTAAGAGTTACATATCCCTATTAACCTGCTAGTTTAAATTTCCATAAAAAGTATAAATAAATTCTTGCAGTGTTTTGTATATATTTACACAAAACAAGGATGGAATCTTTAATTTTAAATAAAATAGCTTACAAAGCGTTGAGTAGCAGGATTCCAGCAAGGTGAGGCTGGAGAGTAGTAGTACTCAAAGTAGCAGTAGCAGTAGCAGTAGCAGTAGCCTGTTGTTGAATGCTTTGTCAATTATTTGCAGCACTTTAGTTGCACTCTAGTTTGTTCACATGTAATTGTTAAATCTGGCACTTATGGTTGAGAAACATTCAAAATTTCTATCTTATCCTATGGGAGGAAATATAACTACAATTTAAATGCACACTTTTTTCCCTTCAGGCTCAAATGAATATCATCTGGTTATTATTGCATTATTAGTTGATTGCTCCATGAAAAACAAACCTTATGTTGGGAATATGTTCTTTTGCCCCAATAAATAGTTTCTCTGGAGTTGCAAAAGATCCTGAGAGGACTGCAGACTGGCTCTCTTTGCTAGTCTTTTAGTAGCACCTCCGATTCCATCACATGGTCCTTTTTCATGTGATGTCGCAAAGAAATGCCACTCAGCACAAATACCAGCCATTCTCGTGGTAGCACAAATTAGAAAATTCTTTCTTATTTTATATTGAGCACTGGCACCATCAGAAAAGTAATAACTTCTTTTTTTAAAAGCTTTATCAGTTCTGTTTGGAAAAGATGCACAGCACTGGTTATATGTTTCAGGCATTCCGGAATTGAAAGAAAGTTCAGGTGACGCGTTTCACTGCACTGCTTGAAATAGACAACAAATGGATGTACTGTAGCTTGGTTGTTATTCCAATGTACGCTTTGGACTGAATCTTGCACAACAAAAGAATAGTTTGCTGAAACATTAGAAATAATGATGCAATCTCCTTCGTCAAGGTTTTCCTTAAGATTTAACAGAAACAAAGACTGTTGTTGAGCTAGGAACACGTGAGATATTAAGTTATTTAGTTTATTTGCTAATTTCTCCAAATATTCTTGTGCTGGACATTTCAAAGTTTCCAAATTTATTCTGTCCACAGTACCCCACTGCTTACCTAATATATTGTATGTCTTCTGCATCAAATCGTTCTTTTAAGTATGTAGTGAACTTATCGGTTCCAGGACAAACAGGGTATTCCAGAAAATAACCATGCTGAGACAGAGGATTGCAAATTATTTGAGTTATGGAATCTTTATAATTATTTACGACTATTCCGTTTTCTTCAGTAAGTTTTGAAATATGTGCACCATCAATCAACTCAAAACTTTCATGATAGGCACAGATGCACATGGAAAGAGTTCCATGAGATCCATGTAAAATACACTGTTTGGGTCTTAACTTGGCAAATTTAGAAAAACCAATTTTCACTGTTGGGTATTCCTCCTTAAAATGCTAGCAGGCTTCTCTCAAAGTGCATAACTTCAGTCTCTCTTGTTTTTGCACCTTTTTGTCATTCTCTCTCTCAAACTAACAAAATTCTTCTTTCCTGGCATCGCTCTACTTACTTCATCTGAAGTGTAAAATTCGAGGACCTTTTGCACTGCTGATGGTTCCAGTTTTTTTCTGGCTTTACATTCAGATGTTGACAATATTCCCTTTCCTGCAGCAAGTTCGTTTGCCTTCCTAATCATGTGAACTGATGCATCAGTGTTGTCGAACTTGGCCAGTCTCCAAAAATGGTTAGTATTTGTAATTTTAAATTCCTATCATCAGTTGCATGGCAAGAGTCTGACAGTTTCTTCATTATATTGGAACTGTCAATTGATTTTTCATCAGAGTTTGCTGATGATGATATGGGGTTAAGGGCACTAAACATCAAAGGTCATCAGCACCCTTACAACGTGTAAAATATAAAATTCAAGAACTAAAATACAGAAAATCCGCAAAGTAAAAAACACTAAAAAACACACACACAAATGCTAAAACCGCCAAACTAAAACATGTTAAACAAAACAAGAGTAAAACCACGTGTCAAGAACTGTAGAACGCATGGGACATGAGCGCCATATGTCCACTGGGGAGTAGAGTCCCCATTAAAATAGACAATATAACATTACTAAGCTAAAGGACACTCAACACATCAAATGCGCAGATTAAAAGCACTGTCACTAATAAAACGTAAAACACATTATACAGCACGCGCATCGTCTGCCAAAACGTTGGCTATGCCAACAGGCAGACCCACACGAACGCGCAATGGAGCTAAAACTTGACACTCAGTTAAAATGTGAAGCCCCGTTAAGGGCAGATCACAATGACCACACAGTGGTACGTGGTCACCACTAAGCAAGTATCGATGACTAAAAAGGCAATGTCCGATTCGTAGACGAGCTAAAAGTACCTCTTCCCGACGAGAAGTACCCCAGACTAATGGAAGAGGTTTAACCTCCCGCAGCTTGTTCCCCCGGAGGGCCGTCCACTCATCGCTCCAAAGCGAGAGGATGCGGCGACGTAAAATAATACACAAATCTGATGAGGGAACAACACAGGTAAAGCTTCTGGGTGATAAAATCGCCGATTTGGCAGCGGCGTCGGCAGACTCGTTCCCTGCGATGCCCACATGACCTGGAATCCACATGAAGGAGACGCTGATGCCGGAAACACCAAGCGAGTGAAGCTGGTCATGAATGCGCTGTACGAGCGGGTGGTAACTGTACAGCGCGCTAATACTTTGAAGAGCACTCAGGGAGTCTGAACAAATAAAACAGTGCCGTAAGTCTTGCCGCTGGACGTATAAAAGTGACATAAATACTAAAAAGTTCGGCGGTAAAAATCGAACAATGCCCGGGTAAACGAAAAGTAAAACTATGTTCACCAAATACAAAGGCACACCCTACACCAACATTCGTCTTAGACCCACCAGTATATATAAAATGACATTCCCCTAAATGCGCCTGTAGTTCTAAAAATGCTGATCTAAAGACTGAAGAAGGGGTCTCATTCTTCGGCATCGACGTTAACCCAAGGTGACAGTGGGTCTCAGCGCAACCATGAAGGAAAACGCGTTTCCCCCCCTGGGAAGGGCCGGCGCTGGTGTAACGTCCACCGGAGAAGCTGTCGAAATCGAACCCCTGGAGAGAGCAACGCAGAGGAGCTAATTAAATATTGCCCGATCAAGCGACTCCTCGAAAAATAACTCGAAGGACGGGTGGTTAGTCAAGCTTGAGAGTCGACAGGCATAGCTGCACAAAAACATCTCACGCTGAAGGACAGCGGAGGCTCTGCAGCTTCAGCATATAGACTAGGTACAGGGCTGGTTGGAAAGGCCCTCGTAGCGACTCTTATGCCACGATGGTGAATGGCATTCAATCGACGTAACACAGATGGACGTGCCGACGAATAGACAATGCACCCGTAATCAAGCTTGGATCGGACCAAAGAGCGATTAAGGCGAAGGACGGTCCGATCAGCTACCCAGGATGTGCCACTTAAAACACGTAAAAGATTAAGAGAACGGTCACACTTTGCTTTTAAAAAGGAAATGTGCGAAGTCCAACTCAGCTTTCTATCAAAGATCAACCCCAAAAAATTCGCCTCGTCTGCAAACGGAAGGATCCCCGGCCCAAGATGGAGAGAGAGCGGAGAGAAAGCCTTCCGGCGCCAGAAATTCATACAGACGGATTTCTCGACGGAGAAATTAAAGCCGTTGGCGTTACTTCAGGCGTACAGACGGTCGATACAGCTCTGGAGACGGCGTTCGAGCAGACAAGTCCGCCGAGAACTGCAATAAATGGCAAAATCGTCTACGAAAAGGGACGAGAAATGCCAGGTGGAATACAATCAACAATGGGGTTGATAGCAATAGCAAAAAGTGTGACACTTGAGTACAGAGCCCAGCGGTACTCCGTTCCCTTGAATAAAACGAGTAGATAAAACCGAGCCCACACGTACACGAAAAACGCAGTCCGTCATAAACTCCCGAAGAACTATGGGAAGACGACCGCGTAAATTCCATCCGTAAAGTGTACGTAAAATGCCGCCCCCTCCAACAAGTGACATAAGCTTTCTCCAGGTCAAAAAACACAGTCACTGTTTGACACTTTCTCAAAAATCCGTTCATAATATGCGTCGACAGAGACACCAGATAGTCGACGGTAGAGCGATGGCGACGAAATCCGCACTGAGCGTTCGCTAGAAGTTTCTGAGACTCAAGCCACCATGTCAACCGCCCGTTGTTCATTGGCTGCATCACCTTGCAAATGCAACTGGTGAGGGCGATAGGGCGGTAGCTGGAAGGTAGGTGGCGATCCTTCCCAGGCTTAAGTATGGGGACAATGGTGGCTTCGCGCCAAACGAAAGGTAACAGGCCGTCTTGCCAAATACGGTTATAGACCTGTAAGAGAAAGACTTTACTGTCGGCTGAAAGGTTCTTTAACATCAGGATATGAATGCAGTCCGGCGCAGGAGCGGAGTGCCTAGAGCAATGTAGAGCATACTCCAGCTCCCTCATTGCAAAAAGTTCATTATAACACTCCGTATTAGCAGACCGAAAATTATAGGTCGTGGAATCCAGCCGGTCTTTGAGAGTGCGAAAGCCGGCGGAATAATAGGCAAAATTGGAAACCGCCTCAAAGGCAGCACCCAGAGTGTTAGCAATGGCAGCCGGATCCACTATGGTGGCATTAGAAACCTGAAGGCCAGACACAGTACAATGTGACACTTTACCGGAGAAACGACGAAGTTTATCCTAAACAACAAAACGAGTCCACGACGCCTTCTTGCTATCCTGAATAATGCGACGAGCCCTGGCGCGCGATTGCTTAAAAGTAACCAAATTATCA